>CM076675.1:9655810-10215810 GCA_038501925.1 Xenopus petersii | reverse complement strand
ATGGCATTCGGGACAGATTAACTATGTGATATAATTTGCCACACATCGCCCGGCATCACTGTGTAAAAAACAGCATCATTTTTTTATGCATTTTTTCTTTGACCAACTTTCATTAGAACTTACAACGGCCTGAAGTATTCAGAGGCTAATGCAACTAATTACAGTTTGCAGGTCGTTTACTTTGTAATGAAGTTAGGGTTGCCACCTGGACGGCCCGGTTTTCCTAATTTGCCCACCGACCCGCCAGTGCAACGTCCATGCCCCACCAACAACATCTTCATCCCGCCCCAATGATGTAATTGGTCCACCGACGCCCCGGAGCTTCCAGCGGGGAAAGGTGGCAACCTTTAATGAAGTACAATCAGTTATTAAAAATTCCATATGAGGATTACATTTTTAAACAAAAATAATTGTAGATATTGATTCAAAAATGATTTATTGTTAAGCATTTTTCCTCTTCATCCTCCAGTCTGGCATTCTACTGATTTCCCTTAGTTACCAGGGGCAGTGTTTCCTATTCAAACTAATAAACAACAGAATACAGGTAAAGGACCTAAAATCCATTATCCAGAAGACTCTGAATTACAGGAAGTTCCCTGATCATAATAATCAAATAAATCAAAATTTGAAAACATATTCCCTTTTTCTCTGTAATAATAAAACAGTAGCTTGTGCTTGATCCAAACTAAGATATAATTAATCCTTATTGGAAGCAAAACAATCCGATTGGGTTGAATTAATTTTAGTAGATTATTTAGTAAACTTTTAGTAGATTATTTTAGTAGACTTAAAGGGGTTGTTCACCTTTGAGTTAACTTTTAGTATGATGTAGGGTGCGATATTCTGAGACAAGGCAAATAATTAATTCAACAATAATTTTTTTTTTAAATAAATAAAGACCAATCAAAAAGTTGCTTATAATTGGCCATTCTATAACATACTTAGGGGGTTATTTATCTCAATATTTTCTGCTACAAACTCCGATCAAATCTGTTTGGGTTTTTTACGCTTATTTAATATTACATTTTCCCAACAATTTGCTTTTTCACGTTTTTTTCTGATTTTTTCATCCGATTTTCATGCATTTCACCATTTTTTTGGCATTTTCTCCCAAAAACTTTGAGGGTTATTGCACGAAACCCAGCGCACATCAAAAAATCATTGAGACTTCTCCCATTAACTTATATGCAATCTCGACAGGTCTGAGATGCCAGACTTTTCCATCCTCTGGGTTTAATAAGTTCTGAAAAAAATTTTTTTAAAGTCTGATTTTATGGAAAAAAAAAATCATGAATTTTTCGGGATTTTTGCATTCGGTGCTTAGTAAATAACCCCCTAAAACTTAACCTGAAGGTGAAAAACTCCTTTAAAGTACAATGATCTATATCCCGGGCAGTGTCAGACTGGGGGGCCCAGGGCCACCGGGGCTGATGTCTCAGGGCCCCTCCGAGTCCCGACCCTTCTGCAAATCCCCCTCCGGCCCTGGCTGCAGCCATCTTCAGAATGCCAATCCCTCCTCCGCACGTACCTGGATTTCACCGGAGATAGAGAACTTGGCAGCAAGGGCAGGGAACGGGTCCCACCTGACTCACGTGGGCCCACCGGGTTTTTTCCCGGGACCCCTCTGGCCCAGTCCGACCCTGATCCCGGGTCCTGACCATTCTGGGTCCCATACATGTAAAATGTTACGTTAAAAAATATGAATACATTTTAATGTAATTATTTTCTTAATAATGATCTGCTGATGTTTTTTTTTTTTAAAACTCCAGCCTGTCCATGCTGGTACCAAGTAGTGTTAAAAGGAGCCAGAGATGCTGTTTTGTTGGCACTCTCCCTGTGTTTATACTTACATTATAACAATTGCTGTCTCTGCTGATTTTCTGCCATTCGCTCATAAAAAAAGAAGAAAAATCTAAATTTTATTTTTTGAAGCTCAAAACGCGTCAGCTCCATCTCGCAGCCTTAAATCTGTGCAGTGTAGGGTCGCTGGGGCTGCTGTGCACAGTCCTGAGCCGGAAAGCAAACAGCTGCCGAAGCCTGATTTCAGTTAAAATAGTGTCAGTGTTTAGTCTGGCTCTCTGCTTTGGGAAAGATTGGCAGCTGGGTCAAACAAAGTCATTTCATTGGCTGCTTTCCCAGTAAAGCCTCTGCTAGCGTTTAGGTACTAGTGCAGGGAAGGCCCCTTGACTCTGGGATAGACTACATCTGACCACACCCTCTTTGCTTTCCTAAAAAAAAAAAAAAATCCTTTCCTTCTTAAAGATAAAATCCGTATTATTCTAGCCCCTGAATGAGTATAAGGAATGTGAGTGCATGTGTGTGCCTATTTCTTTCTTTTTTTTTGGCTTCCTCTCGGAGGAAAGTGCAGCAAAGAGTTTGTTCTAGTGCAGGATTAATAAAGAAAAGCTTTTACGGTGGCTGAAAGAATATCTGTTTTGCCCTGACAAGAAACTTTTCATCTGTACAACGGCCAGACAGACGGGTAGGTAAGGCTATTTATCCCTTTTACTCCTTCTTCGCGTCCAGAATTAACCCGTTCCTCCGTGCGCCGCAGCGTTCCGAGTCAGGTCTCATCTGACTGTACCATGTCTTGGGTTGTTTTGCTCAATCTTTAGAAATTGAGATGCTGAAGGGATAGTTGCGATGGGTTAACAACTCAAAGTATCAGAGAAAAGAATATTTAGTGGGTGTCTCTGTGCAGCTTTATATTTTTAAATGCAGATGTTTTTTTCCCTGTTGTAACTAACATCACAGAGTTCCATGAATTTGCAATGAGGGCCCCTCTGCACATGAGCCTGGCAAGAAGCCAAAGTCAACTTCCCAGTGGCATGCTTGCCTTATAACTAGACACAGCACTTTCTCCCCCTGATTACAACTAGTCACAGCACTTTCTCCCCCTGATTACAACTAGTCACAGAGAATTGCCACTAACCACAAGGGTGACTGTACCAGTGGCCGGATTCTAACTGGCATCTTATTCTGGAATTACTATGATAGAGACGTGCTTGCCCACAGACTGCACTCTTCTGTAAGACTCTACTCCTTGTTGCTGTATTTCTTTCTGCACTTCTGTCCAACCAAGCTCCAAGAGATTCTGTTTATATCCCACGTTTTAATGTTTCTGCGTTGCTTTCACTCCAACCTGAATATCTTGTAGCTGAAGTGAAATGTGGAGCAAGTGTTACAGTTAACCCCTTCTTGTTGTGCTTGTGGTTTTAACATATCCTGTATGTTATACGTACTTTAAGTAATACATGCATGATATCTATCTATCTATCTATCTATCTATCTATCTATCTCTAGTGAACAATCAATTGCCTTCTTCCTTTCTTTCTTTACATACCGATCAATCTATCATCTATCAATCTCTTTGTTGCTCTCTAGCTCTCTCTCTTTTGATCAATTAGTCTTTCTTTCTTCTTTCATCACTGTCTATTTTTCTATCTATCATCTATCTATCTTATCAACCTATATTCATCACTCTCTCTCTCTCTCTCTCTATCAATTATCCTTTCTTTCTTTCTTTCTTTCTTTCTTTCTTTCTTTCTTTCTTTCTTTCTTTCTTTCTTTCTTTCTTTCTTTCTTTCTCTGCTATCTATCTAGTCTCCCTATCAACCTATATTCATCTATCTCTCTATCTGTCTCTCTCTATCAATTATCTTCTTTTCTTTCTTTCTCTCTATTAATTATCCTTTCTTTCTTTCTTTCTTTCTTTCTTTCTTTCTTTCTTTCTTTCTTTCTTTCTTTCTTTCTTTCTTTCTTTCTTTCTTTCTTTCTCTCTTTCTTTCCTATCTATCTAGTCTCCCTATCAACCTATATTCATCTATCTCTCTATCTGTCTCTCTCAATTATCTTTTTTTCTTTCTTTCTCTCTCACTCTCTCTCATCACTTATCTGTCTATTTATCTGGCCATCTGTTTAGCTATCATCAATCAGTTAAGCATAGATAGATATATTTTTATATATAAAGTATACGCTCTAAAAGTTAGTTAAAGCTCTCTTGTTCTTTCACTCTCTCCCCCCCTTTCTCTCTTTCAAATGTACTGTACATGTATTTTAATAATTCATTTAATTTAGATAATCCATAATTTTTGTCTTAGTTATTGTGAGTTTGTTAAAAGCTGCTCTTTTTTTTACCAGACACAACTTAATACTTCACCTTAGATCATTTTCACTGTTAAAGGAAACTCAAAATTTTCTGGCTCAAGAAACCGATTCAATTTGTATTTCCTATTGGCATGAAATGTCCTTTTGTCTCTCATTCTTTGTCTCTCTTTATGTTTCCGTTAAAAATGTAGTTTTATTTAGAACACACTCTAAATATTTCTCATTATCAGTAGCCGGGAGTACGATAAACTGTTGTTTATTTGGATTCTCTTTATTGGAATGTGTATCATTGCATCTACAATTGCCTTGTATTACATGAAACTGGCACAGCTACGCGCAATATTTTACATAGTATAAATGTTATTCTCCATTGATTTCATTGCATCTTTTATATAGTGTTTGGAAAGGTGTTTTCAGAGCCCTTTGGCATGGAAGGGAGAACTTATTTGATTTCAGGTATTCGGGCATCTTAACCGTATAGTCTTTGTTCTGCAGGTTCTCTTCCATTTCATCAAAAGCAATTATGGAAGTGAATTGCATGGCCTTCTAACACCCAGAAGTTATATGGTTAGTTTTGTGCTAGGACTAAATAGTCCATTAAAAGAAATACCCAAATATGACACGTTGGTGTATGAGCCGGCTAACACTGTTACAAAATACGAATGTTAACGTGTTGCATAGAGGCTTTCATACAGCTGAACATCTCATTGGCATAACAATGACTAGAAGAAGTTCAGCTAAGGATAGGCCAGATTTGGATCTTGAAAAGAAAACAGATTTAAATAGCATCTCTCACAGAGCATTGTCATTAAAATTGGAGAGCTAGCAGAGCAATTGTATGGGCAGGGTACAGCGCATATATTGTATTATTGCATTAAAACGCTCCTTAACCAACAAACATCTGTATTCTTTCTTAAAATTAATCAAACATAGGCATAGTCTCTTTAATGGAAAAATATATGTCTCTCATTATGCCATTTATAAACATTGTGAAAGGTATATTTTCTCTTTTATTGGGTTATAAATATGTGTGCGACAAAGAGAGAAAGAAGTCACCTCTTTGTGTCAATTTTCCATAACAGATAAATAGAGTAGGATACAACATTTGTATTGGGTGCAGAATACAATATTTCTGTGCCAATAAAATTCAATATTCTGCTGGGGATGATGTAGGCCACTGAGATACAGAACTTTAGAAATCAAAGCTAAGGACTGATTATAAAAAATGGTAGGCACTAGCATTGATTTTAAGAAACTTTTAAAATATTTTAAAATGATTAAATATTTTTAAAATGATTAAGCTTTTAACTGGGATAAAAATGTTCCCTGGTTGCCATCAAACAGCAAGAATTGTGACCGCAATTCAATTTTAATTTTAGAACAATGCAATCAGTCAAAAGGACTCGGCCAGTGAAACAGGCAAACAAAGAAAGAAGACAGGAGCGCAGATAGATATTTTGTAACCGATGCACACCAGCCTCTCTATATAAAATCCCTTATACCTAGGATTGAAATGGAATACCCATAAAATCTAGAGGATTTTAATCTGTACTGGAGAATTCTAAAACCATTTAAATCTGATCACAGTTCAAACATTTTTTAACAAACTGCCACTATTACAAATGTGTTAATTCTGCTCTCCTGCTTTGTTCTATGGAGTTTTAAAGCTCAGCTGTAGTGATAGGCAAATAAATTCGGCAGGCGCAAATTCGCTGCAAATTTCCACGTTTCACCGGACCTGCTGCAAAAATTCAACCGGCGAAAAATCCACAGTGGCAAAAAAAATTACACGTATCAGAATAGTTGTGCGTATAAAAATTGACCCGCATCAAAATTGACCCGCATCAAAATTATCAGACACCCATTGACTTCAATGCATTTTGAAAATTCTTCGCCATTTCAAGAATGTCGCTGGAAATTCATAATTTTTTCACGAAACGGGACAAATTCGCCCATTACTACTCAGCTGCAGTGTTGGACTATAACATTCCAATGAATATTTAAAATATATTTGAATATTTAAATATATTTATAATGTAAAAGTTCAGAAAGGTTATTTTCTGGCAAACACATTCTTAACATGAACATTATGGGGGCCCATTAACTAACAATCCAATTACATTTTTTTGCAACTAATCTCAAAAATGTGTTGGCTTCCAATATTTCTAAAAAGCTCTAAAAAATTTGAAATTTATTAAGTGAAAACACACAAAAACTTTAATAAAGCTTTGCCAGTTTCAAAGTTGTCGAGGTCCTATAGAAGTCACTGGGAGCTGCACTGATCTTATTGGACTGCTTTTAATCAATTTAGACTTTTAGTTTTTTTTGGCTAGGAATTTTCTGAAATTCATAATTTTTACCGCATCGCTCAGTGCCTTTTTCGTGCACATGTTTCGGATTTTTTAATGAATTCAGCGACAATCTTGGTTTTAGAGTTTAGTCAGGGTTTCGAAAACTTCTAAAACTAAAACAAAATATGTTTAATAAATTATCCACCACATGTGCAATTATTCGGCAAATGAAGGCAAACCCAAAAAGTATTTTCTTGAAAACATGCTTTTAAAGGGATTGTTCAGTTAACTTTTAGTATGATCTAGAGATTGTCTGTAAGTACACAGTTCTTAAAGTGCCCCATATTGTACAAATGTTATAATCACAACAAATTCACAGACAATATATTAAAGGGATTCTATCATGATTTTTATGATGTCGTTTTTATTTCTAAATGACATTGTTTACACTGCAAATAATTCACTTTACAATATTAAATGTAATTCTGGAACCAACAAGTATATTTTTTTAGTTGTAATATTGGTGCATAGGTGCATCTCAGGTCATTTTGCCTGGTCATGTGCTTTCAGAAAGAGCCAGCACTTTAGGATGGAACTGCTTTCTGGCAGGCTGTTTCTCCTACTCAGTGTAACTGAATGTGTCTCAGTGGGACCTGGATTTTATATTGAGTGCTGTTCTTAGATCTACCAGGCAGCTGTTATCTTGTGTTAGGGATCTGCTATCTGGTCCAAAGCCGAACCGCAACCCACATATTTACCCACTTTGATCAGCTACCTGACACGGACCCGCAACTGCCTTAGCTGCAACCCGACCCGCGACCATCATTAAACAGAAAGTGATGCTGCTGCAAACCCGAAGTGACATCATCAAAAGTGGATGTGGACAGAAACACATTTTGTAGAACTTTAAAAGGAGATATAGACAATATTACATAAGATAAAAATTTAGATGAGACCCTACCCACGACCCGTAGACCCACATCTATACCCGCACCTGAAAATCCTCCCCTCATTCTGCACGGTGCCTGATTTTTTTGCGAGTAACCCGCGGGTACCAGACCCGCTACAGGACTCTATACTGGGCTAAAATAATGGTGTGGTCCAATGTTTGATTCCAGCTAGGGCACTATCTGCAAGGAAATTGTGCCCCAGTTTGTATGCTTTGCTGTTGGTGTTTGGCAGTGCTGTATATGATAGACTATGTATATGGGAGTCCCCCGGGAACACTCCTAGTTTAGGCATCATTCAGAAAGCGCAAGCAATCCCTATAAGGTGTGCAATGTACAAAGTGCATAACAACACTCAAAACAGGCAAGCGCAGCCGAATGGATCTGTTAAACATATTTTATCCTCAAGGTAAATGTATTCTGAGAACATGCTGACTTGGCACCAACTTTCAAATCGGATAATGGTTTTTAAAAATGACATATCAATCTAAGTCACATTTTCATTCCTAATACCCTATAATAATGCAGAGCTTGGATTGCTTTGCCAAAAGTCTAGAGAGCCTGTATGTATGGTTATCAGCATAGTGGCAGCTAGATGTACAGCACTTGGAAAAGGGGAAAACTTAACCCACAAAATAAATATTTCAGCAACAGATAGTTTATATCAAATTAAGTGGCATATTAAATAATCTTATCAAACTGGAATATATATTTAAGTAAATATTTCCCTTTTACATCTCTTGCCTTAAATCACCATTTCGTGATGGTCTGTGTGCTGCCTCAGAGATCACCTGACCAGAAATACTGCAGCTCTAACTGTAACAGGAAGAGATCACCTGACCAGAAATACTACAGCTCTAACTGTAACAGGAAGAAGTGTGGAAGCAAAAGACACAACTGTCTGTTAATTGGCCCATGTGATTTAACATGTATGGTTTGTTTGTGTGCACCGTAAATCGTACGATCCCAGGGGGTGGCCCTTATATTTTAAAATGGCAATTTTCTATTTATGATTACCCAATGGCACATACTACTAGAAAAGTATATTATTATCAGGGATGCACCGAATGGTTTATTTACATGAAGCAGGGTTTTACATATGAGCTGTTTTATGCGATATCTTTTTATAGAGACCTACATTGTTCAGAGATATAGTTGTCCTTACGTAATATTTATGTTTTTGTCATTCCTGTCATTAAAGATGAAACCAATTCACTTTAGCTCTTTCAATTTCACAGAGTAGCTGATAAAAATAAATACCAGTCTGCTGAGAAACCCCTGGTAATGAGCTGCTCAAAGGCTGCTGCTTAGTTAAGTGTGAGGTTTGTTTGTACTAAGGTAGTTAGACAGTTCTGAACAAATTTCTCTTTTTATAAAGAGGGGGGGGGAGCTCAGAGGAAATATTTAAAATCTGTGTTTTGTAATGGGAAAATATGGATATTTTTTAAAAAAAAATGTGATTTTAACACAAGTCCTATATGTTGTGCTCATTCTCTATCAGAGGCATTTTAAGGGGCAGATTTATCAAGGGTCGAATTTCCAAGTACAAAAAACTTTGAAATTCGACCATTGAATTAAAAATATCGAATATCGAATTCGAAGTTTTTTCAACAAATTTGGTAATCCTGTGGTTGAATAAAAATCGTTTGATCGAATGATTAAATCGTTCGAATCGAACGATTCAAACAATTTTTAGCGATCGATCAAAGGATTTCTATTCGACCAAAAAAACCTTAGAAAAGTGCTCTGGAAGGTCCCCATAGGCTAACATTGCACTTCGGTAGCTTTAATTTGGCGAAGTTGAAGTTTTTTTTTTAAAGAGACAGTACTTTTATTATTGAATGGTCGAATAGTCAAACAATTTCTACTTCGAATCGTTCGAATCGAAGTCAAATGGTCAAATATAGCTTATTCGATGGTCGAAGTACCCAAAAATTTACTCCAAAATTCGAACTTTTTGAAATTCGAACATTCACTCGAGCTTATTAAATCTGCCCCTTTTAAGTGTAAATTGCCCTTGCCATTACACTTGTAGATGTCAGTATAACTTCCAATTTTTTTTGAATATCTCTTTATTTACATTTTCAACATGAATGTATTTTTAAAAACATTTCAGGTATTTTTTTGTGTTAAAGTCTTGTTATGCCTGATATAGAATAAACCATTATATCCAATAGCAAGTTGTTGATTTCTATTAAAACATAGTTGATGAAGAATGAAGCGAATCTTGCCTCATTACAAAATAATAGTCCAAGAGGCACAGTTTGGTTATCCTAAGCTCCCCCTCACTTGCAGCAAGGGAAACTGTAAATACCCTTTTTTGTCTTTGAAAAATTGAAAGATATTTGAAGCTAAGTTTAAGTGACTCAACAATGACACATGCAATTTCAGAAATCATATGGGAGTCTAAGGTTTGCCAGAAAGACAGATTATCTCTTTGTGGTTTCTTATACAAATAAAGGCTAAGTCATTATATGGAAAATACTGACAGTGAAGCTTCAGATAACAATTTTTTGGTTACAATCATAGAAAATGATCATTTCGACTGAAAAACACATTAAAGGATAGCATTTACTAACCCCTTAGCTGACACTGAAGCTAAATGGCATGGACATCTGTTTTTTTTTTTTTTTTTAAATGTTCAAACTTAAATTGAACATAAACGTGGTTATTTCTTAGGGGCTGATTAAACAAGGGTCAAATTTCGAGTTTTCTGAAAACTCACATAAACTCGAAATTCGAAAAAAAGCCCAATCAAAATGTATTAAAAAATGTGAATTTTTTTTTCGGGTGAATAGGATCGACCTGCAAACTCGAATTGAATTTGATCAAATTCATTTTGAGTCCATCAAACGCCTGTAGGGGTACCCCATAGGCTAAAACAATAATTCGGCAGGTTTTAGATGGTGA
Organism: Xenopus petersii; assembly: GCA_038501925.1. Classification (NCBI taxonomy): domain Eukaryota; kingdom Metazoa; phylum Chordata; class Amphibia; order Anura; family Pipidae; genus Xenopus; species Xenopus petersii. Next base: position 10,205,555 of record CM076675.1, on the reverse strand, counting down.
ATAGTCAAATTTGGATTCTTAAAGGGACAGCAAATGATAAATTTAGAATTTTTCTTAACTCAAATCGAATTTGGAATAGTCTGTAGTCAAATTACACTAAAATAAATTCAAAATTCAAATTTAAAAATTCCACTCAATTCGACCCTTAATAAATCTGCTCCTTAAAGTCTGTTTTTTTCTGGTTCGAGTTTTAAAGGGGAAAACACAATTTTGTTTAGAGAAAAAAACATTCAATTTGTCATGATTTATTAAACCCGATGGTTTTAAAAGTCGGAATAAACAAGTACTCCATCTCAAATCTGCCAAGGTCATTGTCTGATGTTCCGTTTACTATTGAAAGATTTCATTATCTGTGATGGGTTTCGTACAATAATCTGATTCATTTTTGGTTTTCAGGCAATAATTTGAAAATAGATTTTCAAATTATTGATGTCTCAGGAGGGTTTGTATAAGATCAGGACCTACTTTGTCAACCTTTTAGCTACAGAAGTTTTAGAAGACAGTGTAGGTTGGAAACGATGGGTCTAGCGTTTAATTCCTGGTACTCATATTGACTTGTGTTTTGTTTTCTGGCAAAAAATACATGTGTTGTGTCTCACTTTATGGTAGGCATCCTAAATCTACTCTCTACTACAAGTGGTGGGCCAGTGGTGGGACCAGGACTGTATTTATCTCCGATGCTGCCCTAGGCACGTGAAGTCACTTCTGCAAACCAGCCCAGCACCCTACCCCTCACCCTCCAGCTCTTTTCACCGGATTTCCAATGGAAATAATATATAGGTACCCGCTCCCCAAAACCTGCCACCCTAGGCAGAGGCCCTCGGTTGCCTTGATAAAAATACGGCCCTGGGTGGGACAATATGAAATTTACTATCCATTACATTGCTGGTAAAATTGTAATACCAGTCTCATCCTTGGCTAGTATTTTACTGATGAGGCTCAAAACTTACATTCTAGGTTTATCTAGGAAAACAAACAAGACTTTTTGTCTTACCTGAATTGCCCTTCAGACTGATCCTTGCTTGCCACTGCTGTCCATTCCAGGTGGAGGAGCCCCACATTTTGGGAACCACTTTCATGTTGAAAGTATCAGAGTTCCAGAGTGAGATCTCAAGAGGGGAAATGAGAGCAGGCAAGAACTGTGCAAAACCTGTTATAAACACTGTTGATTAAAGAATATTAGCAACTCATATAACCAGTATGAGAACCAAAAATGTTTGGGGGTTATTTACTAAACTCTGAATGCAAAAATCACGAAATTTTTTTTTATATAAAATCGGACTTTTAAATAAATCACAGATTTTTCTGAATTTATTAAACCCCAAGGATGGAAAAAGTGAGAATTTAGAAAATCCGGCATCTCAGACCTGTCGAGTTGCATATAAGTCAATGGGAGAAGTCACAATGATTTTTTTGATGTGCTCTGGGTTTTTGGCAATAGCACGCAAGTTCTCTGAGTTTTCGGGCAAAATTCTGAGTTTTCGTGTAAAAAATCCGAAAAAATTGTGAAAATAGTTTTTTTCACGTTTTTTTTCCAGCAAATACAATTTTCGGAAAAGTGTATTAATAAATAAGCCCAAAAAAACCGTGCAGATTTGGTAGGCGTTTTTTGCAGAAAATATTGAGACAAATTCGGACTTTGATGTTTTTGTCACCAAGGGGTTAAAATATTTTTGTATATGAAAGTCTAGCTTGGTTTTCCTATTCTTTGTTCAGTGATAGCTGCTCTGTTGGTCAACACATTTTGATGATAAAATGCAACAGATGTGTGAGCGACACCAATCTGCGGATAATTTCCATGTTTCGCCAAAAACAAGTTAATTCTCGAAACTGCTGCGACAATTCCCCGGGGGAAACATTTGCCACGCTAAAAAGAAATTGGCGCACATCAAAACTGGTGCATGCATAAAAATTGTCACGCGTCAAAAATTATTCGGACTTTGTTTACTTTGATTATTGACTTTAATGCATTTGGACCAAATACTTGCACGTATAAAAATTGACGCGAGCTTCAAAATTGACTAGCATTAAAATTATTTTGATGCCCATTGACTTTAATGTGTTTCACAAATTCTTCGCTGTTTTGCTAATTTCGTGGTAAATTCGCAAATTTTGTGGCGAATGTAAACACTGCACAGATGTGCCCATCACTAACGATAGGTTTTGCTGTATGTATCTCTATATGTTTGTATATTTATGTTATAAATACCCTACATGTTAACTTGTTTATGTGAATTTGAAAAAATTTGTAAACCTTATCAGTAACTCTCACAGGTTCTGTGTATATATTCTACTTCCAAGTATTGTGGCAAAACAATATGCTCAGTAGCTCCATAAAAATGTGATATTCTGATTTACAATTTACAATGATAAGCTGTAAATATACAGTATGGAAGTATGTCATAAGCTTTTGTGATTGTGTTTAATTATTGCTTTAGCTTATTGGTACTTTCCACTAATTGTATTTATTCTGTTGGTTATCACCATCCTTAACAGGAAAATAACTGCATTTACAGTAACTGTTTAAAAACATAAAAAAAGGTTAAAATGTATTTTAAATACTTTTCCTTGATAACTTCCAGAAAGGTTCCATACATGTATAGGTATTTTTTTGCCAAAATGTACATGGAAAACTAGTGGTGTTTAATAACATCAAATAATCATAAAATGTTTATATTCCTATATAAAATATATACATTGGGAGGCACATTTATCAAGGGTTGACTTTCGAATTCATGTGAGTTTTTTAAAACTCCCATAAACCCAAAATTCAACCAAACGAAATGTATTAATAAAATCTAATTTTCTCAGCTCGGACTTATTTAATCGACCAAAAAACTCAAATAAAATTTGATTTGAATTAGAAAAACTCGAACCACATTTAATAAACTTGATTCAAGTTTTTTCTCCAAAAAAAATTTGAATGTCAGGAAGGCTGCAAACATCACCAAATTGATCCCTGGACCTCTCCTATTGACTTATACAGCAATTCGACAGGTTTAAGGTGGCTTATAGTCAAATTTGTGTTCTTAAAGGGCCTGAGTATGATAAATCTCAAAATAAGATTTCAAATTAAAACTCAAATGGAGTTTGGATAATTCACAATTCGAATTTTAGAGTTTTGTCCAAAAAAAATATTATAAGGTTCGAATTTTAACTTCGACCCTTAATAAATCTGCCCCTAAATGTTTATTTTGCTTTTTATGCACATATTAATATGTCAGAAATTTTATAAGAGACTGAATGGCTGTAATTAAATATACAATTATTTTTTTAATCAAAAGCAAATATCTAAACGTTAACATAACTGTATATTTATCTAGTTTTTTTATTTATATTTTTTCTTTATACAGAGGTGCAGGTATATATTAATATACAATGTACTAATTGTAAAATACAATCAGTGTCTGTTAAGAAGCTTGAGTTAAAGTGTATTTACAGAACTTCTCTTGAATAATGCAAAACCTACTATTTCAATTATTTCTCAGGTCCTGAACAACTGTATTTTTTAGCAGAATTATTTACTTCTTATTAGAAGTAGTTTGAGAAAATACTCCTCTATAGATGTATAATTTGTGCTTTCATTTTAAAAATACCCTTATTATATTTATTTGTGTATGTTTTAAATTCAGATATTAATACAATTCCAGCCATTTGAAAATTGCCATAACTTTAAATGGATATTTTCTTGCCTTACCAAAATGCACAATTTCTACAATTCAGACAATTTCTAGCGGAGAAAAAAAATCACAAAACCTTTTAAAAGTTCGAATTGATTTAAAAGCAGTCCAATAGGACCAGTGCAGCTCCCATTGACTTTTATAGCATCTCAACAATTTTTACTAAATCTCAAATTTTTCAAGCTTTTTATAAATTTAGAAAAATTAGAACTAAATTTGATTGTTAGTAAATGGGCCCCTTAATGTTGCCAACAGAATTTCTAAGGCTTATTGAATATCTTGGAAATTAATTGTTAAATTAATTTGGTAAATGTTTTCTTATAGTCATTAATTTTCATAATTTATAAAGAAAACATTTATAGTAACTTAGTAACTTTTTTTACCCAAGTTTCCAAAAAAATTTCTAAGACTTATTGTCGATCTTGGAAATTAACAATCAGCACCATCCTTTAGGGTGAATATACTGTAGGAGCAAACTTTTACTGGGCGGTGGTCAGTATTGGTTGCGCATCCACTTGGGGGCAGATTTATCAAGGGTCGAATTTTGAGTTGATGGGAGTTATTTTAAACTTGAAATTCGAATAAAAACAGACCAACTGAAATGTATTAAAAAAACATAGAATTTTTTAACTTCGGGTGAATAGGCTATATTCCATAATCCAAACTGAATTCAGATCGTATTTGAATGTTCAATTCAAAGTTTTTCCCAAAAAGTCCACCAAATGACTTCAAATTGGTTCTAGGAATTCCCCCATAGGTTAAAATAGCAATTTGGCAGTTTTTTGATGGCAAACAGTCAAAGTCAAATTTTCAGAGAGACAATACATGATAAGATATTCCAATTTTTTTCAAATTCAATTCGAATTTGGACTATTCCCTAGTTGAAGTATGCTAAAATAACCTCGAAATCCGAATTTAAAAATTACATTTTTCAATTCGACCCTTGATAAATCTGCCCCTTGGTCTCATTATTATGATTAACATACTAGATTAAATTAGGTTGGGCAACCCCAATATACAATTGCTTAAATGTTGGAAATGTTTTTTTGCCAGTTATTTTCATTGATCGTACAATAAATATTCTATATTCTATATATTTGTTCTGTGAGTTCAAGTATCAACATTGTTCTTGTACACCATAGATATTCACTGGACACTTTATCACAGCCTAAAATAAAAGAGACATTTTTGAAATTGGACTTGTGAAAGTCATTAAGATATTTACCATGCTCTTTCCTCTTTTCCAGAGTGCAACTAAGGAAGCTGTATCTGCTTGTGGTAAGTGAAAGATGCAAATGGAACCATTTTTTTTAATTGGTGATATGGGCCAATGTTCTCAAGCCATTCAACTAAAACTGAGGTTTAATATGACAAGCCAGCATTTTAAATATCCTTTAAAAAAATGGATTGTTTATAACCATGTAATGAAATCAGAATGTTCTGAGAACTAGGGATGTAGCGAACGTCGGAAAAAAAGTTCACGAACATATTCGCGAACTTGCGCAAAAATGCGAGCGGTTCGCGAACGGTTCGCGAACCCCATAGACTTCAATGGGAAGGCGAACTTTAACATCTAAAAAAGACATTTCTGGCCAGAAAAATGATTTTAAAGTTGTTTAAAGGGTGCAACGACCTGGACAGTGGCATGCCAGAGGGGGATCAAGGGCAAAAATGTATCTGAAAAATCTGCCTGTGTGTGCTTGGAAGAGATAGTGTAGGGGGAGAGCTGTTAGTGATGCTAGATGGCAGTTGGTTGAATAACACACTGGGCAAAAAATGCCTACAGGGCAAATAATGCCTAAAAGGTCAACTTATACACTACTACAGCGATGGATACGGATTACGTAAAATATGTTATGGCTGCTTGAAAAAAGTCACTCCGGTGTTTTTTCTGGAGACGGTAATATTATGGATATTTAGACAGAATGTGAACAAGGTCACACAGCTAGATGGCAGTTGGTTGAATAACACACTGGGCAAAAAATGCCTACAGGGCAAATAATGCCTAAAAGGTCAACTTATACACTAATACAGCGATGGATACGGATTACGTAAAATATATTATGGCTGCTTGAAAAAAGTCACTCCGGTGTTTTTTCTGGAGACGGTAATATTATGGATATTTAGACAGAATGTGAACAAGGTCACACAGCTAGATGGCAGTTGGTTGAATAACACACTGGGCAAAAAATGCCTACAGGGCAAATAATGCCTAAAAGGTCAACTTATACACTACTACAGCGGTAGTAAAATAAAAAAAAGTAAAATAAAAAAAAAATGAATATTAAAAAAAAAAAAATTAAAGTTGGTGCTGCTGAACTACTAGGAGCAGCAGATTAGCACACCAGTCCCACTCCCCAACACTGCTAGACTAATAGCACTGGGCTCTTATAGTAGTAGTAGTAGTAGTAGTAGTAAAACAACAAAAAAATAAATAAAAGCAGTCCTTACAAGGACTACTGTTATTGCAGCAGTCAGCAGATGAGATCAGAAGCAGGACAGCTGCCCACTGCAGCTACATACAGAGCACTGCAGTAGAAGGTAGATTACTAGCCAGCAAAGCTACCTAAGCTTAAATGTCCCTCAAACCCCTGCAGACTTCTGTCCCTCCAATAACAGAGCAGTATCAAAACGATTACTAGCCAGCAAACTTTCAACTGTCCCTGAAATCACTAACAGGCAGCAGCTCTCTCCCTACACTATCTCTTCAGCACACACAGGCAGAGTGAAAAAACGCTGCAGGGCTTCGGTTTTTATAGGGAAGGGGAGTGGTCCAGGGGAGAGCTTCCTGATTGGCTGCCATGTACCTGCTGGTCTGGGGTGAGAGGGCAAAAAAAAGCGCCAACAATGGCGAACCCAAAATGGCGAACGTCGCGCGACGTTCGCGAACTTCCGGCGAGCGCGAACACCCGATGTTCGCGCGAACAAGTTCGCCGGCGAACAGTTCGCGCCATCCCTACTGAGAACCAGTATGACACACTTAGGGGCAGATTTATCAAGGGTCGAATTTCAAAGTAGAAAATACTTCGAAATTCGACCAGCGAATAGAATCCTCTGACATTCTAATTCATCGTACGATCGTATTAGGATCGTAGTACTCCAATCGTACTTCGAAACATACGATTCAAATAATTTTATCGTACGATCGTACGATTTTCCTTCTAATACAAAAATCTTAGAAAATTGCTCTGGAAGGTCCCCATAGGCTAACATAGTACTTTGGCAGGTTTAAGTTGGCGAAGTATTGAAGTCGAAGTTTTTTTTAAAGAGACAGTACTTCGATTATCGAATGGTCGAATAGTCGAATGATTTTTACTTCGAATAGAAGTCGAAGTAAATTCAAAGTTGTAGTATCCTATTTGATGGTCGAAGTATTCAAAAAATTACTTTGGATTTCAAATTTTTTTACTTCGAAAATACCCTCGACCCTTAATAAATCTGCCCCTAAATATATATACAGTATTTAGCTGGCAATCGTCTACAAAAGATTTTACAATTACTAGTTTCTATCTACTACAAAAACCACTTCTAATTTTACTATTAAAGTGATTTCCACCTACTCAGCAAGTCCAGTTGTTTTTAGATTTACCTATACTAGATATACCATGAACTGGATGAATGAAAATCTTCATAGTCATTGCAATACATACTTGTATGAATATAAGAAACGTCTGCAAAGTCTCTTCTTGACATGCTGACTGATTGAAAGACCAGTACTAATAATTACATTCATTAACATGATAATTATCACTAATAGCAGCAATTATTCAATACACTTTGACTGTTGTTCCCAAACTTGGGTCTAGTCCTCTGGGAAGTTGCAGCATGGAAAATGTGAGGGTCCTGCCTGACAGCAAGCTAGTCTGATATTTTTGGTAAATACTTGTTTGTTCATAGATCTAGAGAACAGTGATCTTTAAGACAACATTTTTATTAAATAAAAAAAAAAAATATATATATATATATATATATATATATATATACACATCTTTATTATAAGTTAAAGGAGAATTCAACCCTGAAGTTAAGAAAACCCCTACCCTACCCCTACCCCCTCCCCCCCAGCCTAAGTGTCATCCCGGGCAAATGCCCCTAAGTCTTTATTTACCCCTCGGTGCAGATTCAGCCATCTTCTCTGCCAGAATCTGCATCGAGGGGTAAGTAAAACATTAAGGGCCTTTGCCCAGGGTAACACTTAGGGGGTTATTTACTAAACTCAGAATGCAAAAATCCTGAAAAATTTGTGATTTTTTCTTATTAAACCTGACTTTTAAATAATCACAAATTTTTTGTAATTTATTAAACCCCGAGGATGAAAAAGTCAGAATCAAAAAATCCGGCATCTCAGACCTGTCAACATTAAATATAAGTCCCAATGATTTTTTGATGTGTGCTGAACTTTTAGGATGGTTCAGTTCAGTAAGTTCAATTTTTAAAATGTGGCATTTGTAGCCATATTAATTTTTATTATACGCGCGCCTATTTAGGGCAAATCATTAAAGTCAATGGGCATGCGAATAACTTTGACACGTGACAATGTTTATACGTGCGACTATTCTGACACCCAAATTTTTCCGATGCAACAAATTTTTCTACGCCAAACTTTTACTGCAGTTTCATGATTTTATTAGCCAGCGACAAAACGACGAAATTTGCCGTGAATTCAAGCTTGCCGAATTTATTCGCCCATCACTAATCCCCATCTGTCCCTATATGGATGATAGTAGCAATTCTATATGAGGGATATTCTAACAATATTTAGAATAAAGCTTTGAGTCTTAAACATCTGAAATGTTAACAGAGATATTTAACAATGATAAGAAAGCTTATCAGTAATATTCAAATATGTAATATATATATATATATTTAGTAAAAGTAAATTCCCAGCACTAAACAAACTGCATAGATATAAAGCAGAACATTATGGGGATAATTTCTTTAAATTGTATTGTATTTCAGGAAACAACAGTTCACCTAAAAGGTATTTCATGAAGAAGGATATTTTAGGGTTTCCTTCCCTACATAAACATAGTTAGGATATGTACAGTTTTCAAGCCACCCACTAACTAACTATGCATTAGCCAAAGTAATGTGTGGGTTGATTTTAATAGATCTTTTCTCCAAGAGGAACATCAGATTTTTTAGTCATTTGTTTATATTCAGCATATGAAGGATAAAAGTTTGTTTTTTTGGAAAGGTAAGACTAGATGCAAAAATGAAAATTATTCTCTATCAAAAAAAAAAAAATTGTCAGTATCCCAGTGGAGACTTCTGAGCATTAACTCCTCATTATATTCAGTGCAGCCTGGTGGGAATTCATTCTTCAGAAAAGGCAACAGGGCGACGATCCATCGTGCAACGCTCAATTTCTCCTCCCTGGCTATCTCCTATAAGGAAGGCAGGTAGGAAAAATCGAGTGCCGTATGATGGATCGCCGGATCGCCTTTTCTGAAGACTTAGCGATTTCAAAGTTTAATTTGTCTTTGTGTTTTTTTTCGTTGTATACTAACGAATTTAAAAAAGAAATGATGTTTCTGGTCCTTTAAGGGTTCAAAACAACTTTGGGAACAAATTTGTTCCCAAATAAATGTTCGGAAATTTGTCGGCGAAAAATCCGCTGCGTTGAAAAAATTTGGGCCTGTGTCAGAAATTATTCCGATTGCCATTAAATTTAATGCATTTGGACAAAATCGGCACGCATATAAAAATTGTCGCTGGCGATGTAATTGATGCGTGTCAAAATAATTTTGACGCCCATTGACTTCCATGCGTTTCGCACATTTCCCAGGAAATTCGTGAGATGCATTAAAGTCAATGGGCCTCAAAATTATTTTGACTTGTGTCAATTTTGAAAATCTTTTTACGCGCGCCTATTTTTTCGGGGAAACGGGACAAATTCGCCCATCAGTAGTAAAAAACCACTTAAAGGAAAACTATACCCCCCAAACAATGTAGGTCTCTATAAAAAGATATTGCATACAGCTCATATGTAAAACCCTGCTTCATGTAAATAAACCGTTTTCATGATAATATACTTTTCTAGTAGTATGTGCCATTGGGTAATCATAAATAGAAAATTGCCATTTTAAAAAATAAGGGCCGCCCCCTGGGATCGTAGGATTCACTATACTCACAAACATACCAACAAACCATACATGTAAGGTCACATGAGCCAATTAACAGACAGAGTTGTGTCTTTTGCTTCCTCACTTCTTCCTGTTACAGTTAGGGGCTGATTCACGAAGGGTCTAATATCGAGGGTTAATTAACCCTCGATATTCGACTGGGAACTAAAATCGGTCGACTTCGAATATCGAAGTCGAACGATTTTGCGCAAATCCTGCGATCGATCCATTAAATCCTTCGAATCGAACGATTCGAAGGATTTTAATTCAACGATCGAATGAAAATCCTTCGATCAAAAAATCACAGGCAAGCCTATGGGGACCTTCCCCATAGGCTAACATTGACTTCGGTAGCTTTTAGCTGCCGAAGTAGGGGGTCGAAGTTTTTCTTAAAGGGACAGTACTTCGACTATCGAATGGTCGAATAGTCGAACGATTTTTAATTCTAATCGTTCGAATCGTTCGAATTCGATCGAATTTAACCAATTCGATGGTCGAAGTACCCAAAAAATACTTCGAAATTCGAATTTTTTTTTATTCGAACCCTTCACCCGAATTTCGTGAATCGGCCCCTAAGTGTTGAAGTATTTCTGGTCAGGTGATCTCTGAGGCAGCACACAGACATCATGAAATGGTGGTTCAAGGCAAGAGATGTAAAAGGGCAATATTTACTTAAATATATATTCCAGTTTGGTAAGATTCTTTAATATGCCACTTAATATGATATGAACTATCTGTTGCTTAAGTATTCATTTTGGGGGTATAGTTTTCCTTTTAGACTCAAATATTCTCAAAGGAACTGTGCTTAGTACAGGGGAATAATGCAGGAAGAGACATCTCTTTGTACAAGGTATGAGTAGTAGTTCACTTATGGCCCCATTCAGCTAGCAATGCTCCCATATTATAACCCTTGCCTACTGGACCTTCCCAACTGATGGTGGGAATAAACACAATAGAAGCCCTGAGGGAGATGTCAGAAAGCCTGTAGTCAGCCGGTAGTTTCCTAGGCAAGGCTAAAAATGCAGGCACAGTCAGTAATATCCTCTCAAAAGCTTGGGGGGACCAATAAAATTAGAAAAATAATATAATCCCTGATATATTGAAGAGAACTGGCAGAATGAGGTTAACATTCACATGAGACAAATTGGCTTTCTGCTGGAGACATATGGATATTAAATAACTTTTGTCCTCGTCCTACAAGGATCAGACTCACCAAGTTTCAATGACTCATAGTTCAGTCATAAAACCTTTGAGCCATATTAGTAGAACGCTATTATTTAATATAAAAAAGGTTCAATATTATAACTTATTGTACAGATTTTTTTAATATACTGTATACTCATACTTTAGTTATACAGAGTTTAGAACATTTTCTATTCTCTATTAGAATATATCAACTATTGCCATCACATATTTGTGATCTATGTCCTTGACAAGAACACAAAAGGTTTTTTTTCACTCTAATGGGCAGATTTAGTTGAGGGCGAAGTGGCTGACGCTAGTGTCAATTCGCCAGCGTTACTACCCGCAGGGACATCGGCAATTTACTAACGGGCGCAGGCGTCACTTAGCTAGTGAAAGAGATAGACGCTAGCGCTCATTCACACTCTATCGCCAGGCGACAATTCTCTCTGGCAAATGGACATTACTCTGCAAATTCAATGAAATGTGGATTTTACTGAACGTTACCTCTTTCGCCAGACTTACCTTCGCCAGCTCAGACCAGATGAAGTGCACTGGAGTGTATAGATCTTCCTCAATCTTCTGTTACTTACATCATATTTTTTAGAGGAAAAAGCTTCTAAGTCAAAAAAACACTGTGTCTTTTCCTTTTTCAGAATGATAGCCTGCAAAAGTCTTAAAAAATTTTTTTTGTGGGGTAACCGGGTTCCCCCATACATTTTCTAACATATGGAACATAAACTATACACTGGGCTCATGTGTAGGGCATTATAACAACTCTATTGTCTTTATTAAGGTTCCCTGGTGTAATGTAATGTATTTGCTGCAACATATACGTCCATTCAACTTTAAATTTCCCGTTGTATGCAAATTAAGCTGAGCGCAAGACCTCTAGCGAATTTACGTTAGGCAGAAATGAACGCTAGTGCATCTTCGTTTTCAGTTGCTCGCATTGCTAGAGAAACACCGCCAGCGTTCATCGCCCACAACATAACTCCGCATTCCAGCGAATGAGCATTGTCTGAGTGAATATTTGCATGACGAAGTGTAGTGATGGCAAATTTTCGCCCTCGAGTAAATCTGCCCCCAAATGAGATGAGCATTTATTTTTCTTTTTTTTTATAAATTTTCTGAGATTCTGCTTATTGAACTTTCATTGCTAACCTACCTGCCTGCCATAGTGCTAGGTGCTTTTGTTCATAATACCTGGAGGGGTTCATGATGGCAACTCAGTTTAAACTGTTTGCAACTTCCTTCCATTCTCTTTCCCTTAGTATCAATCCTCCCCCATAGATGCCTCAGTAGATTAACGTTACCAACTTCCTAGAGTTTTTCCCAATCCTTCTTTGAATGGGATGTATGAGCCACAGTCCATCTAACAAAATTGATTATCGCGATAGACTTGGATCACCCTCTGAACACTAGAATGCACCAAATACCAGGGTCTTTAGCTTGTGAGCAAAGCTAAAAAAGTCTCCCTTTATTTTTATAACATTTTTGTGCTTCTGAGGAAATCAGCAAAATTCTCATTTTAATGTGGGCATTTCTAGAAAAACAAAACCTTTTCTAAATCCTGCTGATCTTGGTACAAAATTAACCTATAAATCCGTCGAGACACATAGATACACATGCAGCATTTTTAATTTAAAATTCTAGACTTTGCATTTGCAAAAATGTTATACCAGACAACTCCCAAAAAAAACCCTTCTAATTACATGAGCAGATAGCAGTTGAAAGAAGCCGCTACATTGGCTAAAATGGGCAATCCAACAATATCTCATTATTGCTGTACAAAATAGCTTTATTAGGGTTTGTTTTGAATAATGTATGTCCCCTGCGGTGAGAGGCCTATTTTATAGAATTCACGTGCACCATCTCAAGTGCATTTGGGAAATTTTAATCAGCCCTTCAGAAATAATGAAAGCTAAGCCATCCTTTCACTCTCCAACATGTTTCTTTTTTTTCCTCTTTGCGATACTGAACAGCATCAGCTTAACAAGCAGCTACGGGTTTGTAACTCAATATTCCAATTACAGGAAGTTTAATGGTATTGAAGGGTAACAGAGAAGAAATCTTAAAAAGAAGAATTAAGAGATTACTCGTTCTCATGCCGTATGAAGGACTGGGAACAGTTATAGGGTGGGGTAAAGGAATTCTTACCTAATGCCTTTTTAATTCTTTTTTTTTTTTTTTTTTTTTTAAACAGAGGTTGTAAAATGGCAAATTAATTTTAACAAGTTACATTTTCCTTCCAAAAGTGGCCATGATGATATTATAGAGATACTGTGAGTTGGTAAATAATTAATGGGCTATATTTATTGCTGTTTATTGGTGTAACAGAGGTGGAGGAATGCCATAAACAATGCTATGAATTTTATAGCGAAATGTCTAATTTACTGCTTTAAAAAATACTACATTATAGTCCCTTGTGTATAAGCATAATGCATTTATAAAATAAGCTGGTTTTATTTACTATTATGACATAAGTATGCTGGGGTGTAGTAAGCCATAGCAGGTGTCACAGAAGATGATTTTGGAACAATACATTTGCCCCTCTCCAGCTACCCCCATAAACTTCTTGAACCGGGGGGAAATTCTGGGCGCCCATGGCTTTTTGGCTCCCAGGTTTGATTGTCCACAGCAAGCTATCATACACTTTCTGCTAGATTCTTTGTTGTCCAATATTCAATATCAAATTTACAATGCTAGTAAATTGATTGGCGTTTTTGTAGAACCCTGTAGCACATCATGGAGTTTGACAAAGCAGATCAACTCATTCCGTTCTAATTGGTCCACTGAGCAAAGAAGAAATTCAACTAATAAACTCGCCAGTTCTTTAAAGCAGGACATTTGTCAGAAAAGTATTAATAAATGGATTGAAATCTGAACTGCTTGTAATCCACCAGGATCTCCAGTCGGAATTCTAATGTAATTTTCCCTTTTGTAAAAGAGGTAACGAGTGGGGTTGGAAGATATTTTTATATTTTTGTTGCAGGTGCGATAAGGTACAAGACAATTACCAATATCAGCCATGAATTATGTAGTCCCCTTATCACCAGTGTTTAGGTTGATGGGTTTCTTAATTCAGTAATGGACAGTAGTAGTAACAAATATAATAGGTCGCCAAAGCTGCCTACTCATCCTGTTTAATATTTTTTGCTTTTATGTATGGAGCCATCATCCAAGAATTCGGACTGACCAAGAATTGATCCTGGTGGATCAAAAACAACAGTCAGTGGCCTGTGAGCTCAAGAGGTGTGTGTGGTGATCACTGGTCAACATCACAGGCCGCACCATCAATATTCTTAACATGCAATACAATGTTTTGTACTGCTGATGGAATGGTCAGATCATTGCACAGAAACTGCAAGTTACACTTGGCAGTTCTAGTTATTCCACCTGGATTTCCATATCTGTGGCTAATTTGTCACACAACCAGATAGTCAGATTTCCCAAAAAGGGCACAATTTAGTCTTTTGACAGTTGGTTAATGACTAGATACCAGGGGAACCGTAGAAGCATGTCTGGATGTAGACCACAAACATGGGTTGATGCCATCATTAGCTGAACAGATTTTCCAACACATCTGCTCAGTTTCTAAACAGAACTTTCAAGGCAGGTTGGCTTGGACTTGTATGCAGATTTTTGGCCTGTTGGGTTATAATCAAAATATTGGCCGGGCTTATGATTTCATTCTGTGCAATTTTTTTTAAAATTATGTATTGTAGATTTTAGCTTTATTTACAGGTTCAATATAGACAACGAAGTGAATAATTTTGAAGCCTTTTTTGGATCAGTAAATGATTTATATATCAATCTGTATGAAAGATCATTCTACAAATCTAGAGTCGGTAGTATTACATCCTCTTAAACCTGATAACCTACTTTATCCAATTGGGAAACTAATATTCTATTACTGCAAATCATAATACTATGAGTTTGTACCAGCATGGTTTTATGCGTAATAGATCTTGCCAGACTAACTTAATTTCTTTTTATGAGAAGGTAAGTAGGGACCTTGATTCTAGATTGGCAGTGGATGTGATAGACTTTGCTAAAGCATTTGATACATTTATACGTTTCTTTTTCTCTGGCTCAGACCCGGGGAATCTTCCTAAGTGACATTTTGTAATAGGATAGAAAATATTTTTTGTTCAATCTGTTGAAATTCTATTGAGATGGCATTAAATATAAACGAATGACTCAACTGATAACTATTTCGCTTTTCTTCTGACTTTGAAAGAGTCGCTTTGAGACTTTATAAAGTAGCACTTGCTACTTGGACAAAAGCCTACTTGTTTATTTATTATACTGTAACAGTGCCAATTCTAAATTTAAAAAAGTGCATCAGGTAGGGTTGCACATTTCCCAGGGTTCATTGGGGGAAGCAGGACAACCAGCCAAAATCTGGAATTTAAAAAAACATGGGCCCAGCAGCACTTCTGACTTGTGCCAAGGTGAGAATCTTGCCTTAGGTGGCAGCTCACCAAGGAGCAGCATAAACCAGCCACTGGTAACTTTAAGGTGGAATTTCCATATTTTAACCCAGGAACTCTACTCATTTTGTCTAGAAGAAGTAATTGCAGTGGTGTGGCTCTGACCCCTTGAGCAGCCAAAAGCTAAGAAGCAACTCTCGGGGGCTTTAGTTTTAGTGGCATGGGTCTACTGTCCATGGAAAACAGAACAGCACCCTTGTGGTAAGGGTCAAACTAGCTGGGCAAACACTATTCCATATGTATTTTAAGGGCCTTGATAAATCTGCCCCTTAGTGAAGGAAAAGATTGGGGATATAATTTGTAATTAGGGTAAAACTATGATGTGAAATATGTCAAAAGTCAGGAAAAAGTTGGCATGGATGCCTGAGGAAAAGCATAAACTGTGATCCAAATAAAACACCACAGTGCTAGTATCACCTTTATTGTAGGTGTTAATGCGTTTTGCATATACAATATCCGTGCTACAAAATGGTTTTTTATCTTATAATAACGTGGTTGATAAAGGCAAAAAAAAAAAGAGATTTAAGGAAGTGAAGGCGAGTAAATCACCCGGGCCAGATGGTAAACACCCACAGTTACTTAGAGCTCTTAATGTGATATCACTCAGCCCACTATTTTCTACCATAGCAAGGACTCTATGCTGCCTGGCATGAAACCAGATAAAAAACAATTTGCAGATTAATTACCATTAATATTCAGTTGAGTTTATAAACTGTGCATGATATAAGCACATCTATACTGTCTGTATGATCTGTTGTTTTTGATTGGTCATAATGGGGACATCTTCCACCTTAAATGTTGACAGTATGTGGCTCCATGAGAGAATTATTTTGTACAAATGCATTATATCATATACTGTATTATATACACAAGCAGGAATTGTGTACTAGGGAGTTGTAGTCCTAACCGATATATATTGCTGAAGATATAATCAATGGTGCAGGAAGACTAGATGCAGCCCACATTAATTAATACATTGTAATTGCTGCAAAAGTAGCTGCACCAACGTTACCAGATTTTGTGAGTGAAATCCAGGAACAATATGAAATAATGGTGGTGCACTTACTACGCCGTATCAAAAGTTCAGGTAGAACCCTTTTTTACATTCATGCCCCATAAGCTACTCACCATTTTTACAGATACACTCTCAAGCCGTCTACACTTTCCTACGCTAAGGGGAAAATTGGAGATAGTTTGCATATATCCAGCTGGCAACCTTATAACCCTGCAGTGAATATTTAAAGGAGAAAGGAAGGCCTATTTAATTGGAGGTGCTAAAAGTTAAGCACCCCCAAGTGATTATATATACTTACCTTACACCCCGGCCAGTGCTCCTATCAGGAGAAAACTGCACTGCTCCGGGGGTTCTTCCAGCAAGCACTTTGAAAACAATCGGCTTCATTCTTCTTTCTTCATGAGCAGTAGAACAAAATAGCCGACTTCTTCGTTAAAGTTGCGCTTTTTGCACTACTGCACATGGGCACCCATGCAAAGAAAGAAGGACCCAAACGATCCACAGTGCTCGCTGGACTAACCCTAGCACCGGTGCAGTTTTCTGAGGTAAGTATATACAATCACTTGGGGGTGCCTAACATTTGGCACACCCAAGTAAATACAGCCTTTAGTTATCCTTTAAGAATAACCTGACCAGGTTTGACAACTTATATCTGACTAAAGGCCGATAAAAGCTGGTGCAGACCGAGTCAACAGCTTATTGGCCCATGTGTGGGGCCATCCGACGGGCGTCCCTAATCGATATCTGGCCAAAAGTCAGTCAGATGACGATCGGGCAGTTTAAAAAATCCCATTGGATCGTGGATGCATCTTTTCGTTGATGCAATCCCACAAACTAACCGCCCGTTTGGCCTCCATTCTGATCCGATCATTGGGCCCTAGGGCCCACGATCGGATTAGCCCAATATCTCCCACTTCAATGTGGGCATATCGGGGAGAGATCTGCTTATTTAGCGACATCGCCAAACAAGCGAATCTCCCTGTGCATGGTCACCTTAAGGGCCTAGTGGAGACTTTGCAACTTTAAGGCTGGGACTACACAATGCGTTTCCTTCCCATCCGACGCGATCAGAGGAAGCGCAGGCGTCACGTCACATGTGCCGCATCTAATGTAAGTAATACAAATGTCGCATCTACAAACTGATTGCATCCGCCATGACACGACCGTCGGATGAAGACGAAACGTGCAGCGTTCTCATCTGACAGTCGTGTCAGATGCAATTAGTTTGTAGATGCGACATTTGTGTTACTTATATTAGATTCCACGCATCCAACTAGCCATGGGCGAATGTTTTCGCCTTGTTTCACCGCAGAAATGACGGCCATAGACTTGTATGGCGTTAAGCAACAAAAAAGACGTGCGTCAAAAATAAATTTCGCCACACAACATTTTTTTTTAAACTAAACGGGTCAAATTCGCCCATCCTTACATCCAACGTGACGCCTGCTCTTCCTCTCATCGAGTCAGATGGGAAGGACGCGCACCGTGTAGTTCCAGCCTTATAAACATTATGCCTGTTACTGTATATCTGCTATACTCTATGCAAAATGGGTTAAGCAGCCCTGCTGGAACCGTAGTTAATTGTTTATAAACAATTTATTTGATTTTCTGAAGTGAAAACACTTATTCGTTTTTTATTTTACTAGTGCAGGGCTACTGTATTTATATGTAAATTATACCCTTGCATTCTTAGTGGTACTGGCCAGGGCAGTATTTCGGTTTATTGCTGCCCAAACCTGTGTGTATCTATAAGTACACTGTAAAAACAAAAAGGTATGAAAAACAACAAACTCATAAAAGTGAAGAAGAATTACAGTATATGTTAGTAAATAAAATACACACACTTCTCCTCGTACCTATTTGGAGGAGTGCAGAAATTTTCGCCAGATTTAAAGGAGAACTAAACCCTAAAAATGAATGTGGCTAAAAATGCCATATTTTATCTAGTGAGCTTATTGCACGAGGCTAAAGTTTCAGCTTGTCAAAAGCAGCAATGATCCAGAACTTCAAACTTGTCACAGGGGGTCACCATCTTGGAAAGTGTCTGTGACACTCACATGCTCAGTGGGCTCTGATTGGCTGTTGAGAAGCTAAGCTTAGGGCTCGTCACTAATTATCCAGCAGAAAATGAGCTTCCCCTGTAATATAAGCTGATGCTACAGGTTTGCTAATTATTAAATTCTGATGCTAATTGCACTGGTTTCTGTGCTGCCATGTAGTAATTATCTGTATTAATTACTAATCAGCCTTATATTGTGACATTTCTATTCTATGTGTATTCTGTATATTGTGAGTGGGTCCCTAAGCTCAGTAAGTGACAGCAGCACAGAGCATGTGCAGTGAATCAGCAGAAAAGAAGATGGGGAGCTACTGGGGCATCTTTGGAGACACAGATCTTTACTGCTAAAGGGCTGTGGTTGCCTTGGGCTGGTACAGAAGCACAAAACATAATGTACAACATTTCTACCTACTTCTTTAGTTAGGCTTTAGTTCTCCTTTAAAAGAAATAAAAATAAACACTGAGTTGAAAAAGAAACCACATCACCTTATATGACCTTCTCTAAACACAGCTCCTTTCATGGCTTTTGTGCATTGTGCTGGTTCAGGAGCAAGACATTTAAAGAGACAGCACAATATAATGCAACAAAGAAAACATGAACATGAACTTCAAATAAAGTAAAGGGTTTTGTTGTCCAGTCTTAAAGTTCTACTAAATTCATTGCATGGTTGGACCGTAATAAAAGTAATGAAGAAGTAGGCTTCCTCCAAGATTTATAATAAATGATTCTTGTAGAAAACTCTGGTTAAACAAGCATTTTGTTTTAACTAGGGGAGATTTTACATTCATTTTATACACTATTATCCAGAAAACCTATATCAAATAATCCAAATTTTTAAAAAATAATTTCCTTTTCTCTGTAATGATATAGTAACATAGTAAGTTAGGTTGAAAATATATATAACTATATATCTCTTTCCTGGATCAATAATAAAACAGTCGCTTGTACTTGATCCCAACTAAGATACAATTTATCCTTATTGGAAGCAAAACCGGCCCATTGGGTTTATTTCATGTTCATATGGTTTTCTAGTTATGTGATGATCCAAATTACAGAAAGATCCATTATCCAGAAAACCCCAGGCATAACAGGCCTCATAATTATATTAATCTAGACATACAGATGTCATCCGTTTCACTGAGCACTTTTTAATTTTCACAGGCCATTCCAGTTCAAGTTTTTTATGTTAGTTAGATCTCTGTTAATAGTAAATGGCAGGTACCTAATAACTAAAATACTTATTGAACATACTGGTCAATTGTTACATACAACATGTTTTAATATGCTACATGACTCATCTTTTAAATACGTAATGCTATATACTATATGATGTATAAGACTACAACGTTATAATGATTCTCTGTCTGTAACAAACGACAACACATTTTCTGTTTCTTTTGGAAAAATAATAAAAATTTATTGAAACAAAAAATAGTAAATGGCAGGATGTAAAACTTAAGTTCTGTCATCAGAAAACATGTTTTTTTCAAAACGCATCAGTTAATAGTGCTACTCCAGCAGACTTCTGCACTGAAATCCATTTCTCAAAAGAGCAAACACATTTTTTTATATTCAATGTTGAAATCTCACACGGGGCTAGACATTTTGTCAATTTCCCAGCTGCCCCTGGTTATGTGACTTGTGCCTGCACTTTAGGAGAGAAATGCTTTCTGGCAGGCTGCTGTTTTTCCTTCTCAATGTAACTGAATGTATCTCAGTGGGACATGGATTTTACTATTGAGTGTTGTTCTTAGATCTACCAGGCAGCTGTTATCTTGTGTTAGGGAGCTGTTATCTGGTTACCTTCCCATTGTTCTTTTGTTTGGCTGCTGGGGGGGAAAAGGTAGGGGGGTGATATCACTCCAACTTGCAGTACAGCAGTAAAGAGTGATTGAAGTTTATCAGAGCACAAGTCACATGACTTGGGGCAGCTGGGAAATTGACAATATGTCTAACCCCATATCAGATTTCAAAAGTGAATATGAAAAAATCTGTTTGCTCTTTTGAGAAATGGATTTCAGTGCAGAATTCTGCTGGAGCAGCACTATTAAGTGATTAATTTTGAAAAAAAAAATTTTCCCCATGACAGTATCCTTTTAAACTATTGGGTTACTTCACCCTTCTACATATGTCCTATCTATTTTTCTAAAGCTGCACTAAAATCAAAACTAAAAAAAATAACTTAAACTTAAAATTAAGCACTAAAGATTAATTTCTTCAATCAATTATAAATATATAACATTTTGTGAATAGGTGACATGATCACTATTTGTCAACAGTCGTAGCAATTAATTCATCACGTCTTTGTAATTCATCACAAATTAATCAGTTTTTGTATTGAGTGGTTTTTTTTTGGTCATTTTAATTACAGAAACCAAGTGCATAGGCTTCTTTTTCCTGTAAGCCAGTTGGGCCTTGGGTATACAAGAGGAACTATTTATGCTCCTGATAACGCAATTGATGGCAGTGAATACACACACATATTTTCATAGTCCCTCTAAGCATGTTGGACCTTGGGTATAAAAATGGTGCTATTTATGCTTTTGATAAAGCAGTTAATGGCGGTGAGTTCTACTGCAAATTAAACAGTGTGGAGCTTTTATTCAGAATTCCATTATATACTTTATCACAATCCTTAGTTATTGTCTCTTAACACTCGATGCCTTAATGACAATTTCTTAAAATGTCTTTTTTTTAATTCCACCATAATAGCATGGCATGAACTAGTTGTACCGTGAGCAAAACATGTTTTTGCATATTTCAGCTAAAATGACAATGGCTGTTTATATTTTGTAATTGCAACATATTAATACAAACAGTGGAAGAGTTACATTTATGATGTTACCTAAAGCTAGACCTCGAAAGTTTCAACTGATGACATGCTCATTAACGCTTTTTAATTCAGCACACTGCCCTGGGTTAGCTGACTTCTGCAATCACATTAATTCTAATAATTGGAACTCTTTCCTTTGGCAATATTGCAAAAATATGTCCCTTTCCTTCTAAAGCAATAAGACATACACCCTTTGCCTCACCATACACCAGCTAGACAACTGCAACTTACTTTGGATGAGCTTCTGAAACTTGTACCAATCCCCTGCTCAATATATCTCACCTAAGAGCCCTCTCCTCCCCTGTTAAAATGTATTATCGTTGATCTTTAAAGGGATACTGTCATGGGAAAAAAATTTTTTTTCAAAATGAATCAGTTAATAGTGCTGTTCCAGTAGAATATTGCACTGAAATCCATTTCTCAAAAGAGATTTTTTTATATTCAATTTTGAAATCTGACCTGGGGCTAAACATATTGTCAATTTCCCAGCTGCCCCAAGTCATGTGACTTGTGCTCTGATAAACTTCAATCACTCTTTACTGCTGTACTGCAAGTTGGAGTGATATCACCCCCTCCCTTCCCCCCCAGCAGCCAAACAAAAGAACAATGGTAACAGATAACAGCTCCCAAGATAACAGCTGCCTGGTAGATCTAAGAACAACAATCAATAGTAAAAACCCATGTCCCACTGAGACACATTCAGTTACATTGAGAAGGAAAAACAGCAGCCTGCCAGAAAGCATTTCTCTACTAAAGTACAGGCACAAGTCACATGACCAGGGGCAGCTGGGAAATTGACAAAATGTCTAGCCCCATGTTAGAATTCAAAATTGAATATAAAAAAAATCTGTTTGCTCTTTTGAGAAATGGATTTCAGTGCAGAATTCTGCTGGAGTAGCACTATTAACTGATGCGTTTTGAAAAAAAACAGGTTTTCAGATGACAGGAACCCTTTAAGCATATTATATATTACGAAATTCTTCTCTTGACATTCAAAACGTTTCACTCCTTTGTACCTCTCTAGTTCTTTGCTTTTGTCTCCATATGTTCCTCAACTTTCATAGGGCCCTCTCCTAGTTCCCATCTTCTCATATGATCCACATCTGTTTCCATAAACCTTTCTCTCTTGCTGCTCTAGGATTCCAGACCATTATTTCTCCGAAAGGAACTTGCCTTCAGCCTCTTCAACCTAAACTAAAACCCTACCCCTTAGAGAACTGACAAAGTATCTTATTCAGTCTTAGCACCTTGTGCTTAAGTAAGAAATATGCCAATCATAAAATGGGTTTAAATCACTCAGGATGTATTTACTTTACTAAACACATATACAAAATGGAATTTCATACCTGAGCTCAAGTTCCCTAAATATCTGCTATTGTATAGCTGACCTTCAGTTGTTTGTTCATAAATCCTAAAAAATGTCCTCCCCGATCTGAATTTTATCGTGTCATTTCACGGTGTCAAGCCCAAAGCATATTCTGTTTGCTGTCACAAGTTCAATGCAGTAAGTGTGTTTTATTTTTTAATAAATATCTTCAACATGTTGAACTGTTAGGACAATGGTGGCGTATACTTTGAGAGAACAGTCCAGCAGTTTCTGAATTAAATGTGCATTGTCATCATACATTCTCTCAGTGCTCTTGCTAAACAGAAAAAAGTGTAGTGCTCACTGGCTTCCATATGGTGCACCATAAGATCCAGACATCCTGTAGCCACAAGTCTTTTCATTTAAGCTGAGAAATAAATCTGCGCCCTAAGCAAATATTACATCTAGAAACCTGTCCCACATCACCTGTTCCAGGACTTCTTGTTCTTTCTTATAGAAACAGTTTTGCAGTGTAATTATTTAATTTATGTTTTCCACTTTATTTAAGTCTTAAGTTTTTTTGCCTTTGTTCTCTTTAATTTACAGTGGTTCCTTGTGGCTGTCTTGTTCTTTTTTGTTTCAGAAGTTTTCAGGGTAGGAGAGGTCATTCTTCATGAGCATTTTTCTAAAGGAGTACTGATATGATCAGTTTGACACATTTGAATATTAGAGTTGTTAAAGTGCTTTTGCTTATATCAACCTCTAAGACATTTGCTTTCATTTACTAAATTTTAGTAGTCGGACTGAGCCACCTGGAAAAATCCTGCAAGGCCAATACCCAGTAGGCCCCAGCGTAGGATCTGCATGGCAGGGGAAACCTTTTTTTTTGTGATTGAATGTTAGGGGCCAATTCACTAAATTCGAGTGAAGGATTCGAAGTAAAAAAATTTCGAATTTCGAAGTGTTTTTTGGGCTACTTCGACCATCGAATGGGCTACTTTGACCTTCGACTACGACTACAACTTCGAATCGAAGGATTCGAACTAAAAATCGTTCGACTATTCGACCATTCGATAGTCGAAGTACTGTCTCTTTAAAAAAAACTTTGACCCCCTAGTTCGGCAGATAAAAGCTACCGAACTCAATGTTAGCCTATGGGGAAGGTCCCCATAGGCTTGCCTAAGTTTTTTTGATCGAAGGATATTCCTTCAATCGTTGGATTAAAATCCTTCGAATCGTTCGGTTCGAAGGATTTAATCGTTCGATCGAATGAATAATCCTTCGATCGATCGATCGATCGAATTTTCTGCGCTAAATCCTTCGACTTCGATATTCGAAGTCGAAGGATTTCAATTCCTAGTCCTAGTCCTATCGAGGGTTAATTAACCCTCGATATTCGACCCATAGTAAATCAGCCCCTTAGTGTGGCCAGAGATACAAGGAAGGCATGTGGGATATGGGCCTTGGCTGCTGGTTTGCAACCACTTAGGAGTCTCGTTTGTGGATTTGCAATGGACACAGGGAGGACCTTGGTGGTCAGGGCTGGTGCCCTTGGGGGTAAGGATTTTGGTAAGGATTCTGGTGGGCCCAAAAACCCCAGTCAACATTTCGGAAATGTATTAAACTCTGAGGATGCAAAAGTCTGAATCTGAAAATCCAGCATCTCAGACCTGTCGAGGTTGCATATAAGTCAATGGGAGAAGTTCCAATGATTTTTTGATGTGTGCTGGGTTTCGTGCAGTACCCCGACCAAAAAAGTTTTCAGGCGAAAAATCTGAAAAAAAATCTCGAAACCGGATGAAAAATCCAGAAAAATCGTGCATATCAGATTTTTTCCTGCAAAGCAAATTTTCGGGAAAATGTAATAATAAATAAGCGTAAAAAACACGAGCGGATTTGATCTGAGTTTGTAGCAGAAAATATTGAGATCAATTCGGACTTTGATAAATAACCCCCTAAGTGGTGAAGGGGGGTTGAAGCATATTAGCAAACTGGTTCATGCCTGATTGGAAGCTGGCAAAGAATATCATCAGTCTTGTATTCAGAACACAGAAGAGGTTACTTGTGTTTTGAATACAAAATATAGTCATGTGCTGGGAAGCAAATTCAAATGTTCTGTCAAAGCAGAAGACCCACACCTCTCCATTAATGGCTGTTACACAGCAAGCCCACAAAAACATAACTGACAAGCCCTGTCTCATAGCTCGGTGGGTGGGCTCCACTCTGAACAAGCTTGTTTCTATTTTACAAACAAACTGCTACAAGCTTAGAGAGCATCTTCCCCTTGTGTTTCTCTCCAAAGCCTTTGCTATAATTTGAAACACACGGGCAAAGTGCTAATAAAAGAAAGGGGGCTTAAACTGTCATTGGGAAATCACCCCCACCCTCCTTACCAAGAGCTCATATCGGTGCAGAATTTCATGACAGCGTTTCATATGACTCCCTGACAGTGTCCTTTCAGAACTGTATGCATGGAGGCATTGTCTTCTGGGAAGAATGAAGGTCTAAGTTCAGCCATTGGAGAAAATATCCTAAAGATCTTAACAAGAGCCAAAACGCTGATCATGGAGGAGTTTCCTATATATTTAGAATCACATTCATTCAGAATAAGCATATTTTGTTATTCAATACATTTCTTAGCTAATGTAAGTAGAAATATAGCTTCAGAACCATAGCAGTCTCCATATGTTGCAGTTTGATGGCACAAGGCTAAGGTTTCCTGTTAGAGAGCTCTGGTTTTAAGCACAGTTAAGGCATTGTCACTACACAATAACATTCCCGTGCAGGATTGTGTTTAATATGGGGAAAAACTATGCTAGACATTGTGTATAATGTTGATATGCAGCTTTGCTCGTATTGGTCATGTTTAATTTGTTCGGGAGGTCCTTATGCTCATTGATTGTGTTGCTATACCCATTGCTGTTTTCTTGTAAGAGGGTTATCATACTAACATGAGGCATTTTAAGAAAAGTTAAAGTAAATAACATAAAAAAAAGAGATCACTAAAGTATATGCACAGCCTAGGGAAGGCCTTAGGCTTATTTACTGTCTTGGACAGTCATGAAACAACTGTAGAGTGACTGTAAAGCTTTGCCATATTAATTATATTTTTAAGAAGCTTGAACCTAAAAAGTCTGAAGCTTTCAATAATTAATAAACAATATTAAAAATATACTGTGTCTAAAAGCTTCTCAAATCCAACCAAAATAGTCCAACCAAGAAGGTCCATTTATTTTGCCAATAGTTCCCATTTTAAAGGAGAACTAAACCCTAAAAATGAATATGGTTAAAAACGCCATATTTTACATACTGAACTTATTGCACCAGCCTAAAGTTTCATCTTCTCAATAGCAGCAATGCAATTCTTTAATTAAGCTTTAGTTCTCCTTTAAGGGAAGCTTTAATTTTCTAGAACTTGGCATACAGTATTATTTTATGCATGAGGACTCACTCACAAAGCAAGTGCAAAGCGCACTAATCGAACACAAGTTGTCATGATTTTTTATAACCACAATGCAGTATTTTACTCAAATTCCAGCATAGTAGTTGGTGCCTGTTAGGTATCAGCTCCACAGCCAGCACCCTAAAAGTGATAGTAATCTTTGTTTAAAATTAGTAGGGTTATTATTTTTTATGAATTTATTCTTTTATTACTCCAAAATGTTAATTGTTTCTTAAAAGCGGGTAGAACACCCCCTTTTATATGTTCTCCAGACCATCTTCTCCTGGACTGTTAGACCTCAACCTTTATGCCTTCTTCTTATGTTATTGATATTTCAAATATATATATATTTATATATATATATAAATTCAAAATGGACCAGCACTCCAAATCTTCAATCAAAAAGAGGTTTATTTCAACATCACTCAAGTGTCCAACGTTTCGGCCCACATTAGGGCCTTTATCAAGGGCCGAAACGTTGGACACTTGAGTGATGTTGAAATAAACCTCTTTTTGATTGAAGATTTGGAGTGCTGGTCCATTTTGAATTTGTATACTCTGACTAACCAAGCACCCACTTACGCCAAGGAGGAAGGAGTGCAGGTACTTTGTGAACACATATATATATAAAACAGAGTCAGTAGCATCTACAAAAATGCTGGGGGTGGCTGACGGAACAAAAATGGAAAATCAAAGAAAAATGAAAATAAAAATCTATAGGACCTACTGTATGTAGATTTGTCTATGTACTGGATACTAGGAAGTAAGGTGGGTTCTTGTTTCTGAGTAGTGGAACCATGGAAAGAATGGTTGTTACCCTCCCTTTCCTCAATTTGATGAATCTTGCACTTGAACATCAGCCCTGAGCATAAACTACAGATATCCTTTGTGTGTTCCAAAAAAGCTTGCGGCCATATCCAAACCCATCCCATCAAGTTGTACCTTTGTTGTATTTTATGATTTTACCAGAATTTACCAGAAAGTAGAATATCATTTTTGTTTTCCAAAGATTTATTTCATTAAACGAAAGACCAAACCCCAAGATGCTCGCTAAATGTATATGTTGAGAAAATAATGTGTTACAGATTTAAAGAAGTGTTAATGCAATTAGCAGCCACAAAAAGGAAACAGATGAAAAAACAATCAATAGTTAAAAAAAATAGAAATCCTCTAGTTCTGTAACTTGCCAGCAAGAATAATGCATTTACGAAGTTCTGAAAGAGCAGGATATTCCCTGCCAGCTGTCTGTCTAATATGGCAACAAAAATCTATTATTCAGTTCAGGTTTTTGGCTAATTTATTTGAGTTTTAAAGCCAACGCTGAAGTTTAACTCCACTGAACACAGATATTTCACCTAGTGTCCTGAATTAACCCAGAGCGCTAACACCATGCAGGGATCCAGGAAAATGCTAATGTTAAAACGTTACTGCCGTTTTACTGGGATAAATCCACCATCAGCGCTTTAACTGTTATTGAGGTACAGCTCCCACCATCTGGTGGCCCCACCAAGGGGAGGGGGAGAACTTGATTTTTTTGAGGGAAAAAAACTCAAATTTTTCGAGATTTATTATGCTCCAAAGTTGCTAAAAATCAGAATCCAAAAATACTCCAGCAAAATCATGTAAAAGTCAATGGCAGATGTCCCTTTAACAATTTGAAGATGATTCTTGCATTTGTGATCTTTGAGGATTTTTGGATTGGTTTTCATTTGATAATCTGAAAAATGCAGGTTTTTCAGGCATCAAAATGAAAATGTCAAGTTTTTTGGGTTTGTGAAATAAAAACAACCGCACGATTCAATTTGAAGAGCGTTTTTGGCGCAACTTTTTCCTGCACATGCTTTTTCCGTTCATATTTATTGGTAAATTAAGGGGATTCAGGTTTGGGAGTTTGGTTGAATTTTTTTATACATAGTGTGAAAATGTCAAGTTTTAGTAAATACTAAATAAGCCCAATAGAATTGTCTATTCCTCCAGTAAGGATTAATTATATCTTAGTTGGGAAAAAGTGTTCTACAATTTTAATTATTTAATTAAAATGGAATCTATGGGAGACAACCTTCCCATAATTTGGAACTTTCTGCATAAGGGCTTTCCGGATAACTATACTGGGAATTCAATTTTGTTTTACAAATGTTTCATTTTTCTCTGTAAAAATAAAACATTTCTTTGTACTTGATCCCAACAAAGATAACATGAATCCTTATTGGAGGCAACACAATCCTATTGGGTTTAAATAATGTTTAAATCATTTTTTAGTAGACTTAAAGCAGGGAGACCCAAATTACAGAATGACCCCTTATCTGGAAAACATGACCCATTCCTGCAATAGGTAGTAGTTTTTACAAACAAGCTATATTTATTTTTATAAAACTATCTTTTATCAACGGCTTTAAGATAGTGAATAATGGAATTTCAAGACTGCGTGGGTTTCCTCTGGGTACTCCTTTTTCCTTCCACAATCCAAGAACTACAGGCAGATTCAATGGTTCCTGATAAAATTGGCCCTCCTATGTGTGAATGTGATAGGGACCTTAGAGTGTAAGCTCTACTGGGGCAGAGACTGATTTGAATGATGTATAATCTGTGTAAATCGCTGCAGAAAATGTTGGTGTTATATAAATAAAGAACAATAATTGCGCAGCAGGCTTCCAACAGGCATTGTCAGACAGCTGAGAGCCCATGCCACCTGCAAGGCAAAGAAGGTAGATGCCATTTGTACCCTGTCTTGTCTTTCATGTGCTCTGGTTGTACCTTTTACTTAAAGGGCATGTAAAGGCGAAAAAATAAGATCCAATTTTTACTTTTTTTAATGAAAAAGAACCCTATCTCCAATATATTTGATTAAAAAATGTGTATCGTTTTTATAAGAAACCTGACTGTATGCAGTGAAATTCTCCCTTTATTTACTGCTGTGGATAGGAGATAAGATAGGATGGTCCCTAACTCCTCTGCAGGGAAACAATCATATTTATGAACAGCAGGGGGAGCCCCCGCCTTACTTCCCAGCTATGCAGAACTCAAGCAGCTTTGTTTGTTTCCCTGTAGAGCAGTCGGCGACTGTGTAGAGATTTGTATTGGATTTAATTTTTGCCTTTACATCCCCTTTACTGTTTCCAACTCCAGCTGCAGGGACAAAGATCATCGAGCCAGATTTAAACAGATAAACTTGGATTCTATTTGGAGGATTATTTTGCTGCAGCCACTGGTTCTGCAGAGTTGGAGAAAGTTTGTAATAAACAATACAAAAACTATAAAATCCACATTAGATTACATGAAAACACAGGACCCAGTGCAGTCTGCCTATTTGGATTATTAATCAGTCTTGCTGTATTGATAATTTATGACGATCCCTAAGCAGCAAAGACAACACTGAGCATGTGCACAGTCTTGGTCTTGCAAAGATGTTTAACATAGTTACAAGATGGTGACCCCCTGTGGCCAACTTTGAAAGCATAAATCATTTGTGGTGCAGTAAGTTCATGTTTATGATTAGTATACACAATACAGCATTTCTAGCCTTATTCTTTTTTGATTTAGTTCCCCTATAAATGGGTAGTTTAAATTGTTGATAAGATAGTGCTAACTATGATATTATAATTTATACATTTTAATACCTTTTCTTGCTTTACTGAAACATCATTGAAATATCCCTGCTTCTCCTGATCCTGTAATGGTTCTGTATAAAAGGTCCAATACTGAGTTTATAATTTGGCTAGAATAAAAGCATGCAACTCTTTCGTTGTAGCATGCTGCCAACTAGAATATAACTAACTGAGCATTATTTAATGCCATTTAATTTAATGCCATTTTATGGGATGCCGTAAAGTCAGAGCATGTGGTTCTGTATATAATACAAGTACTTACTGGCACTCATGTATAAACGTTGGCATATTTGTACCTGGGCAGTAACCCTAACCCATAACAACCAATCTGTGATTACATTTTTTTAATTTTATACTTTTAATTTCTTACTTTGTTTTACATTTATTCTATAATGTAGATCACCCAACAAGCAGAGAAACTATGCACCTAAGATATGTCCTTTTTGTAAGCTCTGACTCAGGCACACATAAACTTTTGTTGCAGCCGCTGCCTTTTAGTAGGGCGGAGCTCGACTGCTTATTTGAGGTCAGTCCTAATGTCTTTATCAGTGCAGTGGCACTGGACTGGGAATAGATCAGCCAGTGAAGTGCCTCCATACCAAATGCATAGTAATGCGCCTACTGAGCAAATTTAATGGAAATCTAATGAAGCTTTTCATGGCTGCCCTGAGAACATTGTGAATGGAATAGAATGTGGAAATGTAGCTTCTACAATTGCCTTATTTGTCTTTAATTATGAATATCATAGAGTATACCCAAAAGTGTTCTCTTCATAATCTTTATTCTATATGCCTTTCTGTCCCAGTTGTCCAATGGCCTCTTTCAATTTGCTTTTTCTTGGCCACCATACAAATACATTATTGGCCCTTTTTAGGGGATAAGGTAGAGCACCTTTGGTGAGGCAGAAAATACGATCACCCTGAACTGCTTTTGGGTGGTTCCCTTATAATATTGGCTATCCATTGTATTGTCAGTTTTACCTTCTGGTCTTGATGGGAGTAGGTATTCCTACTGAGTATTTTCCTTACCCAAGTCCTCCCTATAGATGTTTTGGTCACTGTGCCACCACTGAGACAATCTGTGGGCTTTCTAACTAATTGGCATTTGACTTTGAAAGTAGATTAAAATCATTATAAATGCTTTATTATATTCAGCTAAGAATGGCCTAAATCATATATATTTGGTCTGCTCATACAGTACAAATTGTAGAACACTTTACCAGAAATATACAGCATGATAAATATTCTGAGACAGTTGTTTTCAATAGACATTGAACAAATGGCACTAAGTTGTGCATATTGCACATTCAGCTCTTATAAGGGGAAGCATGGTTGTATAACTTCAGGTCTTTATGGTCTTTTGATATTCATGTAGTTCTGGAGGTATAGTTCTCGAGGTGGCATTTCATTCTTGGATTGTATGACTCATATACATACATGATACATTTGCATCTGATGACATGCTAATAACAAGGGGTAAACACACATCCCAGGTTAATTCTAAATTATTTCAGGCCAATCAATATAACAGATCGAAGCTAAATTCTATAGGAATATTTTCCTTGGCAGATCAAGGTAAAAAAGGCAGAGATACTATGCATTGCATGGCTTCTCATATACTGTCCACCTGGCTCATACAATATATTAGGGGCCCCCAACCTTTTTTACCCATGAGCCACATTCAATTGTAATTAGAGTTGGGGAGCAACACAAGCATGAAAAAGTTCCTGGGGTTACAAAATAAGGGCGGTGATTGGCTATTTTGTAGCCCCTATGTGGACTGGTAGCCTACAGGAGGTACTTTTTGGAAGTATACCTGGTTTTATGCAACCAAAACTTGCCTCTAAGCCAAGAATTCAAAAATATGTAGCTGCTTTGAGGCCACTAGGAATAACAGCCAAGGGGTTGGTGAGCAACATGTTGCTCGCGAGCCACTAGTTGGGGATCACTTTTGTATATGGTCACCTTTACTTTCTTTACTACATTACTACATACTGCAATCTTTGTGCACATCAGTATTTTCTTTTATGGTAGTGGGTGCCATCTAATCTGACACTACTGTGTAGCATCCAAAAGGAACACACCCAAGATGAGTTTGGGGTTATCTTCATCATTTGCTTCACCAAAGGTGCCCTACATTGGCCTCAAATACGTTACCATAATTAGCATAATAACGCACACTTTATATTATGCTTAGTAAGTATTGTTTGCTACCCTTTTGTGCAATCCAGTACTCGTTTACTCCAGATTTCCATGTGCTCAGTCCACATGGTTAATAGACTTTTGGGTGCCCACGTACTAACAATGAAATTTAATTGTTTTTCAGGAATCTCTAAAAATTAAAAAATTTTCTATATTTCTTTAAAACTCGAAAAATGTAAGATTTATTAAGTGTAAAAAACACCAAAAACTCGAAGAGGCTTATTTATTAAAGGTCATAGTTTTGGTGGTTTTAGAGATTTTTGAAACCCACGACTACACTTACAAACTCTAAAACCACAATGGTCATAGAGTTTATTAAAAGATCTGAATACAAAAAAAGTAATAATAAAGGGTTTAACGATTCGGTAAAAAATACGATTACCTCGAAAAGCCTAGCAAAACCTATTGAAAAAAAATCCTTATTGATTTAAAGCAGTCCAATGAGATGAGCGCAGCTCCTATTGACTTCTAAAGCAACTCAACAACTTTTACTTGGCGAAGTTTGGCATGATAGGTTTTCATGGTTTTTATAGTAAATACATCTCAATTTTTTTTCTTTTTAGAAATATAGGACAAACACAAATTTCAGGATTTGTAAGGTAAATGGTCCCCATAGAGTTTAATCATCAGTTTTAAAAACCTCTAAAACAGGGGTTTCCAAAAAGTTTATCGGGATCTACCAATAGACCTTCAGTAGATCTCAAGTAGATGTCAACAAACAGCTTGTCTAACTCACCCTCCTATTTCATGCTTTTCATTCAGATTTTTATTAAGTTAAGGTTAGATAAAAAATAGTTGTTTGATAAATATAGCAATATATGTTTTCTCATAAATCAATATTTAAGTAATATTTCCCCATGGAACAGAATCCTAACATAGCTTTTATGGATGTAGATTATAATGGGAAATCATGACTTAAAATAGACCTCACATTAGTAAAGTTTGGGCAATCCTGCTCTAAAACCACTAAAATGTAACCTCTAATAATCATCATTTTATCATCATAATGATCCTCAGAACCTCCATGGTCATTATAAGCAGTTTATAAGCTAAACTTCTGGTTATGAATATGTGCTGTTCTTCTCTAGGATATTTACATTGACTACTTTGGTATAGTTTACCTCATAGGAAATATTTTTTTTTTTTTTAAAAAAATGAATCCACAAGTTTTACCCCTAACCTTGCCAACTGTACTCCACTCTAGTGATGGGCGAATTTCGGCCATCACTACTCCACTCCCCAAGGGCTGAAGACAACTACAGCAATCAACCGCAACATAAGTAAAACATAAATAAGACAGTATGGGGGCACTCAGAAATCTCTAGGTTTCCTTTACCTGCAAATTAACATGTTTATTTTATGGAGCCGGTAATAAACTCACATTAATATCCATAAAGTAATTTCTAAAAAAATGTATTCAACATCAATTATAAAAGAGCAGCAGCATATTTTAACTGCCAAAACTATCCTCCACCTATTTAAAGTTCTATACTAACTACTTTTTTTTTTTTTTAAATGCCATTTACTTCCAATTTTCATTTCCACTTATCACTTATCTGATATATCATGATGCACCCATTACAACTGTCAGAAATATATATAACTGTGCAGGAACTGGGCACACCATTAAAAAGAGCCAAACTCGGAGTGCCAGACCGGTGAGGATATGCAAATATAGAAATAATGATGGCACGCTATGGGGTTATTAAAAGCAAAAATAGGTGTCCATGGTTTTATTACTCAATGTTTCAGATTCCCCACCGGAACAAAACATTATATCAAAAAAAGCCCCCCTAGTCCTTTAACTGATCTAATTGATCTTATACTTAATTTTTCACTTTGAAATCTGCAAAACCTGTAATACTCCGATTATCTATTTGTGCTCTTCTTACAAATCCTAGAATGAAAAAGCTTAATGTGAATGATTTTACTGAAGTTGGAGTCTTGTATTTATTTTGTTCTTTCAAGGAACGAGTACTTTAAAACTTACAGTAAAGGTGGGGAGGGGCCTTACAACAAGTCCATTGTAGTGTTGGAAGCTTTACAGTATTCTCTCTTTTTTTTATACTTAACTTGGAGAAGCTCACGGCACTCTCTAAACACTTTTTTTTTTGCCTTTGGTTACTGCCGTGCACCTACTATCAGGAATTTGAATTCCGACGACACAAAACGAGATTTGAAAAGGGATCTGTTATACAATACCCAAGCAACTCTGAAAAGAATAAGTATTGGCAGTTTCTGCAATTCACTCCTTCTCTGAGAGAGAGAGAGGGAGAGAAAAATCATTGTCTTGTTTAACTCTTTCATGGACAGAAAAGCCAGCAACGGGTTAGTTGACGTTTGCATTGTCTTTGCCACCGTAGATATTCCAGAAAGGTAACTTGCCATTTGTATTTTGTATACGGCAGAACTACTGTAGGAAATGCAAGAAAGTGTTAGCAGCCAAGAGGTTAATACTTTGCAAAGTCCTGCAAGATATTTATTTTACTCTTTCTTTTATGTGGGGAGAACTTTCCAAAAATGGATTTTATTAGCCCCCTTTCAATTAGAAAGGGGTTTCTCCGTCTTTCTTTCTATTTTTGTTTTTTTTTTTTCTTTCTCTGCACGAATGAATCAGATTTTACTCAGGACAACTCCACATTCCTAGTCGTCATTCTATTAAGCAGCCACGATTCCATCCCCGGCTGATGGGCAGAGAAAGTGGGCAGTTTGCCAGGTAGACGTTTCCATGACTCCCAACCCCCATAGGTGATGCTTTTTTTTTTTTTTTCTTTCCCAGCTAATTTAATGAAGAGTGGGCTGAGCGGAGAGTATACAGTAAAGCTAGACAATAGCAGCCTTCGTAATATCAGCAGAATGGTTTATGGGAATGCACTCCCCACTTGGCAGAGGATCATGTGACCTTACGGCTGTGATTTTGTGTTGGTGCCAAGGGGACATGGGAAGCAGCACCCGTGCTGACTTTTTTTTGCCTTTTTTTTTTCTTTCATGGCTCAGAAAATGGCGGATCTTAATACTTGACTTTAACCAGACTCAGCAAGCGATTCAGCTTTGAAGCACAACTTTGCTTTTATTCTGGCTTTTTTGGCAGGTCACCAGGAGGCTGTCCCTTTCACGCCTGATCATTTTTTTGCTGCTTATCTTCATATGGAAAAAAAAGGACAATATAAGCAGTATTAGCTACTAATAACCAATTTTTGTGGACGTGCAGTGCATGGCTCATCTCGTTGAATCCTTACATCGTTTTCAGTAACAGAAACTTTTCTTCTAGTCTTGTAAAGAGCCGGCTGATAAAGCGGGCAAAGCATGAGCTCATTTCTCTACAGTGCAGCACGCTGGCACCCTGCCTCTTTGACCCCTTTGCTCCCGCAGATCTGGGATTTCTCTTTTGCTAAAAGTAATTTCTGGATTTTTCCCACCTATGTCGCCGTTCAGGCTCTTGACGCAAGGATTGGTGCCGATTTTGCGCAGTGTTTTGTGCTTGGAATTCTAAAAAAGAACTGAGTGTGGGAAAAAAATCTTTGTGTGCCATGGTCCTTTTTCTTTTTTTTTTTAGAAGGAGTTTGAAAATGTTACAAAAAAAGTAAGGTTTTTATATCAACAGAAGTGTCAAGGGACATTCTTAACCTTCCAACCCCACCACTTTCACTTTTTTTTTTAATGGTGCATTTGCACCTATGTGACTCTACCATTTGCTATTGGATAAAAGGCAGGTATAATGTTTTATTTACATATTTTATTGAGCTCGGATATTTGTTTGTACATATTCTCTTCACACCTGAGGGTTTTGTAGACTTGCTAAAACTTTATAGTGTTGCCTTATGTACGTTGTAAGTTACTGAAAATAATAATATTAATAATGTCATTTTTTTATACCACTGCTGTTTTACATTTCCGTTTAAGGCTACAAGGCAGTGAGAATGATGTCAATATTTTAAAAAAAAAAATCATTATTTCCCTTTTTTTTAATTCAAAAACATTTTTTACGAAATCACCTAATCAGATCTATTTTATGTTTACGAAAGTCAAAAAAATATGGATTATTTGTGGTTTAAATGGAAGACGCAAAACGATGGCATTGCTGTTGTGTCGAGTTTATATCTCACTTTTTTTCTCACTTGTCATTTTAGAACAACGAAATAAATGTGTTCTATGAGACAGGAAGAAAAAAAAAACACAGAATAAATAAAGTTCCCGAAAGTGTGTGCAGCTGTGCCTCCAACTTATGAATGCTTTCATAATGTAATAAAATATTTTAATAATGGTTCTTTGTGTTATGTTGTGTGAAACTTTAGCTCATGCAGATTTCCAGCAACAATAATAAAACACCAGGTACACCCAGTATAGGAAGTCACTTTTGTTCTATTTAAAATTCTTTTTGAACTGATGGCATTGGGTCCTAAGCAACCTAAAATGAATATAATATAATAAAATTAGAAAAATTAAATGTCAGTGGAAACCTAATTCCACAAATTTACGTAGCACCTTCTCATTTGGCAAAGACGTCATTTCCTGCTGTATTTTACACCTTTCTCCCCCTTCATCGCATTTGATTTTGACAAATATTTTTGCAAAATGATCTGTAACAGAGAGTCTTCAGTTATAACATGAAGTTTTCTTTGTATGGTTGTTAAAAAGGTGTGTGTGGGGGGTGGTGGTAGAAGAGTAGCTGTAAATACTACAACATATACATTTCACACAACTGTATGTGCCATAAATATATATTAACTGTGAATGAATAAACCACAGCTGGTCTTCATGTCGTGCCGCTGATCTTTCATTTGTTTGTGCAATTTTTGCTGTATTTTTACCCTTCTAAAAAAAGCAACAGTTTTATCTAGGAATAAACTCAACTACAAAGTATAAGTTGCCATGAAATATAAACACTGCGAAAACAAAACTCCGCCAGTTTAGGTTTAGTGTTTTTAATTATTATTATACTATGGTGTTTATTTCTATAAACTATTAACAGAAATGTCTCCTGATTTCAGCGCATAAACAAAGAGGTATGAATTTAAGGAAAAGACAGATGCCCTCCATTCTGGACGCAAACCAAGGTAATGAAATAAACATATGTTTATCAATGGGCTAATAGACATATTAAGTAGTTATGTTAAGATGCAAATATTTAAAAATCGCCTTCTGTTTGGTGACAAAATCATTCATCTCCAAAGGTTTTTGCATAAAATCACCAGCGAAGAACTCTTGTGTTGCCAGTATGTTTTGTGATTGTTA
The DNA here is from genome assembly GCA_038501925.1 of Xenopus petersii. Classification (NCBI taxonomy): domain Eukaryota; kingdom Metazoa; phylum Chordata; class Amphibia; order Anura; family Pipidae; genus Xenopus; species Xenopus petersii. The sequence goes on along the minus strand of CM076675.1, from coordinate 10,168,375 downwards.
TACAGGTATGGGACCTGTTAACCAGAATGTTTGGGACGTGGGGGTTTCCGGATAATGGATATTTCTGTAATTTGGATCTTCATACCTACTAGAAAATCATGTAAATATTAAATAAACCCAATAGGCTGGTTTTGCTTCTAATAAGGATTAATTATATTTTAGTTGGGATCAAGTACAAGTTACTGTTTTATTATTACACAGAAAAGGGAAATCTTTTTTAAAAATTGGATAAAATGGAGTCTATGGGAGACGGCCTTTCTGTAATTCGCAGCTTTCTGGATAACGGGTTTCCAGATAACGGATCCCATACCTGTACTATATATATAAAAAAATATATATATATATATATATATCCATATTCGTCTGGGTAGCACACTGTATCACATCGATTACCCGGGTGCACGGTAAAAAATATTCATACACTTTTCAAATGACCAGCAACTCCAGGGGTTTCAGTGAAAAAAGTTTTGTATTTAGATAAGTGCAGTTACAGCCAACGTGACGTTTCGGTCCTTGAGAAAGGTCCCTGAGTGGACCGAAACGTCACGTTGGCTGTAACTGCACTTATCTAAATACAAAACTTTTTTCACTGAAACCCCTGGAGTTGCTGGTCATTTGAACAGTGTATATATATATATATATATATATATATATATATATATATATATATATATATATATGGATTTTTAAACTGAAATCAGGAGTATGTATCCTGCCAAAACAAAATCTCAGAATAGAATATTTATATTTAATTGAGAGGACAGGATTCCATGAAGTTCAACAAATGATCCAACTCATAATGGATTAGTGTTTTTTTTTTAATTTGCAACTTTTGATGAACTAATGCCTCTTGTTCCTTTGAATAAACATTCACCTTAGTGTTTCATAATTGATCAGTTAATTTAAAGTGTGGGCTTGCATGGGGGTGTCTGTCTAAACGTTGTTACATCTTCTGGAAGATTTATTTGATCTGGTTACTAGAAATTAGAACCAAGGGGAAAAAAATAACTTTTTGAAGCTGCAGATCATTATTGAGGTTTCCAAAGCTTTGTCCCATCATGCCTTGTACAACATAGGGGGATAAAGGGCGGTGACAATGAGTTCAGTTTTGAGAGAGGTTTTGCATCAGTTGCAGTTTGTCGGTGCCTGCTTGCTTGCATGGGAGTTCTAAACTGTTTTTGCATTTGTGAAGAAAATTAGGGTCACAGTTTATACAGCCTAGCTGCTCTATTGCTGGACATGTCTAATAACTCCAAATGCACATATTCAGTTTTTCACAGCAGTACCTTAATATAAAGCACTTTATTTTTCTAAAGACTATCGAAGTGTAAAAGTCTGTGTTTTAGAAAATATTTTTGGAAAGAAAATCTGTATATATTTAGTGAAAAACAAATTCAGAACCTTTCTACTATTCATTTTATGCATTTGTCTCTATTATCCATAATGTTACATTGAACCAAAAATATTTGTAATTATCTTTTTTCAAACCTCATCCAAATTGTGTTTTACATAACAAATGATCTCCTGAACTTTCTACAATAAAATAACTCAACTTTTTTATGCCTCCAGATTTTTTTCCTCGCAAGTCTCTTTTTATAAAATATTTTCTTTTCTTGCAGCCCTCCATTCCCTTCGTTTTCACTGTAAAACGCATATGAAATATATAGAGAGCTTCTATTATACTGTTGGATTGATTTTTTTTTTCTTTCCCAAACAAAAGCAGATCAAATCAAACAAGAAAAATGTGCTATTTTTCTGCAGCAGTTATGGTTTATAATGTTTACTTTACCTTCTAACATAAACCCGTAGATCCGATCTTGTGGTGAATTCCTTTGCTCAAGCTCGTTTCTGTGGGTCTGTGTCATTATGGATCCGGAACTACAATCTGCAATGCGTAAATGTAATGATTGGGTTTGGGTTCTGTTGCAAATCGGGAGATGACGTATTAAAACATTTACGGGCAAAAATAATTGTCTTATGTCTGCATATTTTTTATCGTATTTGTAAGGGAATAAATATATATATATATATATATATATATATATATATATATATATATATATATATATATTTTTTTTTTTTTTTAATTGGTATTATTTATTACTGCTTCATTGCATTTGCCATTTGGTATGTTCGAATTAAAGCACGGTTAAAGAGTTTTTTTTATATTTATAACGTGCATAGTAACACTAAGGCTTTGGAAAAAACACAATATTTTTGTTTGTTTCTTATTTTCAACGAGAATTTAAATAATCAATGGAATTAAATTTTTGAATTTTTTGGGTTATTGATAAAATGGCAAAAATGTATTAAGCTGCATTATTAAGGGAAAAGAAGGCAATACCAGAAATTGTTTGCACTTATTTGTTGCCCATATAATATATTAAAGAAATGTACAAGAAAAATAAAATAGAAAATCAAAACTTTATAGACTATTTTTTTTTTTTTTTACATTTTTTCTGAGTGTTTGGGAAGAAATGAAGACGTGGACTACACTGGAAATGTGTGCATCCAGGTTGAGGTAGTAGGTTGTATGGTTTAGAATGACACCCTGGGAGTTAACTGTACAACCTTCTAGCTTTCCTTGGAGCTCACTTGAACCATCGAAGAATCATCATCTCCTGGGACAAAGATCTGTCCAAACTATACTTTATAGATTTAGGTTTTTGTAAAGCAAAACTGTATTTTTTAACTGTATTTTTTCTGACGTAAACTGCAAATTCAAATACCAAAGAAAAACGACATTGGGTTTTTCGTGGCAAAACATTTTTCCCTAAGAAGCATCTGGTAGCCATTTAAAATGTAGAAATAAGGTGAGGGTGGGGTGTGCAAACAAAAAAACACCAAATAATTGATCTTCTGCACTCCTCCATAAGTAATGGGCAGAGGCACAGATTGTCTTATGATTCTCTTATATATTGGTAGGTGTTTGTAGCTATTGTCATGATGTCACAATGGAGAGGAATGTTCTCCAGAAAAAGGAGAATTTGGAATATGAGGATCAATAGATGCTAGATATGGGGACTCATGGTTAGATGACAAAGGATGAAAAATTATCCTATTAAACATGGTCAAAACTGGTGTTAGGTACAGGGCTTTTTACCTTATGCACCAAAGTAGCTGCAGCAAACTGGCACCTAGTACTAGCATAGATTAATGCAAGTCTGTGCAAGGCTGTATGCCTTTCGTGTTTTTCACAGGTTTGTTCTTCCTTCTGGCTCCCTTGGTTCTGAGGTCCCAGGGAAAATCCCATCTCTGCTCTAATCTCAGAGTAACAAAAATGTTTGGTTTTTATTAATATTATTACCACTGAGTTGAATGTATCTAGTCAGTGCTATAGTCTAACTTTTGATTAAAGTAACTGCAAGAGGAGGGAATGTTTGGCTGAATATCCAGTTATGGGTGAGGTTCCTCTCTTCTGCTATGATCTTCACACTGAGGATTCTCTTTGTCCTGCTCCAAGTACCATTAAAGCTCATTTCAGGCTAAAATGACAGATGTTAAGTTGCTGGATATTATGTTCTGCCATACACAATATTTCTTGTTGTGGTGCAATGGTTTATAGGCATAAATGCAAACCTGTTTTATTACTTTACACCCATAGATTTTCAATCGATCTACTTTTATTACGGTACCTTTCATTTTATATTAAATTCAGTTGAACTTTATATTAAGCATATTTATACATTATAAATACATACATATCAGAAGAAGACGAAAAACCTCAAAATTCTCGTACAGTATAATATTCTTTTGTAAATAACATTTTAGAGACATTTGTGTTGTTACTAACATTTTATATCCAAATCCTGGGACTTTTTTAAGGACACAACCCCTAGTTAATCCACCCTCTGACCCAACCTTGCCCATTTAGGACAAATCCAACCCCTTCTGCTGCCCACCTATTTTACAAGTATTATTCTGTGCAGTATTTTCACTTACCCCTAGTATTTCCATAAGTGTGCATTGTTGGCTAATGTTTATGGACCATTCTAAACAATTCATTTTATTAATTCATTGCAAATTTACCATTGATGCAATTGTCCATGAAATTTTAACAAAAATATAATCTAATTCATAGGCCAAAGATTTTTAGGAATTCATGTGTAACATTTCCTGGTACTTTGGAAGAGTTCTTTTAATTTATAAAAGCATTAACAACCAGTGACAGATTTATGAAAATTCAAACTGGAGAATCCTGGTGGATTCACAGCAGTTTAAATTTCATACTAGTTAGGAAAGTATTCTAACAAACTGGCACATTCATCAAAGCTCAAAGTGTCAGTTTATCAAAATGAATTAAGTCCAATGGGTTTTTTGGGGGAGAGTTAGCCGTTCTGATTTAGTAAATTAATGATAAAAACAACAACATTGAGTTAAATGTAATGCCATGCTTTTCTATTGGTAGGGTAGGTAGGGTGCTTATGTGGAAATTATTTGAAAATCATCAGTTTTAGTTGTACTTACACTTGCAGCAAGATCTAATGAATGTAACCCTAAATTCAGGAGTGCTGCGCCAATGAGGTGAGTTGAAAAGCTTACCAGGCACCTTTAAAAGCTGAATTTCCAATTTTTTAATTGGAAATTCGGCTTTTCTAGTCCGAGAGAGTGCACTCGAGATGTGGCCCCCCCCACGCACAGGAAAGGTAAGCACTGGAGAAAGGTGACATTGCAGAATTCACCTAAGGTGGAAATGCCCTGCCTAAATTAATTGAAAAAAAAAACATTCTAATATGATCAAAATTGTATGTAAAAATTATTCATGAAAGTCCATACTTTGGGGGTTATTTATCAAAGTCTGAATTTATCTCATTATTTTTTGCTACAAACTCCGATCAAATCCACTCGGGTTTTTTACGTTTATTTTTTGTTATATTTTCCTGAAAATTTGCTTTGCTGGAAAAAATCAGATTTTCACAATTTTTTCGGATTTTTCACCCGAAAACTCTGATTGCTTTTTGCCCAAAAACATTGGGTTATTGCACGGAACCCAGCGCACATCAAAAAATCATTGGGACTTCTCCCATTGACTTAAATTCAACCTCTGACAGGTCTGAGATGCCGGATTTTGAGATTACGACTTTTCCATGCTCGGGGTTTAATACATTCCGAAAAATTTTGTGATTTTATAAAAAAAAACAAAATACGACTTTTTCGTGATTTTTGCATTTGGAGTTTAGTAAATAACCCCCCTTTATGTCAAGAAGACAGCTGTGGCAGGCTTTACATACACAACACAGTATTTTTCCTTCATTAGTTCATGTTGGACAAAGACAATAGTCCGAATACTGCTTTATACCTAAAAGGTTGCATATCCCAAACTGCATAATTTAATATTATGGAAAAGGTGGTAAAAATAAGACTTGTTTGTCCCAACTGAAATACTAAATAGTTATGCCAAAGAGAGCATAAAAAATGTAAAAAGTCAAGAGTTCTTGGCATGAAGCAGAAAGTACTCTAAATCCATATTTGGATCAGATGCAAGACCCTGCATATTGTGATCACTCATGTATTTGCTCAGCATTCAGAATATCCTCATTGTTTCTTATATTGATGCCCAGCACAAATGTGGGGGATCGCTTCCCTTTCTTCCCATGAAACTGTAAAGAGAAATATTGGAAGTGGTGACTCCAAATAGCAAACATAGGGAGGCCATTTATCAAAGGTAGAGTTTTAGTGGTTTAAGTGGTTTTTTAAACCATGGTTAAACTCATTTTATATAAAACCACACAAATGCAAAAAATACGCTGAGCGGGCACTTAAAAATTACAAATACTATAAAAACCTGTAACACTGTGAGTTTTTTTGGACAAATACTAGTGGCCCTACAATTTTGGACAATTACTAGCAGACATATATTCCAGGGGCATTGTACATGGAACTTCCACAATATTTATCCTGTCAGGAATTTTAAGTTTTAGTGCAGGAGCTGCTCCTTCACTAATAAAGTGAACCCTCCTAAAAGTGTTTTTTTATGGAATGACAGTATAATGTTCTTGTCCCCTGCACTGGTAAAACGGTTGTGTTTGCTGCCGAAAGACTACTATAGTTTATATAAACAAGCTGCTGTGTAGCCATGGGGGCAGCCATTCAAGCACAAGATACACAGTAGATAACAGATAAGTACTACTATAGTTTATATAAACAAGCTGCTGTGTAGCCATGGGGGCAGCCATTCAAGCACAGGATACACAGTAGATAACAGATAAGTACTACTATAGTTTATATAAACAAGCTGCTGTGTAGCCATGGAGGCAGCCATTCAAGCACAGGATACACACAGTAGATAACAGATACATACTACTATAGTTTATATAAACAAGCTGCTGTGTAGCCACGGGGGCAGCCATTCAAGCACAGGATACACAGTAGATAACAGATAAGTACTACTATAGTTTATATAAACAAGCTGCTGTGTAGCCACGGGGGCAGCCATTCAAGCACAGGATACACAATAGATAACAGATAAGTACTACTATAGTTCTGCTATAGTTCCTGAAGCAACACACCAGTTTCACTAGTGCAACCCTACAGTACATTATATTTTCATTGCTTTAAAACATTTATGTTTTTGGTGTTACTGTTCGTAAGGGGGTCCTCGGGATGCAAAGTGGTCAACAACAACCCTGGTTAATGTGCAAGGGAATATCAATTCAGGGCAAGCTAAACAGGAAAAATAAAAACATGGCTATACTTCTAAAAAGCCTGAGCATAATTGGCACCACATAGAAAATGAAATACAGCTCAATCCATGGAAAAATGCACTGCCTCGTTGTTGTCCTTACATAAACCTTCTCATGGTTAACACTGTAACTGATGTCTCTGCTTTGTTATTGTCACAGCCTTAATAATTACCATATCCCCATTATAAAACAAACTGTGTTCAAGAAAAATGTACCATAACTATTTTCTGCATAACGATTATCCAGCTTTATTCTCAAATCAAACCATAATTTAGAGTATTTCTGTAACCGGCAATAGTATTTCCTACTATTCTAGTTGTATAGGGGTAATAACTGTTTTTCGAATCTTTTCTGGACTGAATATGCCAATAGTGATTTGGGAATTTTATTTTTGTGTGCTATCTGTGGGCTCATTTATAGCCAGTAAAAATTTATGACATTCTGCAAAAAACAAAACAAAAAAAAACAGCATTCCAAACTGTATACAAAAATATCATTGATTTTACTTACAAGCCTCATATTTACAGACTACATAGATGCTTGCTTATCATGACATGGTTACAGTATAGCAATAATATTTATGTCAAATAGCATACAACTACATATATATATATTATTGTTAAAAAGTCGTATTAAAATAAAATCTAATCATGGGTGGTCAACAAATCGTCTAGATTGTTTTAACTCATTTACATTACAATGTACAGTACTGATGACTAGAATTGCTAAAGCTGCAACAATGGGTTGCAGTCAATTATATACAATTTGACATCACATAAAAATGGTCAAACAGTAACAAATTACAAAAAGAAACGTAGCTCCATCATCAGTTTACGGGAATAAGAAAACTGGACTTTTGGTTCAAAATCACGTCTGATTATGTTTGTTGAGAACATTCTTGCGGGGCAGATGGATTGACTGACCTGATTACTGCATCTGCAAATTATCTTTTTTATCTTTCTTTTGTATATGTCCAGTATGGTTAGTAAGAGATGAAAGCACAAATGTATCTTTCTCCTCCCAAAGCAATGGCAAAACCCTAAACAAAGAAGCATCAGAAACAATATTCTAAATTTGCACAGTGATATACAAATACCATGAAATAGATTTCCCCCATTACCAAGCATACAGTATTATTATTATTATTATTATTATTATTATTAACATGTATTTATATAGCGCCAACATATTGCGTAGCACTGTAAAGTAAATGTGATTATACAACTACATCACACGAATTACATATATAGAATATGGAGTAACAAACGTCACAATCAATACAGGTACAAAAAGGTGAGGAAGGCCCTATGCATAGGCATACAGTCTAAAGGGGAGGGAGTAATACACAAGGTGTGGGAGTGGGCAAGATCGAAGTAAGTGGGTGAGAAATGTGGTACTGTATGTGGTGTTGCGTTTGGTAGTTAAGCAGATTGAGGGTAGGCTTCTCGAAAGAAGTGCGTTTTCAGAGATTTTTTGAAAGTAGAAAGGTTGGGAGAAAGTCGGACAGACCGTGGGAGAGCGTTCCAGAGGAGGGGTGCAGCCCTTGCAAAGTCTTGAATGCGAGCATGTGAGGAGGTAATGAGAGAAGAGTTGAGTAGGAGGTCAATAGAGGAGCGTAGTAAGCGAGTGGGTGAGTATATAGAGATGAGTTCAGAGATGTAGGGTGGAGCAGAGTCGTGAAGTGCTTTGAAAGTCAGTGTCATTAATTTGAATTTGATTCTGAAAGGTAACGGAAGCCAGTGCAGGGATTGACAGAATGGCGAGGCAGAGGAGGAGCGGTTGCTGAGGTGTATGAGCCTCGCAGCAGTGTTCATTATGGACTGGAGAGGTGACAGTACAGTATTTCATCATCTGCCCCACAGAACTCTGTAACATACAGTAGATCATTGTCAAGACTTGTTTCCATTGATGCTCTTTTTAAGCGTTATAAGTCTAATTTCTTAAAGGTGTGGGGGATCAGACATGCCTTCCCCCTGTTCTGCATGCCTGTTATAGTGTTACAGGCAGGGAAGTGACCGATTGGCTGAAAGCCCCATAGGAAGTCTGGGAATAAGAGAAGGATCCTGGAAGAGCCTGGGTTTGGAACCAAGTGCAAGGGGAGCTTATAAAAGCACCCCTGCTGCAGCATCCAGCCAGAACCAGTATGTGTGTGTGTGTGTCTGTCCAGGACTTCAGACAGGCTGCTGTTTGATCCTGTGCAGTTTTGGAAGTACAGAGAGAGCCCATCCTGTTTCCAGCCAAGTGGATACAGAATCAGGAGGTGAATAGTGCCCCTGTTGAGATTGATCCCGCTGCAGAGCTTCCTGTAAGCTCCAGTGTGACTGATAATGAGAGCACCCTGGTGAGTGAGCCACCCAAGCGAGGATACTGGCAAGGATACAAGTGTGTGGTCCCTGTGTGAGGACAGGTCTTGTTTGTGTAACTGCCACATGGAAGCACCTGCTAAGTTCCAAAGGGAGAGGTACTTCTGGGAAAGGTAGTGCTACCAAGAGCTCTTGGGAAGTGACACTTCATTTTAACTGAACTCGGAAAACTGAACTCTGATAACTTATAGTGAGTTAGGTAGGTCCCCATCTGTCCCTAGTGCAGGAGTGCATTGTTTATTAGATGCACAATTTATTTTTCTTCAGTTAAATATAAAGTGTATATCTGTTTTACTGCAAACCGTGTTTTATTTTCCAAGCAGAAATCCCCTGAGGTGTGCTCCTCAGTGCCCACTAGGTAGAGGCACTGCCCTGTAAATCCCAGTTCTCCCAGTATCTTTCATGTGCAAAGAGTATTCAGGGCCCTGGATTGCAAAGGGTTAATCGATGTTTAAGAATGTACTAAAACAGGGTTATAAGGGATTCTGAATCCAGAAATAAAACCTTTTATTAAGCATTTATTATAACATTGTCTTTTCATTTTATTTATCATTTTTGCCCAAAAAAAATATTTGCCCCATGCTTTTACATTATCTATCTCATTCCCCATATTCCTCTATGAGGGGACTGCCATATTTGTGCAGCAGTAGCCTGTTAGCATTAGAAAGTCTAACTGGCAGGCTGAAAAGGGACAGTCAGGTTTAGGAAATTTAAGTAAAAATTACTTACAAAAGCAGCAAAAAAATATTAACATGACCTATAAGTAACTTTAAGGGGCAGATTTATCAAGGGTCGAATTTTGAGTTCATGGGAGTTTGTAAAAATTCCCATAAACTTCCATGAACTTGAAATTCAAAAAAAAAACAACCAATTAAATTTTTTTTTAAAAATTAAATTTTTTAAATTCGGTATCAACCCGCAAACTTGAATTGAATCAAATTCGAATTGAATTGGAAACGTATTTGATTCAAGTTTTTTCTATATATTCAGGAAGGCTGCAACAACTCCAAATTGATCCCAGGACGTCCCCCATAGGCTAAAACAGCAATTTGGCAGGTTTAAGGTGTTGCATTCTAATTTCAAAATTTCAAAAATCGATTTAAATTTTTTTAAAAACTCGATTTGAATTTTAACTATTCCCTAGTCGAAAAAAAAACTTTGAGAATTCAAATTTTCACTTCGACCCTTAATAAATCTGCCCCTTAATGTACATTAATTTTATTAAGAATCTTTTTTTTGTGACACGGCCTTATATTTGCAATCTTGATTATGTTTCATTCCAATCCTAAAAATACGCTGTTTTGCCATTTCTCACTTAAAGTGGATCTGTCACCCAGACATAAAAATCTGTATAATAAAAGTCCTTTTCAAATTAAACATGAAATCCAAATTCTTTTTTTATTAATGTATTCATAGCTGTTGTAAACTTGTTTAAAAATCTCAGCTGTCAATCAAATATTGCCTGCCCCTCCTCTATGCCTAGACATAGAGGCAGTTTATTGAAGTTTGTTTGCATATGGTTATTTCAGAGTGGAAATCTGCAACCAGAATCATAAATGTGATCATATACCTGTAGATCTTCCTGACTGAACCAAATTTGTTTGACTCTCGAGGCCATTGCAGGCCATGGGGAGAGGACCACATCAACTAGCCCATTTGGTTCTCATCCAAGTGGGATTTTATAACCCTGTAGATATCTGGACAATTTGTGTCAGGTATCTTACAGCGAGAAAGTCAAGGAGGGCCCATGCACACGTAGATAAGCTACTGACTTAGACTGCAGAGCCCAAGTTGGGCTCCCCCTGCTGTTCATAATTATGATTGTTTCCCTGCAGAGCAGTTAGGGACCGTCTGACAATTCTTGCAGTAAATGAAGGGAGAATTTCACTGCACACATTCAGGTTTCTTATAAACACAGTACACATTTTTTATTAAAGTATATTCAATACAAATAAATACTATATATGTGTAATTTCTGCATTCAATACAAATAAGTATATGTATACATTGAAATACTCAGAATCCGAGCAGAGGAGAATACCTTCTTTGATTATCTCAAACAATTGTTTATATATAATAGTTAATGGCTTTGGAACTTACTATAATTCTGCTTTAGTGTTTCTCCAACTAGAATATCAGCCTTACGTTTGACAGTCTGAAGTGACTCAGCTGGACTGTTTGTGCCTCATATATGTGGTCTGCAAACATTAGTCTTTATAATTAGAATGTATGTTGTTTTTTGCAGAGCTAATAGTATAGTATAGAAGTGAGCTGTCTGCTGGTTAAGCGAGGCTTCCCTGTTGTTTAGAAGAAGGGTCAACCTACTGAACATTTCCAATCAAACACACGACTACTTGGATAAATCAAGCAGAATTTCTATCATTAAAACAGTCTTCAGAAATGATTGCTGAATAAATATCAGAGTGGGGAGAGGAGAACTATGTTGATTGTTATACTTGATGTTGGACTGGGTCTTTGTTATTTGAAGTGATTATATGGTATAGAAACTGAAATAACAGAGAGTACTTGTTACTCAAGGTCATACTAACTAATGATGTATGGAAAGGCGCACGTCGACATTAAATAGCCTTTAGACAAGCGCAAATGTAAAGATAACTTAGACTCCAAATAAAAGTTTATGCTTTGAGTAAAATAAAGAATTGTTCAAAAATATTATTTACTTTAAAGGTGCCACTAAACAAATGTCAGCACTGAAATTATATTGGTTGTGCAGATAGTATCACAGGCAATTCAGACTGGAGTCTGACTTCTTTGTGTTCTGCAGAGGGAAGGACAGGAAAAAATCCCATCATTCAGGGAAAAGCACAATTTAAGTGCAGAGACACCCGCTCAGATCCGGGGAGATTTAGTCGTCCGGTGATAAATCGGCTCTTCTTCGGGGCGACTAATCTCTCCGAACTGCCTCCAACTGGCTAGAATGTAAATCACCAGCGAGGTGGCACTCGGATCAATTCATTTTCCGAAGTTGCCCAAAGATTCCTCGTGAGGCAACTTCGGATGACTTCGGAAAATAAAGCGCACCGAAATGCTATCCTGCCGGCGATTTACATTCTAGCTAGTGTGTCTCTGCCCTAAAAGTAATGCAGAAACTGAAGTTCTCTGAAGTCTTCTGGCATTTTGGAAAACACACAGTGGCGAAGGAGACCTTGTGGTTGCAAGTGGTTCAGACTGTGGGGTCTGCTTCCTCTATAGCCAAAAAGAATACCCCTTTCACTTACCTGCGGGTGGGGAAGGGGAGCACAAGCGGCTGGGAGTTAAGAAACTCGCCTTAGGTGGCAGTGCCCTACAAGTTACAATGGGCAGCAAAAAGTAGCTCCTGGTAACTTTAAGGGTAAGGCCAGACGAGGAGATTCGGGGAGGTTTTGTCGCCTGGCGACTAATCGCCACGTCTTTTGCACGACTATCTCCCCGAACTGCCTCAGCGTTTTTTCCCCATAGGCTACAGCGCAAAATCGCATGCGCTAATGCAGACGCAGCGATGCGTTTTCTATAGTCGCCCGAAGTTGCCTCAGTGAGACAAAACCTTCCCGAATCTCCTTGTCTGGCCTTACCCTTAGAGCTGAATTTCTGGTTACCTGAAATAAGACTTTTTTAGTGCAGACAGTGCAATTGCAAATGGGGGGAGACAGCACAAAAGCCGCCTCAGGGTGACAAGGGGCTAAGAATCACCCCTGCTTCCGAAGATTGTTTTTGTAGGGGGCCTGGCAGACACTAGTTACACCACTGAAAACTCAGAAAGACTAGCTGCAGGCAGAGGATATGTGAGTTGGGACGGGCAAATTTTTCCCATTTGCTTTGCCGAAAAATTTTCGGATTTCCTGCAAAATTCTCGAAACGTGAAAAATTTATGAACCGAATTGAAATCAATGGGTGTCTAAATTATTTTGTCACTTCGACAATTGTTATACGTGCACTTGATTTGGCCAAATGCATTAGTCAATGGGCTTCCTAATAATTTTGACGTGTGTCAATGATTATACGCAGCTACATTTTTTTGTCGCAACGTATTTTTCGAACTGCGAATTTTCGAGGCAGTTTTCTGAATTTATTCGCCGGTGCCGAAACGTGGAAATTCGCAGGGAATTCGTTCTTGGTGAATTTATTACCACTATGCATGAGCTATTAAAAAAAAGTTGGAATATACTGCAAAGCCTGCTTGTATTGGCAGGAATCCATAGTTTCCTTTGTATTAGAGGTGACAGTAACATTTTAATTTCCAGAAAAATATAGTTCCTTTAAATAATTTACATTTTTCTTCTCCTAGAATGGTAAAATGTACTTTCTAAAAGTACTTAAAATTCGAAAACAAAACCTGATTAATCTAAATGTATTAAAAAAAATCTAATTTTTTATATTTAGATGAATAGCATTGACCTGCAAACTCAATTTGAGTTTTTTCACCAAAAAAGTCCACCAAACGACTCCAAATTGATTGTAGGAGGTCCCCCATAGGCTAAAACACCAATTGAGCAGGTTTTAGATGGCGACAGTACATGATAAATTTAAAAATTCTAATTTTTAGTTATTTTAAAACATCAAATTGAATTTGAATTAGAACGATTCCCTAGTCGAATTACGCTAAAATAAACTCAAAATTCTAATTTAAAAATTCTAATTTTCAATTCGACCCTTGATAAACCTGCCCCTAAGTTGTCATTAATCATATATTTTTTTCCCATGATCGTCCAATGATTCTTCTTAGGGAATGCGCCCTTAGAATTTGGTTAAATCCAAATCCAGAGAAAAAAGGGATTTAGCCAAATTCCTAAACAAATCTTGGATTTTAATACTGAGCAGTCATAATTTGTAAGGTGAGATTGTCTTAAAATGTATATTTAGCATAAAATAACGTCAATCATTCCAAATGAAATTTCTTTTGAATGCAATGTTGTTCTGGTGTCTCTGCCTGGTTAGATAAATTCATTTTCTCTCTCCTTGGAGACCCCTTATTTTAGTATACCAGCCAAAGTGCTCCCCACCCGTTTCCAACCCTACAATTAAATGCTTCATATGTTATTGTGAGCCACTATTTGCTCTTGTGCAAAAGATACGACTGACCGAGGATTCAGAAACCACAACCATGCTAACCATGCCCTAATTGTTAGAGAGATCGCTTCCAAGTTTGTAATGACCTCAGCTTGGGTTACAACTTTGCGGCTAACCCAGAGGAAATATAAATAACACAAAAAAAAACCCAATTCAGTCACTTCAGAGACATTTTTACACAATAATAAACAATTCTTTCCTGACCTCAAGAAATGTTTAGATTAAATCATGGTTTCAGCACATAGCAATTACATTTCAGTTCATTTCACGCAAAGTTTCCTTCCTGAGATCATATGTTCATTTGAATTCATTGTTTATCTTGCAAAATGTTTTTCATCTACCACTTTGCCTTACTTTTAACCACCCTAATATATGGCACTCCATTTCAAAAAAAAAAATACTGTAAGTAAACAGTAAATGAGAAAGCTAATTATTTATATATTAAGGGGCAGATTTTTAAAAGGTTGAGGTGAATTTCAAGTTATTTTTTGTGTACTTCGACTAGGGAATAGTCCAAATTAGATTCGAATTTGAAAAAAATGTGAATATTGAAATTTACTGACTTCGACTATTCGCCATCTAAAACCTGCCGAATTGCTGTTTAAGCCTACGGGGGACCTCCTAGAACCTATTTAGAGTCAATTGGTGGATTAAAAATCTAAATTTTTTTTGGAAAAAATTTCTAATCAAATTAGAGACCTTTTCAATCGAAAATGGAATTATTAGAACAAAAAAAAACTGACTTAATTTCGGTTGGTCTTTTAGAATTAGAATTTTACAGTTTTTTTCAATTTGCAATTCGACCTTTGATAAATATGCCCCTAAAGTGTAGATCACATTGTTTTTAGGACCTGGAATGTTATACTTCTCCTATCCTAGTAAAATGGCTGAGAATTCTAGGAATTAAAAGGAGGCAATTACTTGTCACACTGACGTTGCAGTCTCGCAAAAAATACCATCTATTAAAGTACAGGAATGGGATCCATTATCCGGAAACCTGTTATCCAGAAAACTCAGAATTATGTGAAGGCCATATCCTATAGACTGTTATCCAAACATTGCAAATTTTTAAAGATTATCTCGGTAATAACACAGTACCTTTACTTGATCCAGACTAGGGATGTAGCGAACTGTTCGCCGGCGAACTTCGACTGTTCGCGTCGCGCGACGTTCGCGTCAAAATCGTTCGACCATTCGACCATTCGATCGCTAAAATCGAACGATTTTCGTTCGAATCGAACGATCGAAGCCATTGGATTGAATGAAATCATTCGATCCAATGGCTTCGATCGTTCGATTCGAACGGAAATCGTTCGATCGAACGATTAAAATCCTTTGATCGTTCGAATCGAACGATTTTCGGATGTTCGAAGTTCGCAAACTGTTCGCGAACTGTTCGCATTTTTTGCCGGTGTTCGCGAACGGCGTTCGTGAACACATTGTCGGCAGTTCGCTACATCCCTAATCCAGACTGAAATATAATTAATCCTTATGGTAGTAAAACAATCTTGTAGGGATTATTTAACATTTTAATGATTTTTTTAGTAGACTTAAAGGAGAAGGAAAGCTATGGAGGCATTTTATTGCTAATAGATTAGCTGCAATAGTGCAAGCAAGAATGCTATATTTATTCTGTAGAATGCTTTACCATACCTGAGTAAAAAGCTCTAGAAACTCTCTGTTTGTTTAGGATAGGAGCTGCAGTATTAATGTGGTGTGACATCACTTCCTGCCTGAGTCTCTCCCTGCTCTGGGCTCGGATTACAGTAGAGAAGGGAGGGGAGGGGGAAGAGGAGCAAACTGAGCATGCTCTTGCCCAGGGCAAGGAGGTTTAAGCTGAAGGCAGGAAGTCTGATACAGAAGCCCACGTGTACACAATAGAAGGAAAGAAATGTGGTGTTTCTTTTGACAGGGGACTCAGAGCAGCACTAGGGATGTAGCGAACTGTTCTGCTGCAAACTAGTTCGCGCGAACTTCGACCGTTCGCGTCCGCCGAATGTTTGCGAACGTTTGGGAACGTTCGCATTTTGAGTTTGCGTTCGATTCGAATAAAAATCGTTCGACCATTCGACCATTCGAATTCCTTCGACCGATAAAAATCGAACGATTTCCATTCGTTCGAACGATTGTAAGCATTCGATCAAATGATTTTCATTCAATCGAACGCTAAAAATCGTTCTAATCGAATGATCGTTCATTCGTTCGAATGCTTAAAACGTTCGATCGTTCGATTCGAATGATTTTAGCATTCGATCGAATGAAAATCCTTCGATCGAATGATTAAAATCCTTCGATCGTTCGAATCGAACGATTTTAGCGGGTGTTCGAAGTTCGCGAACTGTCCGCGAACGTTCGCATTTTTTGCCGGTGTTCGCGAACACCAAATCGGCAGTTCGCTACATCCCTAAGCAGCACTACTTTGGGGGTTTACTGGTATATTTAGATGGACCTTTCTGATAAAGCTTACTAAATTTTGACCTTTACTTCTCCTTTAAGGAGGCAGATTTTAAGGGCAAAGCGACCCTCGATAGAGAAGATTTGCCAGAAATCCCATCCACAGGGAGATCACCATTTACTAACAGGTGTAGAGGACAATTCGCTAGCGAAAGAGAAGATTGCTAGTGAATTTTTCTGCCCTATCACCAGGCGAATTTTAGCTCAGGTGAACAATCTCTAATAAAGACATATATACGAGTAGTGATGGGCGAATTTATTCTCAGGTGTGAATTTCCTGCGAAAATTTGCTGGCGAAAATCCTGCTAAGTCCTTCGTCCTTATGTTCTGCCTACAGAAGCGGAGAAAACCTTGAGCTATGTGGGTATAAATACAAAGGACTAGATGGCAGTTGGGCATACCTGGTCAAATTATTTTCTCCATAGATCGGTGCCCAGGCTTCCTGCATTGCCAGTTCATATTTATTGGCTGTTTATATGAAATGCCACATATATCCAGCACACACTGAATTTATTCCAGTGGCAGCCCTTACAAAACATCTGGTGACTTTTGTGCTCGAGTGAATGCAATCAGAACATTTATATGCAGCATAAAACACATTTTACCATTTCCCCTAACTTCTACGAAGCCCATATTTTAATAGTGATTTTCATGCCACTCCTGATTGCTTTATACTGTATCTGTGAAGGGCAAATCAAAGGCAAATCTATTACAGAGTGAATTAATGAGGGATCCTGGGAAGCCTGGCATCTAGTCACATGGCAGTTAAGTTAATGGCAACTGTAGAAGAAAGAAGTTTTTTTTTAGTCATTTGCAAGTCTAAATGCTCTTTCTAATTTCCATACCGTCCTAGATTAGGAGATTTACATTGTATTTATTGGACATCATTGAAGTTGCCTGTGTTTTTGTCTGAGTAGCTCTGTCGGCTTTGTGTAGAGCAGTCATCATAGTATGCAAGTATCGCTTGTTATTATAGCTCTTATTTGGTTACAGTCTCTTTAAATAGCAATTAACCTTTTGCAATCCAGGGGCCCTGAGTCCCTTTTGTGTATGAAAAGTACTGGGAACTTGGATTTACAGCACAGTGCCTCCACCTAGGGAACACTGAGGAGCACACCTCAGGGGATTTCCATTAGGAAAAATAAAACACACAGTTTGCAAATGAAACAGATTTATATAAAACTTTATATAAAACAGTAGTGAATCTAAAACACACAATGCACTCCTGCACTGAGGACACATGGGACCTTCCTAACTCACTTTTAGGTACCTGATGTTTCTCCAACACAGTCCTTTTTATTATTAAAGTCCCATTCCTCTGAAAGGGGTTAATGACCACACAGTTCAGTTCAATTGAATTGTCCCTTCCCCAGGAATCTTATACCCCAGGTAGTGCTACCTTTCCCAAAAGTACCTCTCCCTTTGGAACTTAGCAGCCACTGCCACTTGGCAAGTAAATGCACAAGACTTGTCCTCAAACTGGGGCCCCATGTTTGTATCTTTGCCAGTATCCTCCCTTGGGTGGCTCACTCATCGGTGTGGCCTCAGATGCAGTTACACACAGGCAGCTCTGCAGCAGGATCAATCTCACCAGTGGCACCTTTCTCCTCCTGAGTCTCTAGCAGCTTGGCAGGGAACAGGATGGGCTCTCTCTGTACTTCTTGAGATGCAGCAGTTTCTCTGCACTCTTGGACAGTCTCCCAAAAACTGGTTCTGGCTGTTTGATGCAGCATAGAACCCCTGTTAAACTCTTTTGGAGACCCTGTACATTTGGCTCCAAAGTCAGGCACACCCTCTCTCCCAAGCATGCACTGGGGAGCCCAGCCAATCGGATGGCTCTCCAGCCTGTAACTGGGCTGGATGATGTCACCGACAGAAAAACGGGGGAAGGATTTGTCTGATCCTCTACATTAGTTTATGCAGTCTTCTATTTGTCTATCATCTGCCTGTCTGTCTTTTTTATATATCTCTCTAAATGGAAGTATGACACTCTCTGAGCAGCCATCTGGGTATGCAACAGAAATATATTAGCATAGATAATACATAGTAACATAGTAAGTTAGGTTGAAAAAAGACACATGTACATCAAGTTCAACCTTTTAACTTTTTTTAACCTGCCTAACTGCCAGTTGATCCAGAGAAAGGCGAGAAAACCCATCTGAAGCCTCTCCAATTTGCCTCAGAGGGGGGAAAAAATCCTTCCTGACTCCAAAATGGCAATGGGACCAGTCCCTGGATCAGCTTGTACTATGAGCTTCCATAATAGCTGGTCAGATATCTAAGTGAATGGTGACTACTTAAGGTACAGTGGGGCAAGTATGGGATTTGTAGATGAGAAGATGCCGGAAGTTGTACTTGGTTGTATGTGCTAGTTGAGAAGCATTTTTGATTTCTGAAGCCTATGGGGAATCAGGAGAGGGAGACCTGATAATAGGAGTTGGGCATGAGAATGAAGATACTGGACCTGAGCAGAATCTGCAGCCATAAGGAATCGGAAACCGGTGCCTGAACCAAGAACTTGTTTACTATGTATGTAATTTAAACACCTGACTAGTAAATGCTGCCTGCTGATTGGTTGCTGCAAGTTACCAGACAAGTAGGAAACAAGAAATCATGTATTACTTTACTCCCATAAAGTGTTGGCACAGGACTTCTGGTAGGGCTTTATTCAAAGGGTGCAAGATAATCATGAGTTTCCTAGTGTGAATTTGTAATATTTTAAAATGGAAATTAAATTGGAAATTACGTTTTCTTATTAAATACTGAAATTATAAATCTGAATCAGGTTACAGGTATACAGTATACAGGCATACCTTCCTTTTTTTATGGGACAGCTCTTTCTCAAGGGCCAAAAGTGGCCAAAAGAAAATAGATTTTGGATAGAATTTTCTTCTATATGGGTACAACAATTTCCCAAAAAAACGTACCTTCTGCTTGTATGATTCTGGTTGTTCATTTAGGTTAGCGCCTTGGCCATCAAACATTTCCAGATTAATCTCTTGTCTCACTCAACTAAACTTAATACGTTTTTACCAAAGCGGTTGACATCTGTCCATTTCTAGGGGTCTGAATTGCATAATAATCAATTTCATTGTGATTTATAGAACTGGGATACCGCAAATTCAGTTTACTGAAACACCATGCAAACTGGAGCTATGAATCCTTACTTTAGCAGCATCAGTCAAATTTATGTAATTATAATTGGGATGAGTGCTTAAATACCAAAATGTATAGCTGGTCAGTTTTGCTGCCAGTTTATGTTGCCAAAGTGACCAATTATATAGCTGGCTCTGCTGCTAGGCCTGTATGTACTCAGCACCAGCTAGGACAAATGATCTTATAACCAAGGTACTGACCATTTCTTTGGGTTCGTCTGCTTATAACAATTGTAGTCCCATATATGGGTTGAAAAAGGAACTTTCTGATGATTTCATCTTAATGAAAATAAATAAATAAATAAATATATACAGGTATGGGACCTGTTATCCAGAAGTCTTGGGACCTGAGGTTTTCTGGATAATGGATCTTTCCATAATTTGGATGTTCATACCAAAAGCCTACTAGTAAATCATGTAAACGTTAGATAAACCCAAAAGGCCATCTTCCTAGCGAGTGCGGCTTCTTTTGATGTTATATTTATATTTTTGATTTGCCGGCACCCAGGCAGTTGAATACGTGTTGTGAGTGCACCAAACAAGCTGTATGGCACCTCCCAAACTCAATACAAGATTAATCAACTTTGTATTAGGTATATTTTTTTTGTTGCTTTAAATGACTTTGCAGATTGTTCCACAATGGTCATCTGTTGCAGTACAGCACAACCTTAGGACCTCTCTAGTATTGGGAATTCCATAAATGATCCAGGTGCACAGGAACATTTGAAGTCCCTGCAAAGCAATTTATATTCATTGACTAAAATAAGTCTCCCTGAAAGTAGCATTATAATAAATGCCCGGCACACAACAGCTAAGTCATTGTTCGCCTCCCTAATGTGAGCTTAATTATAATGGAGTGAGTGAACTTCAAAGGAGTATGATAATAAATGATAATAAAGGAAGTTGTAAGGCCCTTGCTCAACATTTCCTACCATTAAATCAGAGGCTTCACTACCAGGGGTGCGGGAGGTGCAATCACAATTGGGTCTACATCCCCTTGGGGCCTTCGGAGCCTCGTTAGTGGTTATCACTGGCGGCTGGGCAGAGGGAGATTTCACAGTGCACAAGCCAGTAGCAGTCTGGTATATAGGGTGGGCCAACAGATGGCCAGGGTGCCCATCCTATACTAGGGCCCGCAGGCTAGTATTACGCCACTACATTTAAAGGGTAGTATACCTATAGCTTTAATTCTCCCATTTGGTGTAGTTTACAGGGATAATAGAATATACAGGTATATTTTCATTTTGCTTTATTTCTCCAAAGTTTCCATAAAGCTATTACTAGTATAACCAAAGGAGCCATTGTCTCACTGCAGTCTTGCTGAGAGCTTCTTAGCTCCTCCCACTGTCTTTCTAGGAGGCAAGGGTGTGGTCTAAGGCAAACACAGTAGGGCCCATTAATAAAGGGCTCCAGAGTGTAACAATGTCAGGCTGCAAGGCATTGCAGAAATTGTTCAGTATAAAAATAAAAAATGGGTAAATAGATAGGCTGTGCAAAATAACATAGTAGCCAGAACACTACTTCCTGCTTTTCAGCTCTCTTGGTTTCCACTGATTGGTTACCAGGCAGTGACCAATCAGTGACTTGAGGGGGGGCTACATGGGCCATAACTGTTGCTTTTGAATCTGAGCTGAATGCTGAGGATCAATTGCAAACTGTCAGGGAGCCGGGAGCTCCCTCCAGGGAGGTTGTCAGGATCAAGGAGGAAGCCCTCTCGAGGGAACAAGGTCGCGGTGTCCAAAGGGTTAAACGAAGAATAGTCAGGATCCAGGCAAGAGTTCACAGGCAGGCAGAATACAAAGAAGTCCAAAGTCCAGGCAAAGGGGTCAGGATACAAGGCAGGGACAGGATTAGCCAATAAGGCACACAGGGAACCCAGGATATGCTTAGGGAAAGTTATCCTATTCTTGGGCGCCATTCTGGCGTCTAGTTGGCGTTTTTATATTCAAATTTGGCGCCATTCCGACGCCATTGACGCTCTTGCGCCGACGTCGGCGCGCTGACATCATCGCCCGGCGCCGCTACCCACGTGGCGGCCATGGGCGCCGCCATCTTGGGAGCGACGCCGGCAAGGATGGACGCGCCGCCCGGAGCTCCTGGGCCTGCTCCGGGCGGCGATCGTTACACAAACTCACTGAACAGTTATGTCCCATGTGGTCCCCCTTCAAGTCGCTGACTAACTCAGAGTTAGAGAGCTGAAAAGCAGGAAGTAGTGTTCTGGCTATTATGTTACACATCCAGTCACTCCAGCCTTTATACATTATATTTTTGGCCAACTAACTATATAAGAACTTTTTTTATTTTGCACAGCCTATTTACCCAGTTTTTATTTCTACACTGAACTGTTCCTTTAAGTGCATTGTAACATTATAACATTAAAGAGGATTTTGAATTTCTATTTAAAAAGGAAATAGTGGAGAAAAAAACTTCCATCAAACAAATATCAGAGTAAAACATTTCTATGTCAAAGATGACGTTTGATTTATAAGGAGAGCTAAAAAAACCTTTTCTATAATTTCCCAATTTTTCCCATAGCCACCATTTAACAAATAAGCCTTCTAGCAATCATTGTGGCATATACCCCGATCCAGGTTTTCTGGATAAGGAATATTTCCATAATTTGGCTCTCCACATCTTAAGTCTGCAAAAAATAATATAAACATTAAGGGAGTTGTTTATCAAAATCTGAAAACTTCTCAGTATTTTCTGAAAACTACTCTGGCCAAATCTGCACTCCCCCCCCCCTATTTATCAATACATTTTTCCTAAAATTTCTTGTGCAGGAAAAAACGTGATAAAATTGTGAAAAAAAAAGAATTGTATGAATTTTTTGGATTTGTAGCTGAAAATTGCAATTTTTTGCAGTTGACGCCTACGAAATCTTCAGATTATTGAACAAAACCCAGTCCAGATTAGGATTTTAATGGGATATCTGCCATTGACTTCTACATGAACTCGGCAGGTGTGAGTTGGAGTACTTTTTTATTCTGACTTTTAACACCATCGGGATTTAATAAATCTCAAAAAATTCAATTTTTTTTTCTATGAAAGATCAGAAAAAAATTGGCCTTAATGTTGGACACCAAATCAAACCTTCTTGCTTGTGTAGCTCTGTAGCAGGTCAGAAGTTTAACCATACATCATTTACGCTGCATTGCAAAACTGATTCCACTCCATTGGGCTGCCCTGAATTACTTTATTTTTGTGATTCTGGAACTTAAAGAGACCTATTCTACTTAAAGTTTAATTTTTAAAGGCTTTGTATATTTCAAATTAGTGATAATGACTAGTGAATAGCTCTCATTAACAACTGCTTGTGCTTTGTAAATAAAAATCAAATCTGCGTTCTCTGCTTTAATGAGCAATAAAACAGGACAAAGTCAGGTTGCTCAATTCAGGAGAGAACATGTTCATGATTTTGCAGTGACATCTACTGGATCTGAAGCCCAGCAAAATTACAAACCTACAAAATAATTCCTTTTACTATGACTTTCTGTGCAAACTAGTCATTGCTTTCAAATGCCTTTACAAATGCAATCTTTAGATATATTCTCCAAATCAGAAAATATGTTCATGCTGCAGGCACTTTCTGTTCATGTACAATTAAAGAATACTATAATCTCTTAAATAGACTTTATATGTGTATAACATTAGTTCTTGCCAATTGTCTGCTCTTAAATGTATCAGTTTTTTTTAATATAATTGCAAATCTTGTAAATTCTGGTGTTTGGTTTATAATCCTTGGCTGTGGTTTCTTATCTTGGTTCAACAATCGCAGGATCTAAAGCCAATGTCACAATTTCTTCACATGGTATGATGGTTGTCATAGTTTAGCACAAACCCAGACCTCATCTCACTTAATATCACTAAAAAAATCACAATTACCAACTGCTAACAGGGCAGGCTATGTGCAAACATTGCAACTTACAGCATCATTATATGTAGGGTAGGCGCTCCACAAAGTTCTGTGATCTTTTTTAAGTAGTTCCCCCATTCTGTAACATACAAGTGCATTCTACTTTCCCCACAGTTGGAGGACATGGTACTAATCCTCCCACAAGATGTCGATCCTTAAGCCCACACAAACACAATTGTTTAGTCCAGGTTCTCCATCTTGGCTTGTGTCTTGGGGTTGCTATGGCCATAGGACAGCAGGTGACAAGCCTGGGTGCAAGCTCTATTATATATTATGAATCAACATATTAGCTCTACAATTTGTTCACAATGTAATACAAATACATACAGTAACTATTCGGAAATCTCTATATTGATGTCCATATCGGTAAATGTTCATTAAAACTCAGTGTCATAAAACCAACATGCTATAGAAACAAATAGAGATCATGGTCCCTATTCAATCAACCAAGACTTTTGGGGTATTACCTCAAACTCAGCAAAATGTTGACCAAACTTCCAAACCCAAATCCCCTTAATTTACCAATAATTATTCTCGAAAAAAAAGTGTGAAAAAAACGCAGCTACAAAATTGTGCGTCAATTGGAATTGTGTGACTTTTTTGAGTTCACGCCCAATTGTTTGGATTATCAAACAAAAATCAGTCCAAACAGCCTGAAACTATCGATAATCCTGAAGGTAAAAAACATATTCCAGTTGTTAAATGACTTCTACATGATTTCAACAGGTTTTAGCTGAAATATGTTTGGATTCTAATTTTTATCAGCTTCAGTGCATAACAAATCTTGAAAAATTTGAGTTTTATTTTAATTTATTTTTTCCCATTTAAAAATTCAACAAGAAATATTTGAGGTTTAATACTGTAAATAGGGGCAGCCTATGCAGAAAGACTTATCATTGCAGTAGACTCCTCTGTGGAGAAGTAATAACTGTACTTAGGGCCATAGTTACAATATAGCCACTCAAGGGCCTGTGCCTAAGGCAGTATCTTTAAGGGGCCTATATAGTAAATAAACTTTTATTCAACCAAAAACCTATTTCCCTGCTGCCGGATACTGTTCCACTAAATCCAGCGTCAGAGTTGGGGGGTAGTTGGTGTCGCAGTGAGCAGAAGTGACGCCATTAGAAGTACAGAGCCTATGTAAACTCTGGACAAAAAAATATAACCTGGACTAAGATAAAGGGTTAGTAGGTTAGTAGGTGTTAGAGAATTAAATGCACTTAAATCCCTGTAATAAAACTAGAAAAAGTAAATAATAAATGTATTCAGGAAAATACTTCAAGGATGTTTCTTTATTGTTGGTGTTACATCTCCTTTAAAGGAGAAGGAAAGCTACCTAGTCAGTTTACTGCCAATAGATTAGCCACCATAGTGAGCAAGCTAGAATGCTATATTTTTTATGTAGAATGCTTTATCATACCTGAGTAAACAGTTCTAGAAGCTCTCTCTGTATGTTTAGGATAGCAGCTGCCATATTAGCTTGGTGTGACATCACTTCCTCCCTGAGTCTCTCCCTGTTTGCGCATAGCTCTGAGCTCAGATTATACAGGGAGGGGGAGTGGAGCAAACTTAGCATGCTCAAGCCCTAGCCCTGGAGGTTTAGGCTGAATGTCTCTCTCTCTCTCTCTCTCTCTCTCTCTCATCTCTCTCTCTCTCTCTCTCTCTCTCTCTCTCTCTCTCATCTATCTATCTATCTATCTATCATCTCTCTCTCTCTCTCTTTGAGCAAAATTGGGGTCACATTTGCTCACATTGGGATCTATCCCCCCCCCCAATTTATTCTCTGCAGGAAAAGTTGCCACAGAAAAAAATGGCAATGTACTTTGCGAAATACAATTCACCATGGAAAAAAATTGCTGGGAAATATGCCCGTAGACCGCAGTTTTGTGAATTTAGCTTGATGATGTCATCAGTTATAATAGGTGCTTAAATGTATGAAACATAAAGTACCCCCTGTTATAAAATATGAGGATATTAGAAGTCACCTAGAAGTTCCATGACCTGTATTAAAGTACTCTTTTTTTCAAATGATAGTGGTATCACACAATAAGGTTTCTTGAAGTCATTTAAAGAACCACCAAGAGCCAAAAGGTATTCACCTTGGCAGCCCCAAAGCAAGATATTGTTATTTACATCAATGTCAGCCATATTGTAGTTGTCTGAGGTCAGTTGCACATAAACCCCCCATTTATTCAGGTACTTACTCCAAAATCCTCACTGTTTAGTAGCACTTGCCACCATTGCTTTCCTCTGCTTCTTGTTTTGAATCAAATTCTGCTGCACTTATGGATTTTCAGAACAAATGCATCCAATTTGCACCGTAGTGCAAGCGCAATTGCGGTAATTTGGATGCGTCCCCGTTACTATTGGGTATAGCATGGTATGGGGATACAAGAAAGACAAACTTAAAGGTTGTGCAAAATAAAAAAATGTATCTAATATAGTTAGTTAGCCAAAAATGTAATGTATAAAGGCTGGAGTGACTGGGTGTGTAACATAATAGCCAGAACACTACTTCCTGCTTTTTACACTGACCGGTTACCCTGGTTACCAGGCAGTAACCAATCAGAGACTTGAGGGGGAAGCACATGGGACATAACTGTCGCTTTTGAATCTCAGCTGAATGCTGAGGATCAATTACAAACTCACTGAACAGTTATGTCCCATGTGATCCCCCTTATAGTCACTGACTAACTCAGAGTTAGAGAGCTGAAAAGCAGGAAGTAGTGTTCTGGCTATTATGTTACACATCCAGTCACTCCAGCCTTTATACATTACATTTTTGTCTAACTAACTATATTAGAAACATTTTTTATTTTGCACAGCCTATTTATTTACCCAGTTTTTATTTTCACATTGAACTGTTCCTTTAAATTGTACTTACAGCTTGCATAGAGACAGGAATTAGTCTGTGATAAGTATAATTAACCAAAGAATATTACTGAGGTTGCTATTAAATCAATTTGCACAGCACAAACATGTCATCACTAAGGGTAAAGATATAGTGCATCGAAATTAGCCAAAATCCCTTTTTACGGCAATCTGCTTTAAATCCACACAAATAAAACATGACGTTTATTGATTACAAAAAATCAATCTAAATGTATTTCTCACTCTCAAATCATTCAGCCCTGGCTTTGTACACTCCAATGTCTGGCAGGCCACGGGGTCATTATAACATATCAGCTGTAATATATCAAATGTTGGAAGCAGGACTGAAACTTTAGAACTATGTGAGCCTGAAAGTACAAAATACTGAAAAAAAGGTGAAAGAAGGGAGAGATCTATTTGTTGCCAAGGAAATCTATCCCAGAATATTGTTGAATGCTGTTCAGGAAAGATGTGCCATGAGCCAAGTACAGTTTCAGTTCTGAGTAAAGCACATTATTTCTTGTTGAGGAAAGAGTAAGCCAAGAGAAGAAAGAGCAATTCCAGATATAGAAACACTGGCTATTCCCAGAACCAAATACATGTAGCCACAAAATCAAATATTGTATGTTGTGCCACGTCTAGCCATTTTCTAGTTCTTATTCAAATGACCATGATCAATACAGATTATAACTCCACTGAAAAGCCCTCCTTTCCATTCCACCAGCTGCAGCCATTGGCAGGCTTTCAGATAAGAATCCACTCATTTAACTAAGGTTTCTCAGTGTACTAGTGATTCATTTTGATTGTGCTTTACAAACGGGAAGTAGAATGTGACTTTCAACCCCCTTCTTTACCCCAACTACAACATTTGTTAGGCTTTTTAGACAGGTTTGTATGGACAGGCTGTAGTGGCTTTCAGATCTACGTGTGGTACCATCAGACAGGACTTAACTACTTTTGTGCAGCTTTAAATGGTGGGTCAACTTTAAATGAACCTTTAGTATGATTTAGTATGACATTTGAGTTTTTTGTTCAGCTATCTTGTTGCTAGGGTCTTGTATGTCTTAGCAACCAGACAGTAGTTTGGGCAGCTTTAAAAGGGTGGTTTGCCTTTAAATGAACTTTTAGTATTATGTAAACATTGATATTTCAACCAATTTGCAATTGTTCATCATTTTTGTATGTATTGTGCTTTTTTCAGTTAATTTGTTTATTTTCAGCATCTCCTCAGTTTGGAATTTCAGCAGCTATCTGGTTGCTAGGGTCTTGTATGCCTTAGCAACCAGGCAGTAGCTTGAATGAGAGTCTGGAATAAGAATAGGAACGGGCCTGAATAGAAAGTTAATGAATAAAAAGTAACAATAACGTTAAAACTGTAAGCTCAAAGAGCAATCGTTTTTTGGGTTGCCGGCATTAGTGACCCCTTAAGAGGAAGGTAAAACATACTTAAAGTTATCTTAAAGGCAAACCACCCCTTTACCCACCCTCAGTGTCCATAACTAGTAATGGGCGAATAAATTCGTCAGACGAGAATTCGCGGCGAACTTCCATGTTTCATCGCCGGCGATTAAAATCGTGAAACTGTGAAGAAAATTCATTGGCGAAAAATTTGCCACGTCAAAAAAAATTTGGACGGGCATTACTGCATTTGTGCAAAATAGGTGCTCGTATAAAAATAGTTGCAGGCGTTGAAATTGACGCATGTCAAAATAATTTTGACGTCCACTAACTTTTATGCGATTTGCAAATTTTGCCATTTTGCGCGGAATTCACAAATTTTTCAGCAAAGCGAAACGGGACAAATAATTTGCCCATCACTATCCATAACAGCTCTCTTAGGTGCAGACTCATAGACCAGACATGAAACAGTTAACTCCTGCCTTTTTGTGTCGTATAAAGTACAGAATCCCCACCGCACCTTAAAAATGTTAAAAAATGCCTGTATTTAAGAGCCCTTAGGGATGGCTGCTGCTTCAGCTATAATCAAGATGCAATCATATTCAGCGCTGCTTTCTGCAATTTCCTCGTGGAAATAAAATTAACACTTTCCTTCAAGAGTCCCTTGTTAAACAGCACAACAAGAACCCTTGGCTGGAACTGTTCACTTGAAAGTAATGAGAACCTGCAGGAATGGGGCTATTTATACACAGATTAGATTTCATGTACAAAAGGAACACGGCAATTTTGTGTTGGTGTTTAGACTGATGAGGAATACACTAAGGGGCAGATTTACTAAATTCGAGTGAAGGGTTCAAATCAAAAAAACTTCGAATTTCGAAGTTTTTTTTGGGCTACTTCGACCATCGAATGGGCTACTTCGACCTTCGACTACGACTATCGAACGATTCGAACTAAAAATCGTTCGACTGTTCGACCATTCGATAGTCGAAGTACTGTCTCTTTAAAAAAAAATTCGACCCCCTAGTTCGGCAGATAAAAGCTACCGAACACAATGTTAGCCTATGGGGAAGGTCCCCATAGGCTTGCCCAAGTTTTGTTGATCGAAGGATATTCATTTGATCGTTGGATTAAAATCCTTCGAATCGTTCGATTCGAAGGATTTAATCGTTCGATCAAATGAATAATCGTTCGATTGATCGATCGATCGAATTTCCGGCGCTAAATCCTTCGAATTCGATATTCGAATTCGAAGGATTTAAATTCCTAGTCGAATATCGAGGGTTAATTAACCCTCGATATTCGACCCTTAGTGAATCGGCCCCCAAAACTATTCTATTTGCCCCAAATGATTGCAGATTTTCCTGGTTTGTATTCAAGTGTATTCGAACACTCGAACATTCTGTAAAGTATATTATCGATAGATTAATGCTCATATAAATATTTCTTTAAAGGAATTGTTCAGTATAAAAATAAAAACTGGATAAATAAGAAATGTTTCTGATATAGTTAATGAGCCAAAAATGTAATATATAAAGGCTGGAGTCACTGGTAGTGATGGGCGAATTTCTCCCGTTTTGCATCGCCGAAAATCTTGCGAATTTTCTGTAAAATTCATGAAACGGCAAAAAATTTGCAAAAAATCGGAAAGTTAATGAAAAAAATCATGAAATTCAAACGTTTTCACGAAAAAATCGTATAATCCGAATGTTTTTATGAAGAAATTGTGAAATTCAAGCGTTTTCACAAAAATTTTTTGAAATTTGTAACTTTTTCATGACAAAATCATGCAATTCAAACGTTTTCACTAAAAAATCGAGCAATTCGAACGGCTTCACGATAAAGTGAGCAATTCAAACGTTTTCAACAAAAAATCAAGCAATTTGAATGTTTTCACGAAAAAATTGTGAACATTTTCACCAGTGAATTTTCGTGGGAGATTCGCCAGGCGAATTTATTCGCCCATCAGTAGTGACTGGATATGTAACATAATAGCCAGAACTGACTGAGTCATTAAGGTGTTTCATGGCCATATAACCGCACAAGGGCTTAGGCTAATGCAACTTTTAATTTTTTTCCTAGGGATACATTATTTATGATAATAATGACATCATTATATGATGACATCCTTTATTTAAAAGGATCATTTCTAAGTTGTTTATGACTGCTCTGCTTTTTAAAATAATACATGTCTGTGTTAATTTTTCGCTTTCTGTTTTGATATTTGGGGGCACATTTACTTAGCTCGAGTGAAGGAATAGAAGAAAAAATACTTTTTTTTTGGCTACTTCGACCATCGAATTGGCTACCCCGACCTTCGCCTACGACTTTGAATCGAACGATTCAAACTAAACATCGTTCGACTATTTGACGATTTGATAGTCGAAGTACTGTCTCTTTAAAAAAAACTTTGACCCCCTACTTCGCCAACTAAAACCTACCGAGGTACAATGTTAGCCTATGGGGAAGGTCCCCATAGGCTTTCTAGCAATTTTCTGATCGAAGGAATTTCATCGTTCGATGGATTAAAATCCTCATCGTTCGATTCGAAGGATTTAATCGAACGATTGTTCCTTTGATCGTTCGATCGAACGAATAGCGGTAAATCCTTCGACTTCGATATTCGAAGTCGAAGGATTTAACTTCGATAGTCGAATACTGAGGGTTAATTAGCCCTCGATATTCGACCATTAGTAAATGTGCCCCTTGGTGTTTTAAGCCTCCAGCCTTGCCCTTTTCCAGTGAAACTGCCATAGTGGGAATTGTGAAATCATTCGTTTCAAAAGACTGCAGACGGCATTCT
This sequence comes from Xenopus petersii, assembly GCA_038501925.1. NCBI lineage: Eukaryota > Metazoa > Chordata > Amphibia > Anura > Pipidae > Xenopus > Xenopus petersii. The sequence goes on along the minus strand of CM076675.1, from coordinate 10,137,665 downwards.
CACTTTGACATTTAAGTGAAAGGCTAAATTGCAAAATAAATAACGTTTTATTATCTCAAATATTGTCAGTAGAGGCCTGTATTGTGCTGATGTTGTGTGCTGTTTTTCAGAACTCAGACATAACAATTACTAAACACAAGCAGGTAAAGCAGTTTCCTTTCAAGGGGACATAAATGTTCATTTTCATTTTTGACTCAATTAGTGAATATGTTTTATATATATATATATATATATATATATATATATATATATATATATATATATATATATATATATATTATTTTACTACCAAAATAAAGGTTTCATTTATTTATTTTAATTACATTAATTGACGTTTGATTTAAACCTGTCTCACCTTTTCTTGTGATAACCCTGGGACTGATCTCTTCGCCTCTAACTGTCAGATAAAGGTGTAACAGCTCAGCAGACCCTCGACTTTATATATTGTACAGGGGCAATTAGGATCAAACTGAATCCAAAATAGCAGAGCTGTCACTGGAAAGCCATAGTGCTAAAGAACTGGTACAATATTTATTCAAGATGTGCTTCATACCCTAATAAACATGAACACAGTTTAAACATTCCAAAGATACACTGTACAGTATATGTAGTATATTTGCAAAAGATTCTCAATCCCCTACCTATACTGTATGCTGTTGTTTTTAGCCCTCTGATCAATGGTGTAACTATAGAGGAAGCAGACCCTGTGGCTGCAGGGGGGGGCAGGCAGGGTCGGACTGGGGGGCCCGGGGACCACCGGTATTGATGTGGTTTACCTGCGAGTCAGTGGGGTTCAGCCCGACCTTGCACCCCCCATTTGCAGGTGGCGGACGGGTCCGGGTCGAGTTCTTCCTCCTGCCACCATCAACTGCCAGCTTCCGACTTCTGGCTTTATAACCATACGCCTGCTTGCCTCGCCCCCTTTTGTGACATCATTGGCGGGGAGGCGCAGGTCTATAAAAAGAACCTGGAAGTCGGGCTCTGGCGGGAACGGATGGAGGGCGGGCGTGGATTGGGAAAAACCTGACCCACACATCAATACCCACCAGGGCTGTTGTCACAGGGCCCCCCTCCCGGCAGTCCCTGGGGTCCCCTCCTGAGCTCCATCCCCCCTGCCCGACCTCCACGAACATGAGCAAAAGACGCAACGTGTAGAAGATGCTCGGCACCGTTGCATTAACTTTCTTTTCTGGGCAGCCTCCACGAAAGTTCCGTGTGCACGCAAAAGATGCGACGAGCATGCGCAGAAGAGGCAGCTGGAGGAGAAGGTCTGGGCCAGCTGAGACCCATTGGGTTTTTTCCCGGTCTCCCGCCAGCCCAGTCCGACCCTGGGGGCAGGAAGTAAAGGGGCCCCATGAAGCCCTAATTCATATACAATTTCAATAAATATTGAAACAGGTCAACCTCTAGACATTTTGGGGGCCTGAAAAACAGTTTGCTGTGGGGCCCAGTAATATCTAGTTACGTCACTGCCTGATCATCTCTGATGTGGTTTAATCTACCGCAGCTAAAAACTGTCTTCCCATGGTCATGCCAACGATAAGAGTCAGTACAGGAGCGGACAGAAGATTATATGAAGATGAAGAATTGTAATAGTTAAACTTACCAAAACATTCAGCACCTGTGTTTATTGAGCTTATTCCAATGCACCCGTTAGGCCTATTTATCAGCTCTGTACTTTAAATTCCATTTGACTGGTTGGTTCCTATTGTACATTGCTCTTGTGCACCTGTGAAATTGCTCCCAATTGAAGGGATTTAGGGGCATATATATTATTTTGTGCCGTGGGAATGCCTGATCTGACACAGTTATTTTACATTGCTTCTGGTGGTCACATAAGAAAAAATGCATAAAAATGTCCCTTAAAGTCGGGATGCATGATTCCCATTATGGGGGGTTTGCAACTTCACAACATGTACAAATGGGCACAAACGTATCCATCTCTTACCATGTTTATTCACTTTGTAATAAGACCCTAGGATGTTGGACCCAAGCTGGAAAACAGCATTAATATATAGTGATGGACGCGATTTTGCACCAAATTTCCGTGTTTCCCTGCCTTTGAAAAAAATGAGCGAATTTGCCGAAAAAATTCACGACGATTAGCGGACACCCATTGACTTAAATGGGCGCCGGTGCCAATTTTGACACCGGACAATTGTCGAGGGCGTCAAAATTTGCAGTTCGCAAATTTTTCACCCATTTCGCGAATTTCGAGGGAAATTTTAGAATTTTGCGGCGAAGCGTAATGGAACAAATTCAACCATCACTGTTAATAAAGCACTGATGCAGTTATCGTGCAGTTTTTGGATTTAGCTTCCTTTGTTCTTATGCTTAAAGGGGTTGTTCACCTTTAAATTGACTTTTCATACGATGTAGCAAGTGATATCCTGAGACAATTTGTAATTGGTTTTCATTTTTTATTATATGTGGTTTTCGAGCTCTTTATTCAATAGCTCTCCAGTTTGCAATTTCTGCAATTGGGTTGCTAGGGTCCAGATTACCCTAGCAACCATAGATTGCTTTGAATAAGAGACTGGAATATGAATAGGAGGGCGCCTGAATAGAAATATGTGTAATAAAAAAGAAGCAATAATGTAATTTAGCCTTGCAGAGCACTTGTTTCTTAAATGGAGTCAGCGACCCCCATTTGAAAGCTGGGAAGAGTCAGGAAAAGAAGGCAAATAATTAGAGAACTATAAAAAAAAAAAAGAATGAAGGTCGATTACAAAGTTGCTTGGTATTAGTCATACTATAACATACTAAAAGTTAACTTAAAGGTGAATCACCTCTGGTAAAGTCAAGATGGGACTTGTTAAGGAAGAACTTGGACAGTTTGGGTGTTTGGTTTTGGAACCAATTGTGGTAGTTGGCATATTGCAAGCAAATAGAGTTTTTAAAAAATTTGATTCAAGTTATTGGGTCGATCCTATTCACCCAAGTTTAGAAGATTCGATTTTTTAAATAAATTTCGGTTGGTCGAATTTTGAGGTTATGGGAATTTAAAAAAAAAAAACTCCCATGAATTCGAAAGTCGACCCTTGATAAATCTGCCCCTTTCACTTTGGATTCTTAATTATGAATATTTTTTTTATTCTATGACTTTTATGACATTCACCACATTTGTGTCTTATATTACTTTATGGCAACAGCCCATGTCTAGTGATGGGCGAATAAATTCGCCTAGCTCAAATTTGCTGCGAATTTCCGCATTTCGTCAAATTCCCGTGAAACTCCCGTGAAAATTCGCCAGCGTCAAAAGTCGCTCATGTCAAAATCACTGCGTGTCAATGCTATTCGTACGCCCATTGACTTTAACACCAGCGTCAAAATTGACACGGGCATCAATTTGCGAGTTTTTCGGTGAATCGAAACGGGAGAAATTCACCCATCACTACCCACTTCTCCTGGGGTTTGGTTGCAGTGGGAGAGTCCTTATTGATTCTGAACACATTTTGGCATCTGCACACCGTTAAAGTTGATGATCAAATGCAATTTCATTCATCAGTTATAAATCTTCTTGTAAATGAAATTATAACTGAAGAAATAGAGACATAAATTGTTTTGCTGGAGATGCCATAGAATGTTTACCCCTTGTATGATGAATTTCTGATAAATATATGTCTTTTTGCATTTGTAGCAAATCCTCATTTCTGCATTCGTATAATGAAGTGGAGGCAGGAGAGCACCTGCTGGAAGATTAATTGAGGTCAGTGTAATTGATTGATGACTTTAGGCAGGTACAACATTCACAGTTAATTTATACTGTACCTTTATTTACACAATGCCTTTGTATATAAGTGAGGGCACTTGCAGTTAAGTCGAAAGGAATAAATAATCATTATAAGGTAGTTTAATGCAGCATGGGGAAGATAAGTGTATCTAATAAATGCATACATACGTAAAGAGTTTGTGTGAAGTGCATAGGCTTCAGTAATTTGTATGTGATAATTTGTCATTTCCACGGTGCAATAGCAATTTTCACATCGCCCCTGGGAAACGATGATCACATCCTTTATGTTTTTAAAATTCACATCATTCTAATTCAGGTTAATGCATGAAAATAATCCAGAGTATTTTGAGAATAACTCTAATGATGGTTTTTGAAAAAAAATGTATTAAAATTATACAGAGTAGTGTTTTAAAGAACAAACGTGTATATTGATTTATCTGGCTGCTCTTAACCCTTCTCCTGATTCCTGCGGTATGGGCTGACCAAAATCACAAGATGGGGTTTGAGCCAGTGGGGTACACATCTGGGGTGTGAAAAGGTTTAGGGTTTGAACAGACTGACCAGTTGATTGATCGACTAGTTGTTAGCCAAGTGACTAGCATGGGTGTGAATTATCTGGGATGTGAGTCAAATGAGCAGCGGTGAAAGGGATTGGGCAAAGATGTAGGATGAAAGCGAGTGACTAGCCAGGGTATGAGCCAAGATCTGGGGGAAGAGTCAAGTGACCAGATAAGATGAGAAAGGAGAGGCCAGAAGAACAAGTGACTAGGGATGCACCGAATCTTCTATTTTGGATTTAGCCGAACCCCTGAATCCTTCGTGAAAAATTCAGATGAATACTGAACCAAATCTGAATCCTAATTTGTATATTAGGGGTGGGAAGGGAAAATAAAAAGTCACATGATTACCCTTCCCACCCCTAATTTGCATATGCAAATTAGGATTCAGTTCGGCTGGGCAGAAGGTTCCGGCCGAATCCAAATTCTGCTGAAAAAGGCCGAATCCTGGCTAAATCCAGAATCGAATCCTGGATTCGGTGCATCCCTACAAGTGACCATCTGTGATAAGAGCTAAGTGACCAAGTACAGTAAGGGGATTATTTATCAAAATCCAAATTTATCTCAATATTTTCTTCTACAAACTCTGATGAAATCCGCTCAGTTTTTTACACTTATTTATTATTACATTTTCCCGAAAATTTGCTTTGCGAGAAACGTTTTTTTCCGATTTGTCCACTGATTTTCAAAAAAAAAATTCAGATTAATCACCCAAAAACTCAGATTTCTTATGCTTTTTGCCCAAAAACTTTGGGGTGTTGCACAAAACCCAGCGCACATCAAAAAATCAATGGGACTTCTCCCATTGACTTATATGCAACCTCGACAGGTCTGAGATGCCGGATTTTCTGATTCAGACTTTTCCATCCTAGGGGTTTAATAAATTCCGAAAAATTTATGATTTTTGCATTCTGAGTTTAGTAAATAACCCCCTAGGTGTAGAAAAGTGTGACAATTTTCTTATTACCAGTGGCTTTAGCATATTATAAACATGTTTGAGGCACGTACATGGGAATACAATGAACCCAAACTGTCATTTGTAAGTCATTCAAAGAATCTAAAGAATGTCATAGACCAGCACATTTCCACATATAATGAATCTTTTCTCTTATGATGCTTTTCTTTGTGAAAGGACAACACTCATGACAGTAAGGGGCCGATTCACGAAGGGTCGAATATCGAGGGTTAATTAACCCTCGATATTCGACTAGGAACTAAAATCGTTCGACTTCGAATATCGAAGTCGAACGATTTTGCGCAAATCCTGCGATCGATCGATCGAAGGATTTTTCATTCGATCGAACGATTAAATCCTTCGAATCGAACGATTCAAAGGATTTTAATCCAACGATCGAAGGAAAATCCTTCGATCAAAAAATCCCAGGCAAGCCTATGGGGACCTTCCCCATAGGCTAACATTGACTTCGGTAGCTTTTAGCTGCCAAAGTAGGGGGGTCGAAGTTTTTCTTAAAGAGACAGTATTCGACTATCGAATGGTCGAATAGTCGAACGATTTTTAGTTCAAATCGTTCGATTTTCGTAATCGAAGCTCGAAGTAGCCCATTCGATGGTCGAAGTAGCCCAAAAAAACTTTGAAATTCGAAGTTTTTTTATTTCGAACCCTTCACTCGAATTTAGTGAATCGGCCCCTATGTGTTTTAATTTAGTATAGTTAATAACAGTTTAGGAGTCTTCATGCTGTATTTTCATAATATTTATGTGTCTACATGACCTTTGTACTCCATAATTGTTTTATACCTACTGTATGTCAATCAGTCACAATAATACTTGTCTCTGCCCCACAACACTTGATTAGAATATTTAAACATACATTTCTAGCAGTAATAGTTACTCCTTTATTGAATCTTTCACTGTTTCACATAGACACAAGATTATGACACAGAGGGGCACATTTACTAAACTCAAGTGAAGGATTAGAATAAAAAATACTTTGAATTTCGAAGTATTTTTTTGGCTACTTCGACCATCGATTTGGCTACTTCGACCTTTGACTACGACTTCGAATCGAACAATTCGAACTAAAAATCGTTAGACTATTCGACCATTCGATAGTCAAAGTACTGTCTCTTTAAAAAAAACTTCGACCACCTACTTTGCCACCTAAAACCTACCGAGCACCAATGTTAGCCTATGGGGAAGGTCCCCAATGGCTTTCCTAGCAGTTTCTGATCAAAGGAAAATCGTTCGTTCGATGGATTAAAATCCTTCGAATCGTTCGATTCGAAGGATGTAATCGTTAGATCAAACGATTTTTCCTTTGATCGAACGAATTGCGGTAAATCCTTCGACTTCAATATTCGAAGTCGAAGGATTTAACTTCGATGGTTGAATATCGAGGGTTAATTAACCCTCAATATTCAAACCCATAGTAAATGTGCCCCAGAGTGTCCGAATAAGAAAAAGTATAGGAAAATATTTTCGCCAGAATTTGCTTTGTCTTTACTCTTCATTTTCGTACTGCTCAAAAGAGCTCTATGACCACATTTAATTTCCTCTCTTCGTATATAACTAGTATAAGTGATTCTAAAACAACTGGACTTGCTGCGTAATCGTTGAAGACATTTCACTACTGATCCGAGAAAAAGCATGCTCGGATGAGTAGTGAATAGTGATGGGCGAATTTATTCACCAGGCGTGAATTTGCGGCGAATTTGCACGATTCACCGCCAGCGAATAAATTCGCGAAACGCCCGCGAAAATTCGCGGAAAAAAATCGCCGGCGTCAAAAATTTTTTTTCTAAAAAACGGACGCCGGCGTCAAAAACGGGCGCCATTTCGCGAATTTTTACGCGAAGCGAAACGGCGCAAATTCGCCCATCACTAGTAGTGAAACGTCTTCAACGATTATTCACCAAGTCCAGTTGTTTTAGAATTACTTATATTAGATATACCATGACCTGGATGAATGAGAATATTAATAGTCATCTCTCTTCATGTACCTACACAGAATGAACAGGCAATTACAAAAGAGCTTACAATCTAAAAGGAGAAAGGGGTATGGGACTTAAGGTGTGGGGAAAGGCAAGATCATGAATCAACAAGGTGCCTTGTAGCACACTAAAGCTATGCTAGATAAGGCTAAGCTTCACTAAGGGCAGAGACACAAGCTCAGATTTGGGGAGATTCAGTTGCCCGTCGATAAATTGCCTCTTCTTCGGGGCAAATAATCTCCCTGAACTGCCTCCCGTTGGCTAGAATCTAAATCGCAGACGGGATGGCACTGGGAGTGCTTGGTTTTCTGAAGTCGCCCAAGTTTCCTCGTGAGGCAACTTTGGATGACTTCGGAAAACGAAGCGCACGGATTACCATCCCGCAGGCTATTAACATTCTAGCTGATGGGAGGCAGTTTGGGAAGATTAGTCATCCTGAAGAAGAGGAGATTTGTTGCTGGGCAACTAATCCCCCCGAATCTGAGCCTGTGTCTCTGCCCTAAAGAAATGTGTTTAAGACAGAGTTTAAAGAGAGAGATTGGGAGAATGTTAGATGGAACTTGGGAGGGTATTCCAGAGAAGAGGGTAAAACCCTAACAATGTCTTGAATTTGAGTATGTAAAGGGGTAATGAGTGAGGCATAAAGAAGTAGGTCAGTAGAAGAGTATAACAAGTATTTGGTGAGTACCTGGAGATAACTTTAAAGATGTAGGATTGAACACAGCTTTGAACTGCTTTGAATGACAGGGTTATTTGTTCGAATTTTATTCTAAAGGTAGCGGAAGCATTATAGATATTTTCCTATTCAGTGTATTTTTTGCAGTATCATCAGTATAAGTTTCATTTACCTGCTACATATTTTACCTGCAGCAAATCAGCTAAATTTTAATATCAGAATTGCCATCTCTGTAGTAAGAGCAGGGCTAACCAGCGTGTGGCTCCCTTGCATAATGTATGTTTTCTGGGTATTGGGATCGTTTTGAGATGAAGGAGGCTTCTAGGAGCTGAAGTTCTGCTAGGAAAGTGTAAGGCCACTTAGGAATTAGTGTAGGAAGGGATAGACTCCAGGGCTATGTAAGAGATTCATATCAGTTGTTCATAAGACATGGCATATGACATGCACTTTATAGAAGGGCAAGCCACACACAATTTGAATTCAGGTTTTTGGTTCTGCTAAACCCAAAACAATGGACTTCATTGGTGCTGCAAGTGTTACGTATTTGTCTTGTTATTTGTTATCTGACCACATACTCCCTTGCTGACTCGATGTTATAACGAACCTGATCAAATTCTAATTAACCTTACTTACAGTTTTATTAGGTTAATTATTATAGTGGGTTCACTCACATGACAAGGATGGGATTTTGCTAAGGCAAGTTACTAGCCTAGCCATCTGTTTGTGGCCTTTACAAGGCATTTAAAGAGAGGCTTGTATGACTCCATAACATTCCAACCAGTTGCTCCATGTTGAAAATCCAGTTGATTTATGTCTGTCTTGTGTGAGAGTTCATTAAGAACAGAAAGAGACAAGGACTGCACCTCCCAACCACTTCCCATAAGATTTATTACCCTTCCACAGTTTGAACAACTTCACCAGTGCAGTTTGATTTTCTGCATTTATTGCTAAATCAAACTCAACTACACCAGCCAGTCTTTAAAAAAATGGCGCCATGTGGCTCATTATACTGAGCTGTGACTTTAAGGGAGAAGGAAAGCTACAGAGGCATTTTATTGCCAATAGATTCGTTGCGAACTTGTGCCTACACTTCAGGAGAGAAATGCTTTCTGGCAGGCTGCTGTTTTTCCTTCTCAATGTAACTGAATGTGTCTCAGTGAGACATGGGTTTTTACTATTGAGTGCTGTTCTTAGATCTACCAGGGAGCTGTTATCTTGTGTTAGGGAGCTGTTATCTGGTTACCTTCCCATTGTTCTTTTGTTTGGCTGCTGGGGGAAAAAAGGGAGGAGGGTGATATCACTCCAACTTGCAGTACAGCAGTAAAGAGTGATTGAAGTTTATCAGAGCACAAGTCACATGACTTGGGGCAGCTGGGAAATTGACAAAATGTCTAGCCCCATGTCAGATTTCAAAATTGAATATAAAAAAATCTGTTTGCTCTTTTGAGAAATGGATTTCAGTGCAGAATTCTGCTGGAGCAGCACTATTAACTGATTCATTTTGAAAAAAAAAAATTTCCCATGACAGTAGAGTCATTAGTAGAGTGAAATTCCGCCACTCTCCATTCATCTCTATGGGATTTTTATAGGTGTATTTATCAAAGGGTGAACTTTCACCCATTGATAAATACCCCTTTCATAGAGATGAAAATGGAGAGTGGCGGAATTTCACTCTAGTGGCGGAACTAAACTCTTTAATAAATTTACCCCATTGGGTTTGACAGAAACTTGTGCCCTGACTATGAGATGCCAATCCCTATTAATATGATAATAATTCCCCAAATGGGGCACCTACAAGAGGTGTGAAATGAAGATTGGCTGAACCAAAGCAGAGCAAGTTGTTTTAGAATTGTACTAACATGCGGAAGACTTACACTGAGCTTTACTTTGGGAAAAAAATGATGTTTAAAATGTCATTTAAAAATGTAGTTTTATTCGCCATTTTTATGTTGTTTGAAAGACAAATTCAGAAAAGTGTCTGTAAACTGTCTTTCTTTCACTAAAATAAAAAAGTGGTGGTTGAGTCGGAATTTAAGCGGATTTCTGTTTGTGAATATGGAGAAAGTATTTTACTCCAGTTTACCACCACTTTTACTCCCACCACTTTTGACTCTCTGCACTCTTGTGTATCCCCCCTATGTGGACTGGCAGCCTACTGGAGGCTCTGTTTAGCAGTACACCTGGTTTTAGGCAACTAAAACTTGCCTCCAAGCCAGAAATAGGCACCTGCTTTGAGGCCACTGGAAGCAACATTCAAGGGGTCGGTGAGCAACATGTTGCTTGTGAATCACTGGTTGGGGATCACTGCTACAGATGAAGAGACAAACTCTAGACCTTTTATTATATTGCCCATTAGTCTTTTTAAACTTATACCCTGGAATGATAGTAGTAAGCACTCGAGGTTTAATCAGCCACCTAGTATAACATAGTGGAGTAGATCTGAATATACATTCTTTATTTATTTCTGATTTTTTTTTTTTCAACATAAATAATTTAACATGCAAATTTATACTCAGAAGAATATGGGGCAGATTTATCAAGGGTCGAAGTGAATTTGAGGGAATTTTCGACCATGGAATAGGATACTACGACTTCGACTCAAAGTAAATTCGTTATATTATATATAATATTCGACCATTTGATAATCAAAGTACTGTCTCTTTAAAAACATTTCGATTTCAATAGTTCACCAAATTAAACCTGCCGAAGTGCTATGTTAGCCTATGGGGAGCATTTTTCTACGTTTTTGGAAGTCGAAGTAAAATCAATCGATCGATTCGAAGGATTTAATCGTTCGACCGAACGATTTTACTTTGACTGCAGGATATCCAAATTCACTGGAAAAAACGTCAATATTCGAAGTCGAAGTATTTCAATCCAATGGTCGAATTTTTAACTTCGAAATTTGACCCTTGATAAATCTGCCCTTATGTGTTGGCTCTTTGAAGAAACTGAGAAGATGCTCGATTGCCAGACACTTTGATAGACAATACATTTTAAATGCAGGTCTTGGGAATATATTTAATCTGCTCCGCTGCCAAAAAGCAGCTATGGAGTTAAGACGCTTGATGTGGCATTTGTTTTCTTAAATTCTGTTTGACCTTGGATAAATAATTTTATCTTCCCATGAACCAGTCTCGATTGCAGCTGATTAATAATAAAGACAACATTGTTCCTCTTCAGTCCTTGTAAGCTGTCTTGTAGAAGCACATCAGAAACATTTTAATAAAATGTACCCCACAGATAGATGTGCAAGCGCTTCTATATTACAATGTGAATGTGTTTTTCACCTATTTTCATTACTCTTACAAGCCCCCGTATTGTTCTGGATTTCTTGGGCTTGGCAACTTTTGCGTTTTAAGGGAGTCTCAGAAATTGGCAATTCTACAAACAATGAAGAGTCTTTTAATAATTCTTCAGTTCTAGTTGAGACCACAAGCAGATTACCATGGAATGGCTTGCAGGCAGGAGAGGGGTTAAGCAAGCGGAGAATAATAATATCTTAATTCCTCTCTCAGGTCTGAAGTGAAGTAACTGTAAAGTTTTGCCCATTGTTCTTATTAAGCTCCTCACTGCTGGAAGGGCTGGTAACTTGCTTTTCATTGAGCTTGTTTAAAGTCTGCACACGTCGCCTGCTCGTTCCATCGGAGACTTTAGATGAGCAAGAAACCTACTGAGCTCTGGTTTTAACCAATTCTCTCTTGCTGCAAAATATATTGTCATTTGTAAATATTCGGTATGGAGTTGTAGTGATTTATAGAACCAAGATTTTCAAAAATTCAACGTTAATCTTGTTGAGTTGGCAAAAAGAGTTTCTTTATCTAAGACATATAGATTTAAGATCAGAGCTGTCAAAACCTCTATAATAAAATATTCCTCTCTGCAATATTGTCCTATAAGACATTCATGTTGAACCCCTCACATTTTCAACTCCCCTTCGCTTGTTTTAATATTTTAATTTTGTTCTGTTTTCCACTTCTCGCTCCCCGAAATTTCTGTACAAATGTCCCAGTATTGTTTGACCTCTCTGCTTCAGGCATGGGAGTGTCTGGTCAAAGGCTTTGCTTTCAATAATGAGTAAATAAAATGCAGCAGTTGTTTTTCTGAATTTGAATTCTATTTTATCTAACCTTATACACTCATGGTTTTGGCCTTTCTTGAAGATATAAAATCGGCAAGCACTCCGTTAGTCCACTCGTGTAAAATCAATGGTTTTATTTCAGCAGGTTAAAAACAGGCTGAAATAAAACCGTTGATTTTATAAGAGTGGACTCACTCATATAAAATCTTGGTGATTTTTTATCTTCAACTACAGCTCACCTCAGCTACGGGTTTGGGGCGACACACGTGGGCCACTCGTCCTATTTTTGGTGAGTGCTTTTCCCTTTGAATTACATTTAAATCATTGTGAACCCAGAAGCGCGGGACCTGGGGTCTGTGAACACCTGGGTCATCGGAGAAAAAGGGTGAGCTACTTTCATGGAGCAATTATCGCTAAATTACAATTATAACAAGACATAAGAATATAACATTTATAGTGACTTTTGCCTTTTTTGTTAAAGGGATACTGTCATGGGAAAAAAAAATTTTCAAAATGAATCAGTTAATAGTGCTGCTCCAGCAGAATTCTGCACTGAAATCCATTTCTCAAAAGAGCAAACAGATTTTTTTATATTCAATTTTGAAATCTGACATGGGGCTAGACTTATTGTCAATTTCCCAGCTGCCCCAAGTCATGTGACTTGTAATCTGATAAACTTCAATCACTCTTTACTGCTGTACTGCAAGTTGCAGTGATATCACCCCCTCCCTTTTCCCCCCAGCAGCCAAACAAAAGAACAATGGGAAGGTAACCAGATAGCAGCTCCTTAACACAAGACAACAGCTGCCTGGTAGATCTAAGAACAGCACTTAATAGTAAAAACCCATGTCCCACTGAGACACATTCAGTTACATTGAGAAGGAAAAACAGCAGCCTGCCAGAAAGCATTTCTCTCCGAAAGTGCAGGCACAAGTCACATGACCAGGGGCAGCTGGGAAATTGACAAAATGTCTAGCCCCATGTCAGATTTCAAAATTGAATATAAAAAAAATCTTTTTGCTCTTTTGAGAAATGGATTTCAGTGCAGAATTCTGCTGGAGCAGCACTATTAACTGATGCATTTTCAAAAAAAATTTTTCCCATGACAGTATCGCTTTAATATATAAGAAACAGAGTCGAGCCATATTACATTAGTATACTTTTGCCTTTCTTGGCCAAGCATATCATAGAAATGTTTAGTCACATATGCTGTATGAGTTTCCCCTTTAGCTGAACTAAATAATACATATTGCAGGAATGTATTTACCAGCCACTTCCCCAATCTACTAAATATAAGGGTTTTGTATTTTTCTTTTTGTTTACCCAACCCAGTGATTTAGAAAGTCCACCCTAATGGAGTAATGTTATTTTCCATAAATGAGTGGCATTTCTTAAATAAAATTGTCAAATACCAAAGTAGCGGAATTGTCCCCTGGTTTTAAAAGTGACACAAGGGGGGCATTATTTGCTTTTTATGCTTTAAGTCAGAGCTAAAAAGAGCTTGGTGTGATGCATCTTAACATATATATCAAATCTGACCCATTTTGTCAAAAATTTGTGAAAAGGAAGAAAATTTGCCTAATGCATTCAAATCAATGGGTGTTCTTTCACACAACATTTTCATCTTACTATACATTACAGTCCATGGGGCAGATTTACTAAAGGGCGAAGTGGCTGTCGCTAGTGAAAATTCGCCAGAAATCCAATCCGCAGGGACATCGCCAATTCAAAAAAAAAAAAACAGGCGCAGACAAAAATTCTCTAGAGAAAGAGACCGTCACTAGCATTTGTTCGCACTCTATCGCCAGGCAACTTTTCGCTCAGGCGAATGGTCGCAAATTGACTAAAGTGCAGATTTTACTGAACATTTCCTCTTTCACCAGAGTTGACTTCGCCACCTCAGACCAGACGAACTGCTAAAATGAAGCTACATCCTCCTCAAGCTTATGTCACTTACATCATATCCTGTCTGTCGGAAATGCATAAAAGTTGAAAAAACGCTGGCGACCTTTTTTAAAGCGGAATTGCCTGCAAAAGTTCTAACTTAAACTTTTTTGGGTTAACATTTTCCCCCAGACATTTGAGGGCCATGGAACATTCATTTTACAGTGGGCTCATGTGTAGGACATTATCTGATCTCTTTTGTCTTTATTAAGGTTCCTTGGACATTTGTAATAATAAGTGGCCACTTCAAGCATTTGCACCAACATCTCTAATAAAGACGTCCATACAAATTTATCAAAAATGTAATCACTACTGACTTTTCACTAGGCATAAATGAACATTAGCGAATCTTCAATATGAAAATGCTTGCACTGAAGAAGTATCGATAGTGAAAAGTCGCCAGCGTTCAGCGCCCAGCTTTTCATTTTAGCGAATTAGTGTAGTGGTAAGTAATTTGCGCCTGAAAAAACCAGTCACACATTTCAATAAATACTCCTTCCCTTCTCCTACACCATTTGCACAGAGAAACTAGTGATTAACAAGGGATCCTCCTTGGCCAAAATACTTTTATATGGTTAGGGTAAAACGCAGGTTAAAATGAAGGATGGTACCAATATGTAGAGGTTTAGAAAACTAGGAGAAAGTGTTGGAAAACCGCACTGCGCAAAATTGCAGGCGTCACGTCGGATGCCACGGAAATAAGGTAAGTAATGCCAGTGTCGGATTGTGTTGCATTGCTGATGCGACGCAACACGACTGTCGGATGCAGACACATCCGACGTGATGCCTGCGATTTTGCGCATAGCCTCGGATCGCGGTGAAAACGCCCATGTAGTCCTGCCCTTATTCTGAATATTTTGGACCTGGGGTTTTCCTGGATACCTGGATAACATACTTTGCACCTGTTTTTTTTTATGCATTGTAAACTTTGCTTATAATAATAAATGAGGCCTCTAGACTTAAGATGCAACAAGAAAGTAGTGGATGTTATTCAGCCTATGCTTTGTTAAATAGTATGTCTAAATTAAATATTATGTTCTGTGTTTACTACTCTCACGCTTTAATCTGGAATGAGCTCAAATTGCATATTTAAAAAAATTTTTATTTTGTCTCCCTCCTCATCTTCCCCTTCTAGTCTATGCGGGGTCTCTAGGTGAAGAGGCCTATTTATAAAGTGGCATAATCAATGCTCTAAACAAAGCTTCAAAAACTTCAAACTAGTTATTGAAACAGCAAATTAAATCCCAGAAGTGATAAAATGTCCTTAAAATCCATGTAATTTCAAAAACTTTAACCATTAGTGCCATGCGGTAAAATGCAAATAACTTCTATACCGAATTAGCCAAATGGAAGTGTAAGCCCTTCACTAGGAAATAATTGAATTGTGCCAGATTTGAGATGGTGAATAGTGAAGAGTGAATCTGTATCATTTCGCTTTGCCAAAAATTAGCAAAACATTGAAGACAATGGGCATTTTTTCATGGCGTAATACCCTGGAGTCTTTGGGCTAAAAAAATCCTTATCTCGCTCATCACTAATGGTGAACAAATTTTAGCAACATTTTGGTCAATATGAATGTTAAGGTTATTTAGAAATAGCAAAAAATTTGTAAAATGTAAAATGTTTATCAAAGAAGGTTGTGATTGAAATATTTCTGATACTTTAAAGTGAAAAATAATGAACACCTGGGGAAACCCACCTTTCAGCATTGGCAAGATGCTGAACATCTGCAAGAAATCCTTTGTAGACTTTATTTACACAAAAACAATATATTATAATATAAATATGTGAATGATATTTTATAAAAGGAGAATTTGATAGCACAGACCTTTGGCCAAAATATGTAAGTTTTCAAGGCCCATCAAGTCCGACATGGGGCTAATTCTTGGGATGCATCCACATTCCTTTAAGAAGAACCTTAGGCGCAAATTCACTAAGCGCCGAAGCGCCGAACGCTAGCGTTAATTCGCTAGCGTTTGGCATTTTCGTTACTGCGCAAATTCACTAACGAACGCTGGCGTAGTTTCGCTAGTGTTACTTCGCATCCTTACGCCAGGCGAATTTTCGCTAGCGATGTAACTACGCAAATTCACTAACCTGCGCAGTGTACTGAACGCTACCTTTTACGCTAGACTTCCTTCGCCACCTCAGACCTGGCGAAGCGTAATAGAGTAGATAGGGATTGTTTCAAAAAAAGTCTAATTTTTTTCTAAGTCCCAAAAAACGCTGGCGTGTTTTCTACATGATGGGTGATAGGCTGAAAAAGATCGAAATTTTTTTTGGGGCTCCCCTCCTTCCCCCCTACATTTCCTGACTCATGGCAACTTACCTAGACAGTGGGCACATGTGTAGGGCAAAATAAAATTTTTATTTGCTGATTTGAAGGTTTTCTAGGCATTTGTAGTGCTGATACGTGTTCCTCCATTGAAATTTGAATTTCACGCCGTATGCAAATTAGCCTTCGCTACCGTAACTTCGCTTTATATAGCGAATCAACGCTAGCGCAACTTCGCAACCTTACGCTACCCCTGTGCGCAACTTCGCATCTTAGTGAATTTGCCCCATAATTTGTTAAGGGATCTTTAGAAAGGCATAATGGAAAACTTTTAGCATACACTGCCTATTGGTGTACTAAATCTTATGAGAGTGTATACTCCAGCTGGTCTGCTAATCAATATTTAGCCCCCACCTCCAATGGGGAGTGGCAGATGACCTTTAAAAAAATATAAAAATTAAATAAACCTGGATTTTTTTTCCACCAATATGGAGGCTTGCAGCTTTGTTACCAGCAAGTTTAACAATTATGAAGAAAAAATAAATCATTATTAAAAACTGGAATTATTTGCTTTAAATGAGCTCTACGGGAGATAGCCTTCCTGTAATTCTGAGATTTCTGGATATTGGGTTTCCAGATAAAAGATCCCATACCTGTTCTAAGCTCATGGTAAGGCAATGGCTGCTTTCTGTATTTCCAGAGTACGTTTTTCCTATAAAAAATTAAAACAGTTTTGACTGGGGTTTTGGTTGTCTAAAACTTGTTTGTTATTCAATAAAGTAGACATTCCTTACTGTAGGTCTGAAACTTTTGGTATTCAATTATCTCTTAGTTCAAGGAGATCTCTGACTAGATCAATTACTATTTGTGTTTTACAGAAGAAGGCTGTGGAGTAGATAATTTAATAGGGTGTGGATCATTTCAACTCTTGAAATGAGATATCTAGCATTTTCTCTATACTATTTATGGCTTTGCATTAAGAGTCTTCTAGTCTTTTCTTAACTCTGTAGGTCCGGGGCAATGCATATGCCTTTCTGTAGGTCCGAAGATCATTATGTACATTTAAAAAGGTCCATTAGGAGGGCAGGATGCCAGTACATAGCCAATGACATATGGACGTGCCTCTGTTATATGATACATTTCAGTCTCTGACTACCAACTATTTCAGTCTCTGACTACCAACTGTGAAATAACATTAGGGATTGTACAACAGAAATCCGTACAAATGCTTTGCATGTCATTTGAACATAATTGGGGTTTACAAAAGACGAGCAGATGACTCACTTGTAACTGGCAATAGTTTCATACAATGGGTATTTTAGAAAATTACCACATTCTCTAGGATATTGGTAAAACTTTCATGTACAACCGCAGCTCCCTGAGCCACCACAGGCAAATCAGCTGGAATCTGATTACCAGTGGATTTGCTTTATGTGAAATAGTTGTAAAAATAGGAACCAAGGGAGGTTCAAAGAGAAGAGACGAAAATTAAAAAGACCATCGCTCTTTGATTATTTCTGCAAAAAACAAATGAGGCCAGGGAACATTATGACATAGGCTTGGGACAACATAAGCAGCAACGTGACAGGGACGAGTAAAAATAATAAGATATAGGCGCAAATTCACTAAGCGCTGAAGCGCCGAACGCTAGCGTTAATTCGCTAGCGTTTGGCATTTTTCGCTACTGCGCAAATTCACTAACGAACGCTGGCGTATTTTCGCTAGTGTTACTTCGCACCCTTACCCCAGGCGAATTTTCGCTAGCGACGTAACTACGCAAATTCACTAACTTGCGCAGTGTACTGAACGCTACCTTTTACGCTAGACTTCCTTTGCCACCTCAGACCTGGTGAAGCGCAATAGAGTAGATAGGGATTGTTTCAAAAAAAGTCAAATTTTTTTCTAAGTCCCAAAAAACGCTGGCATGTTTTCTACATGATGGGTGATAGGCTGAAAAAGATCGAAAATATTTTTGGGGCTCCCCTCCTTCCCCCCTACATTTCCTGACTCATGGCAACTTACCTAGACAGTGGGCACATGTGTAGGGCAAAATAAAATTGTTATTTGCTGATTTGAAGGTTTCCCAGGCATTTGAAGTGGTGATTTGTGTTCCTCCATTGAAATTTGAATTTCGCGCCGTATGCAAATGAACCATCGCTAGCGAAACTTCGCTTCGCTTGGCGAATTAACGCTAGCGCAACTTCGAAAACTTACGCTACCCCTGTGCGCAACTTTGGATTTTAGTTAATTTGCGGAGCGCTGGCGAAAATACGACTGGCGAAGTGTGGCGAAGTGCGGCGAAGTTGCGCCTGGCGCAACTTCGCATCTTAGTGAATTTGCCCCCTAGTGAGAAAACATGCTGTACAAATAACAATATATAGCATCTTCCTGGGGGGCCCGGGGCACCCTACACCCCCCCGCCGGTGGGGCCCACCGGGTTTTTTCCCGATAACCTGCCGGCCCAGTCTGGCCCTGACAATACATAAGGGCAAAATTTGGCCATACACTATAAGATCCACTTGTTTGGTGAGGTCCCAAACTAGAGGCTTTTTGTAACGGCACATTGTAACTCTTCAGAGAGGGGACATCTGAAATTGAGGTGTTGATTCTGTGTAGTTACTGTGATAGGATTACCAATGTGTCATGCAACTCCTAGATAAAGGTGTTACTTGTGAGAGCTGCATGAATGGATGAACATACATTTTTGGATTACTTATATTAGATAAACCATAACATGGATGAATGAAAATCTTCATAGTCACATACCACCTTGTTGCTTTCCAAAAAGCTTAACCAGTTTTCTAAGCCTTTCTGTCCAGTTTCTATACAGATACTTGTGTTCTGCAACATTTTTTGGTTCAAATTTTGGAATGTTGCTATGAAAGCAAGGCATTGCTGGAATAAAACATAGCAGTTTCTGAGCATAGCCTTATCTCGGGTGGGGTTTTGTGCTCCCCAGCTTCTAATTAGTGGTAAAAAACAGGGTTTAGGGATCTGCTATTACTAAGAATGCTTGAGGCAATCAAAGAGTTTAAGTCAATGTTGGTTTATAAAGGATATAAAGCAAGAAATCCCAGCTAGAAAGGGGTCATCAGTATGGCAGGCAAACCATGAACAGGAAAGCATTGTGTCAGAAGACATTAGCCATTAATCAATGTCAGGGAAGAGAGACACACAGTCAACAGATATTTTATAGTCGGCATGAGATAGGAATGCGGCTGAATAGATATCAATTGATGGAAGAATAAAGAGCATCTCTTGATCTAAGAAAATGAGAGATGCCTTGCATTTTTAATAAATAAAGAAAGTGTAGTCAACATAAGTCTAATGCGCCATTGTAAAGTAATGGTTTAAAGGAATCAATAGTTATACTGTTAGTAACAACCAGGGGTGATTCTAACCGTAGGTGACTAATCTGTGCATTTTCCCTTTCGCCGAAAGTCGCGAAATGGCGAAAAATTTGCGAAACGCATTGAAGTCAATGGGCGTCAAAATAATTTTTATGCACGCGCCAATTTTGACACGTGTCAATTTTTTTCAATTCGTGATTTTCTTAAAAGTCTGCTTTTATGATTTTTCATTATTTTTGCATTTGGAGTTTAACCCCCAAAAAGTTAATTTTAAAGTGGAAAACCCCTTAACCATTACTATCTCAATAGATTTATCTCAAATAAACTCACATTTTGCCTCTCACACCCATTACTACTTTCTAATTATACTCTCTTCTTACATTTCTCTTAACCTTACCTTAACACTCAACTACCTTTATCATTTTAATCCTTAAACATGCTAATTAATATCTCCTTAAGCTCTCTATTTAAACTTTTTACCTGTCTTATTACATTTTCCTTTACTTTTCTCATTAAACTTTCCTTAACCTGACTAATTACACTTTCCCTAATCACCCTCAGAAGTATCTCTTCTACCTCAATGAGTACACTCACCTTTACATCTTTAATTACCCTCTCTTTTGTCTCTCTCTTTACAATCTCCTTAACCTCTAGCACTACACTTCACCTTTCACATTAAACTTTTACTGTCCAAGCCCATTTGATAGTAGCCATGGTCTTTCCGGATGCCCTAAATACAGCCTATTTTAGAAAAGAGTAAAAAAAGGCATATGCATTGCCCCTACCTGCCTTCTAGAAGGCTCCTGATTGGAACAGGTACTCCATTCTCCATGCTATTAAAAGTAATAAATGTATTTAAGACACTTTTGTTGCTCCACCAAAAAAGCATTTGTAAGCAAAGCAGAAAGAATTCTGGGATGTTGCTCCTAGTGTCCTGAAAGCAGGGCTGGGCCAAGGCGACTGGGCGCCTTAGGCAACCTGACTGGCCACCACGCACTCTCCTAGCGCACCTGACCAGAGGGCTGTAACAGAGAAAAAAGCCACAGAGGGGAGATATCGACAGAGAGGAGGAAGCAATAGAGGGCAGCAAACACGGACTATGGGTAGGCAGAAGACACTTTAACAGGTACCTGCCGAGCGCCCCCCTTCTGTTGCACCCTAGGCTGGTGCCGCTTCTGCCTACCCTTAGTTCTGGCCCTGTCATTTTTGGATTTCTGACTTGGAGACATCTTTTGGAGGCATAAAGACCATGCTCACTGCCAAACAGACCCACCTATGGTCTTCCAGTCCACATAGGGCTTACCCATGTTTTCATCAAAAAAAAGTCTGGGGCCCCTTGCCCTAAAGACCACCCACTGAGTTTAAAAGAGCATCCAGAGTAACATGCTATTTGGATTTCCAATTGCAGACTTTTTTTAAATTGAAAAAATATTCTTTATGTATATATAATAAACAAGACTCTTTCATTGTATAATAGTAGACATAATAAATAGTGATGGGCAAATTTATTCTCCAGGCATGGATCTGCGGAGAATTTCCACATTTCGCCACCCGTGAATGTTTTCGCGAAACTTCAGAAGGAAAGAAGAAGTATATGGTGGGGAAGAAAAGGGTATGGGTTGCTTTTTTTTCAAACAAATACACAATGAGGGAAGCATAGGGGAAGAAGAGGGGGTTTAGTGCTCTTCTTCCTCAGGGTGGTCTCAGACATTGTAGTAAATAAACAGGTTGTTTTTTTGATATTGGGGCTCATCAGTGCAATGTAGGGTTTTTACGTGAGCATAGGAAGAGCAATGGAAGTGGATAAACATTATGGTTGAGGAGATATATTCCTCATTTGTACACAAAGCTGAAGGAATTCTGGGAGGGAAGCCCAGGATGTCTCCTAAAATTTCCCTTTACGCCCAATATCCTTTTGTTGTTGTCTTAGCTTCCCATTAAAAACCCATATTTGTTGTATGCTTTATGCTTTGGGATCTCTTTCTCTAACCACTTCTAACCTATTTGAGACCCTTTTGTTGTTGATGAGCAACAAGCTTCAGCTTACCATCAAGTGTCTATATTTATTCTTGCTTTATGCATTGGCATCTCTATCTCTAACCTGGACCCTGTCTCCAGGTTTCAAGAAAAAGGATCCCAGATCAATGCAGGTCCTGGAATGAACCAGCTATAAGGTGCTAAGTGCATAGTATAAATAATACCTATATAAATGGGATATTTAAAAACATTAAAAAGATAATGTATTAATGTTGAGTATAGCCACCCCAAAATGCTTATACTGTATATCCTAAGGGGGACTCAGTTGAGTCATATATTAATAAGCACCCTAATGTGACATCTTTGCTGTTGGTTGGGTTTATTGTATACAATTGAACGATATAAAAAATCTTGCTATTTCAGCAGAATAGGATCCATCTGGCAGGGAAATGGATCTGCAAGTCATTGGTTACAGCTGTGTTTCAACGTATGTGTTAGCTGAAAAAATAAATTAGTAGATTAAATGAAATGGCCAGAAAGGGGGATTCTTTGTTTAGCCTTAGTATGTGGAGTTCTTTTTCATTTTCCCCCCGTTCTTTGCAAAGTAAGCTGGGTAATCAGATGTCTTTATTGTCTGCACAGTGTGACACGGCTTTACTTTTTTTTTTTTTTGGTACTGTAAAATGAAACTGGAGGGTGCCTACCTTATGAATGGAGCAGGAGCGACTGGAATGAAGGAAACTGGAGAATTACAAGCTTGGCTTTAGCATATGATGGATGTTTTACTACAAGTACGAATAAAGAGGCTACTGAAACTTGTATATCAGTGTGCAAATCAATTTAATACACCAGGGAGGTCTTTATTGTGTCCTTCAGATTATGCTGAAGTGTAGCTACCAGCAGTGATAGTCATCTTTGTAAAAAATACTGAGTTTTGGCAGAATCGATGCCCAAAGCAAGCCATTCCAGCTGTTGCACATAAATCTTAAGCATCCCCGTAATAACTGTACAGGTATTGAACCTGTTATCCAGAATACTCAGGTCCTCTGGGTGTTCCAGATAAGGGGTCTTTCCATAATTTGGATCCCTTTACTAATCTCCCCTGGCAAGAATGCAAATCACCGGTTGGATTGAATAGGTATCGCTTCAGAATTCCGAAGTCGCCCAAATTTTCCTTATGGGGCAACTTCAGGCGACTCCGGAAAATGAATCGATTTGTATGCCATCCCACCGGTTATTCGTATTCTTGTGGGCGGGAAGGCATTTGGGGAGATTAGTTGCCCGTGGTAGAGAAGATTTGTCACTGGGCGACTAATCTCCCTGTCTGTCATCACTATAAGGGTGGTGGCACGCACAGCGCTAGTCGCCCAGCAACTTTTCTTCCCGAAATGCCTTCCTGCCAGCTAGAATGTGAATCGCCAGTGGGATGGCACTAGGATCGCTTTGGCTTTCTGAAGTTGCCTGAAGTTTTCTCATGAGGAAACTTCGGACCACTTTGGAAAACGGAACAATCCGAGAAAATATTAAGTAAACCTTATAGGATTGTTTTGACAGCAATAAGTTGTATTCTTCTTATTCTTCTTGGTATCAAAAGAATACTATTAGTCAAGCAGAAGATAGTTTTACAGAGAAAAAGGAAATCAATGTATATACATGCAGACTTTTGTCAACATTTCCAGCATCCTCACCATACTTCTTAGGACTTCTCATTCTTGCTGTCTTCTAGTCTGTCTTCTTTTTTCATGTGATAAATGTGTACTTTTGGTAAACTTGCAAGGTAATTTATGATGGCAGGCCTGCACTGAAGGTGCTAAATCTGTTTTTCATCATTACAGACCACGAGCCTCGTTTTTTGCAAAAAAAAAATAGAACAGAGTACAAAAAATATGCAATTTGGCACACATTAAAATACATAAATGGCTCACCTCATGTTACTCATTGCATCCATTTTATATATTCATATAAACTAATTCCTGTCAGAGGAGCTTGGATGAGTCCTGCATCGGTTCGGGTACCCGTGGGAATACCCGCAATGCGGTCGGGGCTCGGTCGAAAAATATCATCAATGTCTCAGCCATGTGGGTGACCCTCGGGCTCCCATTTTGTACAGGTGGGTGTATTGTAGGCAGACATTTGGGAGAAACAAAAATTACTGTACTCTACGAAAAACAAGTGATGCCATGATGTCACAGTTTCGGTGCTGTCTGAAGAAGGGCTACAAATGCGAGTAAGCGGGTTGTGACTAAGTAATCAGGTAGGGGTTGGGTGTGTGCAGGGCTCTACTCCTTGGACAAGAATACTATCCAGGGCTACAGTAATATCAGGGTATACAATTAGGTTTGTATACTGTATGTTGGTATGCACAAGTGTATTCATATAACCAAACAAATCGCTTTTGCTGTAGCTAGAGTGTGCATTTGAAATGGCTTTGTTTTATTAGCCAAGAATTGAAGTAACATGGGCAAATATGTCCCAGTGCACAAAATAGGAGTCACTCATCAGACATGTCTGTTTATTATTCTCTCTCTATCTCTTGCAACAGACGGAATAGAGCTAATACTGAAATGGGGGTAAATTAGCACTGTTTTACTGCATTCACTTGTTTTCTGCTTACAGCTGAATTTTAAGCAATTCGGAACTGAAAGGGATTGTATTTATGTTCAAAAATATTGACCAGGTTTGTAACAATAGGAGCAGCAGACCCTGCAGTTGCAAGGAGAGCAAGCAGTATAAAGGGCCCTGTGGAGTCCAGTGCAGTTTTAGTACTCTTTCAGAACTAGCTTATCTTATAAGCTGTGTGCCGAAAAAAAATATTTGCTGTGGTGCCCAAGAGTTTTTCCCCACCAGTATTTGCTCAAAATGGTAAAACCATGCAGTAATATAACAAAACAAAGCTTCCATAGCTAAGTGCATTATTGTGCAGGGTCTTTTTGGGGGTTTGAAGTGTTGAAAAACACAAAAAGTGTCTGCACACGACTAGTGATGGGCAAATTTGTCCCGTTTCGCAGAACAATTCACAAAACAAGATTTTTTGATGCCGGCGTCAATTCTCGGGCGCTGACAATTTTGATGCCGGCAACACTTTGAATTGGAGTTTTTTAATTTTTTGCGGCAGTTTTGTGAATTTATTCACCAGCGTTGAACTGGGATGTTATCTATTTAGTACAATACTTTTTATGAGAACACCATTGTACTTAGTTTGCAGGGTTCACCTTCCTGTGGGCCAGGCTGGCAGTGGACATATACTGTAACCCAAGCTCTGCCCACAAGTAGCATTGACATATGTTTTCTCTCGTTTACGTTAGCTCCCTGTTAATATCTTTATTTTGGCAGCTAACAGACCACACACTTGCTCCATCAGGAAAACCTCTTTATAAATGTGTGATTACTTTTCACTTTTGGTACAAGTGAATTACCATGAATTCCATCTGTAGACCACAGTGCTCTCATAACTCTTAACCTTTGGTTTTGTCCCTAACAAAATATTCATAACGGTAAAAAAAAAAAAAAAGTGGTAAAATATTTCCTGAGTGTTCCTTTGGGGATCCGTCACATGCCAACCAACTGAGCTTCCTGTTGTGCACCAGAAGCCGTAACTGTAGAAATAATTAAGTACTTACCATGGCGGCTTTATAGGCACAAATGTTAAATTATAGTGATGGGCAAATAAATTCCGTGAATAAATTTCTGCACTTACCATGGCGGCTTTATAGGCACAAATGTTAAATTATAGTGATGGGCAAATAAATTCAGTGAATAAATTTCTGCGTTTCGTAAAACTCCAGCAAAAATTTGTCGGCGTCAAAAAATTTTGGACAGGCGTCTGAAAACTCGTTCTCCTCAAAATCGCTGCACACCACATTGTTCGGATGCCCATTGACTTTAACGCTGGCGTCAATATTCAATTTACGAGTTTCACAAATTTGTCGCCAATTTCTTGCCGTTTCGCAGGAAGTTCGCAAATTTTTTGTCGAAGCGAAATGGGAGAAATTCGCCCATCACTAATTATGAGTTGTATGCATCATTGCTTGCATTTAATTTCTCTGTATATTACATTAAAGGAGATACAGTATATAGATACAAACAAATTTGTGCCATTGCATTAAGCATCTAATAAAATTGCCCAAAATCACTTTAATGGTCTATATCAGTGATACCCAACCAGTGGCTCACGAGCAACATGTTCCTCATCAACCCTGTGGATGTTGCACCCTGTGGCCACAAAACAGGTGCTTATTTTTGAATTCTTGGCTAGGAGACAAGTTTTGGTTACATAAAAACCAAGTGTACTGTCAAACAGAGACTTCTGGGGGCTGCCAGTCCACATAGGGGCTACCAATAGGCAACCACAGCCCTTATTTGGCACCCCCAGAAACTTTTTTTCATGTTTGTGTTGCTCTCCAAATTTTTAGTTACATTTGAATGTGGCTCACAGGTAAAAAAGGTTGGGGAACCCTGGTCTATATTACTTACAGCTTCTCAACTTCCACTAACTTCTTACTCAGGGTCGGACTGGGCCGGCGAGACACCGGGAAAAAACCCAGGGGGCCCCATGGGCTCTTGTGGGCCCCGCCGGCCCAGATCCACTTCTTAATGGCGACGACCTCCCTTTGTTCGGTAGTCGCGGTAAAAAAATGTGCGTGCACACAAACTAGTGCCGCACACATATGTACAAACGCGGTGCATCAGAGCAGCAGGGGTGGGCAGAGGGGGGGCCTGGGGCAGCAGCCCCGGTGGGCCCCAAGCCCCCCAGTTCGACCCTGTTCTTACTTCTGTTACCTGCTTTCCATGGAAGCTCAGGGTGCCAGTGGCACTCAGGTCATTGGATTGCAGGAGGTGCAGATAATCACTATGTAGTGGGAGGGATACCAGCTACCCATTCTTTTAATTGCTTGCTAATGGATTGTTCAGCACTACGGGGAGGGCCACTCACCAGTACATGCACCCAGTGGCCCCATGCCTCTGCCCACTGCACTAGCAGCTAATGTTATAAAATGTGGGGTGAATGCAGCAGGATAATATTTCCTTTACTTATGTCAGGAGAAATGTTGTCTTAACATTTAATTTAGCAAACTTCAGACTATTCTATATGTCTGCCTTAAACTGTATGCTAAATTTATAGTTTCCATGCTGCATTTTAATACTGGTGAACATATGAAGGTTGAGCAAAATCCAGACACAGCTCTAATATGCCTCCTAAGTTTAAAACACCCCTATAACCTCCCCAGTACCTAGCATTTTCTCAAGCACTTTGTTCATGGTCGATCCCATGGTACCAAATATTGGGCCAGCATAGGTGTTTATGAGTGGTAAAAGAGAAATGGATAGAGGAGGGAGAAATTTATAACCTCTGGAAATGTTCAGATATTTTCTTTAGTGTCTTATGACTGCCGTACCCCCTTCTGATTTACCTCAACTCCACAAGAAGGTTTAAAGCTTTAGCCTGATTTTGATTATGTGCTATTTAATTTAAAACTACTTTCTAAAGAGAAGAATCAAATTCTCTAATAGCTGAAAACAGATGAGGGAATCTATGGGCCCCTACCTGACCCCAAGAACTTGGCCTAACGCAGTGATAACAGATGTTTATTTGCAGCTTTTCTGGGTTCAGCACAACCACATATTTTATAAACCAGTTAATAATGTTGAAGCAAACACACCAGTTTTACCAATGCAGAACAACAGTACATTTTATTATCATTCCTTTTTTTGGTGTTACTGTTCCTTTCAAAAGCCTACCTTACCTATAGTAGAAACATAAAAACAAATTTACTAAAGAAGTGTAATGTGCAAAGTAAAAATTCAGAAGCAAATCCCAGTACCTCAATGATGTGTTTCCCAGAACTCCAGTGTCGCTCACACTTTAGGACCAATGTTTCATCTGGTGTATGTATGGTAATCTACTGCTAGGATTTCTCTGGTTCAGAGTCCCTACAAATCATTGCTCTTAAAGGGCACCTGTTGGGTAAACCAAAGGTGTAGGCTAATAGAGCCCACATTCCAGTTGGGTATAATAGTAGGTTTGTTTTTTTTAAAAATGCCCCGCAAGCGCTACCCTTACCGGGATTTTACTATTGAGTGATGTTCTTAGATCTACCAGGCAGTTGTTATCTTGTGTTAGGGAGCTGCTATCTGGTTACCTTCCCACTGCAGCTTTCATAAAATGTTTTATCAGAATCTTCATTATCTGCTTTATATACACATAATGTGTATTAAAGTGAACCTTATTTCACCTCGACACCAAGCCACATGTAATACCTAGTTAATGAAACGTTTTCTTACAATCCAGTACATGCCCCAAAGCATAATCCTGCACCTGTATATAACCTTTACCTGCAGGCTGGCAAGATACAATTAGAAATACTAGAAATGTAGAATCGAAATCAGTTGGGAACTTTAGCATAAGAAACACAAAATTTACTGTATGTTGGTGGCACCGTGGCAAACATAAGGTGAAACTAAATTAAATTTGGCAGACAAGAAGAATTTAAGAAACTTTCACCTTGTTTTCATTTGTTTATTAATTTATTTCTGTCTATGCTTTTAATTAGATGCCTTTCCAGGGTCGGACTGGGGGGCCCGGGGCCCACCGGGGCCCCCTTGCAGACCCTGGCTCCCACTGCTGTAGAGCCCATGCACCCTCCCCCCCGACGCTCCACCGATCCGCCGTTCCGAATTGCGTGTGCACTTCTGCACAGGCGCACAGGCGCGCACACGCACTGTGTTCTATGCTGGACGCAGCAAGAAGGAACGTGAAAAAGGCACGACTGATGCGACCTGTGAGAATGCCTGTGCATAGCACAAACTGTTTCTTTAGGGGCCAGCAGATTGGGGGAGGGGTCTGAGTCGGTGGGGGCCCATGAGGGCCTGGGCCCACCGGGTATTTTCCTGGTGTCCCGCCGGCCCAGTCCGACACTGTGCCTTTCTGTTTGCTTCTCCTGCTCTTTAACTATGCATGGCTGTCATTAGAAATCACGGGGCCCCGTACAACAACATTTTTGGGGCCCAGCCCCCAAACCCCACCCCAGATCCCGCCCACGCCACTCAACAGTTAAAAGAGCGCACTAAAAAAGGTAACCCCCCCACACACAAAGTTTTTTAAAAAAGTGGTGGTCAGGGCCCCCTACAAGTTAAAAAAAAAAATTGGTGACCAGGGCCCCCCTATAAGTTAAAAAAAAACCATTGGTGCCAGGGTCCCCCTTACAAGTTCAAAAAAAATTGGGGCCCCAAAGAATATTTTTTAAAAACAACATTGGAACCAGGGCCCCCCTTACAAGTAAAAAAAAAATTGGGGCCCCAAAGAATATTTTTAAAAAAAAACATTGGTGGCAGGGGCATATAGAATATTAAAATAATACATTTTGTGACCAGGGGATTAAAGAAAATGAAAACAAAACACGAATTGGTGTTCAGTAGAATTGAACTTGTGGCTTCAGGACTTCAACTTCGCCTCCTTTCGTGACTTTGGGTCTTTTCGCCGCTTCAGGACTTCAATTTCGTCTATTTTCGTGGCTTCGTCTTTTCACCGCTTCAGGAGTTCGGGCAATTTTGTGGCTTCGGGTTTTTTTGCCACTTCAATTTCGGCTGTTTTCGTGGCTTCGGTCTTTTCGCCGCTTCAGGAGTTCGGCTTTGGCTGTTTTTGTGGCTCAGGGTCTTTTCGCCACTTCAGGACTTCAATGTCGGCAGTTTTCGTGACTTTGGGAATATTTGCCGCTTCAGGATGTCAATTTCAGCTGTTTTCATGACTTTGGGTGTTTTCGCCGCTTCTAGAGTTCGGCTGTTTGCCTTCCTCGTCTACCTGTTTCTAGCCTTTAAATGGGAGGTCACTGACCCCAGCAGACAAAAACTATTGCTCTGTGAGTCTACAGTTCTATTTTTACTTTTTATTACTTATCTACCTACAGTATTCAGACCCTCTTACAATACTTATTAAAATAAGGCCCTGCATCCAGTTAGTTGATGAAAAACCATACTGGACAGCTGCTGAACAAAAGGATAACTGAAAAACCATAAAAAATGAAGACCAATTGCAAACTGCCTCAGAGTATAACTGTCTGTATCATTCTTAAAGTTAAAATAAAGGAAAACAACCCCTTTAATAAAAAAATCTGAATATTTCCATCAAAATGTTGGAATGAGATTTTAGTTGTGAAACCTTATTTCTTGTGTAACTTGATGATTCTGATAAAATCATGAACAGGTGTGGAAATCCTAATGGATGCTAAAAAAAAACCTTCCATAAGAAATAATACATTTAAAAATGTTTGCTTGTGAGAATGTTGAAATCCTCTAAAAAGAGAAGGTGGGAGGAAATGAGAGAAATAGTTGAAATGCAAATAAAACTTAAACAAAGTTCTATATATCAGAGATGTTGGGGAAAAGAAATGTTAGAATTTACTTTGCAAATGTTATCAGTGTTTTTTTAAATAGCTTTGACCATCCCAGGAAAACCAAGTTGATTCTTTATGCGTTCCCAGACCTTACATACAATTGCTTAGATGTTTATGAAACGGGAAAAGCCCGTGGGAAGATAATCTACTCATTATATATGTAGTTATGGAATCTTGGCAACTGTCACTTGCATTTGCCACCTCGGCCTGAAGCACACGGGAGTTTCCTGTAGGTGGGAACATCAAGGACGTTTTTATTACCTTACAAATGTCAGATTGTGACACATTTGGAATATCCCACCAATTGTTATAGCTCATAGGAATATTAGGGTTTAGCTGCTTGTGAATGGGAGGAAGTCATATAATGTTCAATAGACTTTTGTTGTGTTAAGTGGAATTAAGGAAACAAAGTCAGCCGTGCATTCACTATTCTACTGGTCAAGTTCAGGTAAAGGGGGTAGATAAAGGGGATAGATAAAGGGTTTATTTATCAAAGTCTGAATTTAACTCAATATTTTCTGCTACAAACACTGATCAAATCCACTCAAGACTATATATTATTATATTTTCCAGAAAATTAGCTTTTTGAGAAAAAAATCAGATTTTCAAAATTTTTTTTGGGGTATTGCACGAAACCCAGTGCACATCAAAAAATCATTGGGACTTCTCCCATTGACTTATATGCAACCTTGACAGGTCTGAGATGCCGGATTTTCTGTTTGGGACAATTCCATCCTCTGAGTTTAATAAACTTTTCAAAATCACTATTTTTTCATGATTCTTCCATTCGTAGTTTAGCAAATAACCCCCGATGAGTTCACTCAAATGGTAGAAGTGCCAGTATGTTTTTCACAAGAAGAGACAGCAACACTCATTTCAACTTCAAGCAGTTACGCTCCTTTGTTTTATTTGCTGCAGGGGTTTCCACAAAACAGGGCACTTTTTTTTTTTTACATAATTCCTTACAGCAAAGGCCACCAAACAAATTAAAGTTCCTTGTTCTGAATTCAGATTAGGCGGGCTGAATATTTAGGAATAATTTTTTAAAGTGCCTCAGGCACTGTTAGTGCATCTCAATCCAATAAAGTAAATATTTCACTGGGTTTTGTTGGTGTTTTCTCCTCTAAACTAGGGATGCACCGAATCCACTATTTTGGATTTGGCTAAACCCCCGAATCCTTCGCAAAAGATTCTGCCGAATACCGAACCAAATCCTAATTATGATTTGGATTCAGTTTGGCTCAGCTGGGAAAAAGGATTTGTCTGAATCCAAATCCTGCTGAAAAAGGCCAAATCTTGTCTGAATCCCGAACCGAATCCTGGATTTGGTGCACCCCTAACCTAAACTGGACTAATCGGGCCCCCTAACAAAACATTTAGTGAGGGACCCAGCGCTATTATTCATGCTTCCCCCCTCCTGGCTCTTGCCATTATTTTAAAGTTATGAAAGGGGCTTGGATAGTGTAACTATAATGCAGCAGACCCTGTTGCCCCACTGACCGCGGGGTCTGCTGTATAGGTGTCATGCCACTGTACACTAGAATCAATTATCAAGCACTTTTTCTATTCTAGTGTCTTTCGATTTTACCCTTCCTTTTCATCAAACATATCTATCTATCTATCTATCTATCTATCTATCTATCTATCTATCTATCTATCATCTATCTATCTATCTATCTATCTATCATCTATCTATCTATCTATCTATCTATCTATCATCTATCTATCTATCTATCTATCTATCTATCATCTATCTATCTATCTATCTATCTATCTATCTATCTATCTATCTATCTATCATCTATCTATCTATCTATCTATCTATCTATCATCTATCTATCTATCTATCTATCTATCTATCTATCTATCTATCATCTATCTATCTATCTATCTATCTATCTATCATCTATCTATCATCTATCTATCTATCTATCTATCTATCTATCATCTATCTATCTATCTATCTATCTATCTATCTATCTATCATCTATCTATCTATCTATCTATCTATCTTTCTATCTATCTATCTATCTATCTATCTATCTATCTATCTATCTATCTATCATCTATCTATCATCTATCTATCTATCTTTCTATCTATCTATCTATCTATCTATCTATCTATCTATCTATCTATATATCTATTATCTATCTATCTATCTATCTATCTATCTATCTATCTATCTATCTATCTATCATCTATCTATCTATCTATCTATCTATCATTTATCTATCTATCTATCTATCTATCTATCTATCTATCTATCTATCTATCATCTATCTATCTATCTATCTATCTATCTATCTATCATCTATCTATCTATCTATCTATCTATCATCTATCTATCTATCTATCTATCTATCTATCTATCATCTATCTATCTATCTATCTATCTATCTATCTATCTATCATCTATCTATCTATCTATCTATCTATCATCTATCTATCTATCTATCTATCTATCTATCTATCTATCTATCTATCTATCTATCATCTATCTATCATCTATCTATCTATCTATCTATCTATCATCTATCATCTATCTATCTATCTATCTATCATCTATCTATCTATCTATCTTTCTATCTATCTATCTATCTATCTATCTATCATCTATCTATCATCTATCTATCTATCTTTCTATCTATCTATCTATCTATCTATCTATCTATATATCTATTATCTATCTATCTATCTATCTATCTATCTATCTATCTATCTATCTATCTATCTATCTATCTATCTATCATCTATCTATCTATCTATCTATCATTTATCTATCTATCTATCTATCTATCTATCTATCTATCTATCTATCTATCTATCTATCTATCATCTATCTATCTATCTATCTATCTATCTATCTATCTATCTATCAATCTATCTATCTATCTACTGTATCTACTTGTCATACTCTATGTCCTGTTTAAGTTTTGCCCTGGTCAATATTCAGTGAACATTGGCCACAATTCCTTCTGGGTCTTGTAATATAAGTCACAAAGTTTGTACATCCCAGTAAATTTAATGATCTGCTGTTCGAAAAAAACAGGGAAACTATGGGAAATAGGAGCGGGTGCAAACTTTTTGACCTTTACTTCAAGCTTACGCCACTAGTAAGGATCGAGATGCTGCTGTCTTGAGCACATCAAAGGGCGTTAGCTTGTAAAAAGAAGAGGAGTTGTATTAGATAGAATTTCAGCGCCATATACAGTCATATGAAAAAGTTTGGGAACCCCTCTCAGCCTGCATAATAATTTATTCCACTTTCAACAAAAAAGATAACAGTGGTATTCTTTCATTTCCCAGTTACATCTGTGTACTGGGGTGTTTTCTGAACAAAGATTTTTAGTGAAGCAGTATTAAATTAAATCAAATGTGAAAAACTGGTTCTGCAAAAATGTGGATACCCTTGTCATTTTGCTAATTTGAATGCATGTAACTGCTCAATACTGATTACTGGCAACACCAAATTGGTTGGATTAGCTCGTTAAGCCTTGAACTTCATAGGCAGTTGTGTCCAATCATGAGAAAGGGTATTTAAAGTGGCCAATTGCAAGTTGTGCTTCTATGGGACTCTCCTCTAAAGAGTGACAGTATAGGATCCTCAAAGCAACTCTCAAAAGATCTGAAAACAAAGATTGTTCAGTATCATGGTTTAGGGGAAGGCTACAAAAAGCTATCTCAGAGGGTTAAACTGTCAGTTTTAACTGTAAGGAATGTAATCAGGAAATGGAAGGCCACAGGCACAGTTACTGTAAAACCCAGGTCTGGCAGGCCAAGAAAAATACAGGAGCGGCATATGTGGAGAATTGTGAGAATGGTTACAGACAACCCAAAGATCACCTCCAAAGACCTGCAAGAACATCTTGTTGCAGATAGTATATCTGTATATCATTCTACAATTCAGCACAATTTGCACAAAGAACATCTGTATGGCAGGGTGATGAGAAAGAAGCCCTTTCTGCACTCACGCCACAAACAGTTGCTTGTTGTATGCAAAAGCTCATTTAGACAAGCCACAATCATTTTGGAACAAAGTGCTTTGGACTGATGAGACAAAAATGTAGTTATTTGGTCATAACAAAAAGCTCTTTGCATGGTGGAAGAAGAACACCGCATTCCAAGAAAACCACCTGCTACCTACTGTCACATTTGGTGGAGGTCCCATCATGCTGTGGGGCTGTGTGACTAGTTCAGGGACTGGGACCCTTGTTAAAGTCGAGGGTCTGATAAATTCAACCCAATATCAACAAATTCTTCAGGTTAATGTTCAAGCATCAGTCACAAAGTTGAGGTTACGCAGGGTTGGATATTCCAACAAAACAATGACCGTAAACACACTTTGAAATCTACAAAGACATTTATGCAGAGGGAGAAGTACAATATTCTGGAATGGCCGTCACAGTCCCCTGACTTGAATATCATGGAAAATCTATGGGATGATTTGAAGCAGACTTTCCATGCTCGGCAGCCATCAAATTTAACTGAACTGGAGAGATTTTGTATGGACCAATGGTCAAAAATAGCCACATCCAGAATCCAGACACTCATCAAAGACTATAGGAGGCGTCTAGAGGCTGTTACATTTGCAAAAGGAGCTCAACTAAGTATTGATGTAATATCTCTGTTGGGGTGCCCACATTTATGCACCTGTCTAATGTTATGATGCATATTTTCTGTTAATCCAATAAACGTTATGTCATTGCTGTAAAATATTACTTTTTCCAAAAGGCATGTTATATATTAAATGGAAGTTGCTACTTTGAAAGTTCAGCCAATGATTAACAAAACTCCAAAGAATTAAGAGGGGTTCCCAAACTTTTTCATATGAGATTAAAGTAGATCTGTGTAGAAGTCAAGGAGCCTCTTTCCAGTATGAAAAGTTCAATAATCAAGGCAAGATTAGAGACACTTTGTTCTAGAGCAGGCGGTGATTTGAATGACACAGTAAAAGATGAATCGGAACATCGCAGAAAGGTAGGCATTAAATATTAATAACAATAAAAATCCAGTCTCAGGAATAATAATAACTTCCAGTTGCTAGGGTCGGTGACCTCATCAGCCAGGCTGTATTTCATATGTCAGGTTTGAGAGACAAAATAGGAAGGTAAATGATTGCTACTGTAACACAGTTATATGAATATTTTCCAAATAAATCAGAAGGCCGGTATGTTTGTCCAGAAAAGGTGGCAACCATATCTGTAAAAGGTTAAACTCCTGACAGGAAGATTCATTTGGATTGTACCAATATTCTGACTTGGAGTGCAACATATAAGTTTGTATGTTTTGCTGTTTGTTAGGTCCTAATCAAGTAATAAATAGTTCTGTGTGTAAACCATAGCCACACACTGAGCAGAACCAGACTATAATCCTTAATGGATTTTCCCTAAACCCCCTAGTATGTCCCGTCAATTGGTCTGGTCCCTGCTCATTGCTTTAGCTGCGCCGAACAGGTAAGATGTCTGTGAATGCTCTAATCACCTCAAACGTTTTACAGTTGAATTTAAAGGTTATTTCTTTGCTGAAGTGACTTGTTTACCTCCAGCTACAGCAACTCCGTGCTTTTAGAAGTTTTAGTAGTGTGTAGCTTATTACCTAACGTTTGTAATGGAGGCAGAGCACATGGTATCTAAAATGTCTGCCATGGAAACAAAACTGTCAGATTCAATCCTCACACTATTACCTGATTGTGGAAATCTGCCTATTGTAATGTGCTGAGGTTGTTATATGGTAATGTGTCGTGTATATCAGCTTTGCTGCTTTTTCTCCCATTTTTATAAATCCTGTAGTATGTTAATGGGGATATGTTGAATTAACTGCCTGTTGTAATGTAGGTGGCATGTTATGTACCTCAAAATGCCAGTTTTATATTTTTATCTATTTGTGCCTGTTTCTCAAACCTGAAATTTGAAATACAGCCTGGCTGATGGGGTCACTGACCCTACTTTTACTGGCATGTTTATAAGGGATTCAGTTCGGTATTCTGCCAGGATTCGGCCTTCTTCAGCAGGATTCTGATTCGGACGAATCCTTGTGCCTGGCCAAACCGAATCCTAATTTGCATATGTAAATTAGGGGCGGGTAGGAAAAATAACGTGACTTTTCGTCACAAAAGAAGAATTTTTCCACCTTTTTTCTTTCCTTTGGCTGAGTGTGTGGAGCGGAGGGTTGCCACCTGTTCGGTTTTGATCCGAACGGTTTTTGTAAGGCCTGTTCAGATCTGAAATTGCTGATCGGTTTTCAGCCTTATGAAACCCGAACAATAATATAGCCAATACATGAAAAGCATTTACAGTAAATACTAAGACACTCACCTCAACATGGCTTATTTACCAACAACTACAGTTAATTTCTTAGTATTACAAATGTTTTTTTTTTTTTTTAAATTAGCATTGCTGTATTTCAGAGCTTTCTGAATAACTGATTTCTGTATAATGGATCTCATACCTGTAATTAAAGGATTGGGCTTCTGCATCAAGCAGAATATAGCTAGAGATAGAGGTGCCACCTGTGTGGTTTTGAACTGGGCATCAACACTTTAAAACATTGAGAATACTGGAAATCCAGCCAGTTGCATCTAAGTGGTGCAATAACCATGCCCTGATGTCATAACTCCACCAACATCATTGTGCCCACCTCTGATGTCATCATGCCTGTTCCTACATCACTGCCCTACCCCCAATGTTATCTGCCCCCGTGTTTGGGTTTAGCTATCAGCTAAGGTGGCAACCCTAGGTCACATGGATTGGGGTGACAGAAAAGTGGGTTACAGTACCTATTTTAAAGAACTTATCTTTTAAAGGGGTTGCTCACCTTCGAGTTAACTTCTAGTATGATGTAGAGAGTGATATTCTGAGACAAATTTTCATTTTTTATTATTTTTGGTTTTGAGTTATTTAGCTTTTTATTCAGCAGCTCTCCAGTTTGCAATATCAATGGTCTGGTTGCTAGGGTCCAAATTACCCTAGCAATCATGCACTGATTTAAATAAGAGACTGGAATATGAATAGGAGTGGGCGTGAAAAGAAAGACGAATAATAAAAAGTAGCAGTAACAATAAATGTGTAGGCTTACAGAGCATTTGTTTTTAGCTGGGGTCAGTGACCCCCCAGCTTGAAAGAATCAGAAGAAGCCAAATAATTAAAAAAACAATAAAAAATAAATAATGAAGGCCAATTGAAAAGTTGCTTAGAATCTGTCACTCTATAACAAAAATCTGTGTTATCTGTGTGGATATGAATGTAATAAATGCTTTATATAACTTGGTTCTGTGTTATAAGCAAAGAATTTGAAGCTTTACTGTTTTCCAATAACTTGTTTGAAAGTTTAAGCACTGGACAGGGGTGCACTCAGCTGTTTCAAACTGTTGCTTTGATCAATGAAGTAATGGCCCTTGACCCCTTAAAGTGCTATGGACTGTGCAAGCTCAGAGAAACTGGAGCGGGGACAAAACAGCGAGCACACCATTTACATTTCACAATCAGCCACAAAACGGAAGAAGGGGGATGTCACTTTAAGATATATTTTCCAGAGAGTTGGCTTTGTCTATTTTTGAATATTTGTGAAACATATTTCCAAAAATAGTTCCAAAAGGGAAAGGGAAATGTTTGCTGTGGCCATCCAGACCGTGAGCAATTTCTGCATCAGCCCCCTAACCTAGATTATTCAGCGGAAGCCAAAGTAACCATACAAAGTACACAACAGAGCAAGAGCTAATTGAAATTCTAGCTCAGGAAACTGAATGTTAGCCAATGACCAGCAAATTTGCTTTGATAAAACTTCTCTAGCCTGAATAAGGCTACACATTCTCTTAAGCTCAGTGGTATGCAATGGAATTCTCCGGCTGGCTGGTAAGCTGAGATGTAATATCCCAATGTAATATAAATGTAGAAGCTGAATTTCTTATTAGATAGTTATTAAAAGTCTGGTGGAAGAATTAAAACTCTGAACTTTTGGTCCAACAGAGATTTAATTATTAATCTCGGGATAATAAAGAGCTAGGAAATTATACATCCAGCCTAAATGGATGCACTCTTATTCTAGTCTGAGATGTTAACATTCACTTGCGAATCTTAGAGAAAGCCTGGATTGTTTTTACTTGGCATGTGGAATTTTTAATTAGCTAAATAGTAGAAAATTCATGGAAATTTCCAGCGTTCTGAAATTCCAAGGGAAAGGTGTGTTCCTGGAAATAGATCGCAGAATGGTGGTTGATGTCCTATGCCTCTCAATAGGGCATTCGCGTAAGTGTTCCCAATCCCTTCTCTCATAACTCTTGCTGCCGGGAATGCTAACTGGCTGCCTGATAAACTCTTAGAAAATGCGGAAATGTGGATTCGTAGCCACAAGTTACAAATCGATTGCAAACATTGGTGAATGTGTGCATATGAGTTAAACTAAAAGCTAAATGATAATTCCTGTTAACATTAGGGATGCACTGAATCCAGGATTCGGTTCGGGATTAGGCCAGGATTCTGCCTGGCCGAACCAAATCCTTATGCAATCCATATGCAAATTCTGCGCTGGGAGGGAAATTGCGTGACTTTCTGTCACAAAACAAGGAAGTAAAAAATGTTTTCCCCTTCCAAACCCCTAATTTGCATATTTGGTTCGGTATTTGGCCAAATCTTTCTTGAAGGATTCAGGGGTTCGGCGGAATCCAAAATAGTGGATTCGGTGCATCCCTAGCTAACATGGAATGCATAAGCATATGCAGCTGTAGCCATTGTTTTGGAATATCCACCACACTCTTTAATTGGCTCAGGACTTATATATTATATACTAAGTTGGAAAATCTGAAATGCCTTCTGCTTTTTTTATGGCAGTAGCTAAATATATCTTTGTTTTTGATATATTTTAACGTCTACCGAATACCTGAATCCTTCATGAAAGATTTGGCCAAATCCTAATTTGCATATGCAAATTAGGGATGGGAAGGGAAAATGTGGAAAAACATATTTACTTCCTTGTTTTGTGATAAAAAGTTTTGTGATCTCTCTTTCCACTCCTAATTTTCATATGCAAATTAGGATTCGGTCCAGCCAGGCACAAGGATCAGAATCCTATTGAGAAAGGCCAAATCCTGACTGAATCCTGGATTCAGTTCATCCCTAATTTTAATTCATTCTGTCATTGTGCTATGAAACAGTACCGGAGAGGTAGAAAGATTCTAGATAAGTGCACGTAACTAGATGTTACACAGCAAATTTAAAGGGCACCTGTTGGATAAAAATGTTATCCCAAACCAAAGGTGAGGGCTAATAGAGCCTGCATTCCGGTTGGGGACAACAGTCGTTTTTTTTTAAAAAAAAAGTGCCCCACGGCATGGCAATGCTTCCCGCACCGGGAGGGAGCTCGTGACACAACATGGCTGCTCGCACCAAATGCGCATAGCGCTGACCCCCGTTTAAAAAAAACAAAAAAACGACTGTTATCCCCAACCGAAATGCGGGCTCT
The DNA here is from genome assembly GCA_038501925.1 of Xenopus petersii. Classification (NCBI taxonomy): domain Eukaryota; kingdom Metazoa; phylum Chordata; class Amphibia; order Anura; family Pipidae; genus Xenopus; species Xenopus petersii. The sequence goes on along the minus strand of CM076675.1, from coordinate 10,098,274 downwards.
ATTAGCCCACAACTTTGGTTGGGGATAACTTTTTTACCCAACAGGTGCCCTTTAAGTTAGGGCCGTAAAATTCTGCCGGGATATATTTAAATTGTTCATTAATTAGGGCCTCAATGGGCCCTCTAACTTCCTGCCCCCCCTGCAACTGCAGGGTCTGCTTCCTCTGTAGTTTGCAGTTATGTAGGCAGTAGAAAAGTCAAATTGTTAGGTACCCAAGTGATACTAATGGCTCACTTCAGACTCCAGCTCTGCACCACCATACTCTTCCATTGCCTTGGGATCCTCTACGCCACCCTGGTAAGAGCACATGCAGTACACAAATGATTAAGTATGGTGGAGTGGTGCTCAGAAGAAAGTACCCTGGGCCAATGCATTATTTGGATGAAGAGAAGAGGTTCTGTAGTAATCATAATCCACAACCCCCCCCCCCTAGAGTGAGTCATCCTTCCCTCATCTTTTAAAGGGACCAAAAATAAAGTTTTACCTTATGAAAATAATTTAATTTTAAGCAATTTCCCAATGTTAATTGTAGTGTAAGCACACTCATATTCAGACATCTCCACATTTGAAGAATTCTTTTAATGTTTCAAGTAGCCAACCTCGCACTGGGCAGGCTCTTCAGCCACTATTCCTCTACAAAACTCCAACTCCGTCTTCTTGAGCATATCAACCTATCGTGTATTATTCACTGCATACATTTGAGTTGATGTAAATGCCCAGATCATTGAGTCTATGGCCCATATATACACATTGATATTCCCTTGAAGGCAATTGGATTAGAGTATGTTGATTTGCTGCACTCCAATGATGCAGATGTGCCATTTGTATAGTGACATAGTTAAATTGGGTTGAAAAAAAGACCAAAGTCCATCAACCTCAACCCCTCCGAATGAAACCCAGCATCCATTCATACATCCCTCCATACCCTCACATAAATTCTATATACCCATATCTACAATAACTAAAGAGTTAAGTATCACAATAGCCTTTGATATTATGTCTTTCCAAGAAATCACCCAAGCCACTCTTAAAAGAATTAACAGAATCAGCCATCACATCATCCATCCATTGGGCATTCCACATCCTCACTGTGAAGAACCACCTACATTGCTTCAAATGAAAGTTCTTTTCTTCTAGTCTGAAGGGGAGGCCTCTGGTACGGTGATCCACTTTATGGGTAAAAAGGTCCCCTGCTATTTGTCTATAATGTCCTCTAATGTACTTGTAAAGTCTAATCATGTCCCCTCACAAGCACCTTTTTTCCAGAGAAAACAACCCCAACCTTGACAGTCTCCCTCATAATTTAATTCTTCCATCCCTCTAACCAGTTTAGTTGCACTTAGTCTCTGCACTCTCTCCAGCTCATTTATATCCCTCTTAAGGACTGGAGTCCAAAACTGCACTGCATACTCCAAGACAACCTTACAAGCTCCTTACTTGCAGTGACCTCCAGTCTTGCGGTGCATTGCTCTAATTTACACCCTATGGGGTGTATGTGGAAAGGCCGGTTTGATAAGGGGAGCTATATTTTTATAGCTTTGCCCTGGAAGAGTCACTGGAAATGTTCCAGCTTTGGTAGAAATGGTTGTTTATCAGCTTGATACTTTTTAAATGGTACTTACCATAGTTATTGTATATGGGTTACTGAAATGCAACCTCACATTAAAAAGTCAGTTAATTTGTTGTTTTATGTTTTCTAGATTCCCAGCTTCATGTTGCCCTAGATACAACCAGTGGAAGCAAATCTCAGGATGTCATCAAAGCAAGTTTGACGCCCCGATGAGGAGCCCTCAGGCTTTTATGCTTTTGAGGTAAGACACTTATTAATTGCTAAGATTAAATTATAATAATGAGTACTAGAGTAGGTTATTGAATGCAATGTAATGCATGTTAAATACCTCACTGTGTTTGTCTGTACTATCATAGTGACATTGGAATTGTGACATTTCTACTTTACAATGTTTGAAAGCATAGGTGGGCCTCCATTACATTTATGTCAGTAACACCTAAAGAAGTGTCAACACCAAACTCTGAGCTTCCTTGTCTCACTATCTCTTGGGGTTGCAATTTTGTGTTACAATGGATTTTGTTTTCTTGATGGCCAGATAAGTCAGTGTTATGTGATTGTGGATGAAGTAGTCATTTGATGCTTTAAAGTATAAACTGTATTTATTGATCATGTGATGGATCTGGTGTGTTTAGAGGTCTGGAGATATGGTGATTCATTTACCAATACTGTGCAAATTTGCACTTGGGCAGTAACCTATGGCAACCAATAAAATGTTTGCATTTTCGTATGGTTGTTATGGGTTTATGTAGGTGTAATAAATAAATGGGCCTGACAGTGTTAGCAGCTGCACTCTTCTAAAGCTACTTTGCTGAGAAAAATTGAATGTGTCAGTGGCATAACTAGATGTTATTGGGCCCCACAGCAAATTCATTTTAGGGCCCCAAACATATCCAGAGGTTATCCTGTTCTACCAATAGATATTGAAATTACTCATTATTTGGGTCTTGTGGGGCTCCTAACACCTCCTGGCACACCCTGCAACTGCAGGGTCTGCTTCCTCTGTAGTTACGCCCCTGAAATGGGCAGTTTAGCAGTGTCTGTATATACCACCCCCAAGTGTAGAGATGGTTATTTCTAAATAGTCAGTTTTGCTTAAAGTGGACCTGTCACCCAGACATAAAAATCTGTATAATAAAAGTCCTTTTCAAATTAAACATGAAATCCAAATTCTTTTTTTTATTAATGTATTCATATCTGTTGTAAACTTGTTTAAAAATATCAGCTGTCAATCAAATATTGGCTGCCCCTCCTCTATGCCTTAGGCATAAAGGCGGGGCAGGCAATTACTTTCACTTTCCATTCAACACTTACTAGCGGTCACTGCTCTCCCCACGTTCCCCCGTTCTCTTTACCATTTAATTGTGTAACCAGTGCATTGGAATCAACATCAGGTCCCTCATTCTGGTGCACAAACAAGATTCTGAGATGATGCAAGACTTGTCTTAATAACAGGCTCCTGCCTGCTTGTTATAATTATGAATTCCCAGACTGATGGAAACAAGATTCAAATACTTTATACAGTGTAATTAAAGTTTATTTTGCTTGACTAATGTGATAAAATAGGATTTGGAATATTTTTTTCGGGTGACAGGTCCCCTTAAACGTTTTTTGAACTCATTTAGTTCAATAATTACTTAAAATATCTCAAGAACTTACAGACATCTTTACTATATATCCTATGCCATGAGCCGATATGCCAACCCTTTCAGTGGCCTAAATACAATGTTTAAGAAATATGCAACTGATGCTGAAATTAGCAGACAGAATTGATCTGTATCATCTAGCTGCATTTACTATGCTTTTTTTACTGTTCTATTCACTTTTAAATTGTAATTGGTATCTACTGTGGTTATATACTGTACTGTATTATTGTTAATAGTAATGTTTATGAGCTGAATGAACATACTTTGCAGCATATAGGAATCCTTTACTCAAATATAAGGATATAAGAAGTCTCCAAAGAGTTAAGTGAACATGAACCACAAGGCTGTCTGTCTTAATACTGGCCAGGGGCATTTACTATGAAGTTACTAATGCCTTACTTAGATTTCATATTGTGGGTTTCAAATATTGTTTGTAAACTTTATAATTCTACATTATTATTTTTTATATAAGTTATGTTTTTTGTGTACACTTGGAATGCTGTAGGAGTTCTGCTGCTACGTTTTTTTTGTACCTTGCACAAGTGGAACCCAGAAGAATCTCTTAATCCCTGATTCTATACACGTAGTCCTTACTCTGGGCAATTAGTACCCAGTGTCATAATCCCATTCAACTCTTCGGAGGAGCCTTAGGCTGCTCAGCTAAATAGCCTGACTAGCTGTCACTCCTAGAGTGACCTCTTAATGTGAGTAATCTATTCTTACTAGGCCTGAGTCTAGATTCCACTTTACCCTGCCTGCCTGCTTAGGTAAGGGCTTAAACAAAATGGACCCTGAGCACTTGGCTACCCAGGACTATATACTTAGCATGAAACTTAGATGGAACTACAGGTGGTGTAGCTCAAAGCAGGATAAGGAAACAGGTCCCCCTCCTAACTGTATTTGGACCCAGTTAGGCGTCTATAACACTAGGGGACTGCCTGCTAAATAATACTGGGAGACAGGGAAACTCGAATCGTACAGTTTTATGGATTTTTGCCCGAAAAGTCTGAAATAGTCGGATTTTTGGCCTAATTCCAGCGCAGACCACAGAAACTTCCAAATATGAGAGGGACCTCTCCCATTGACTTACAACCTCGGCAGGTCTGAGATGCCGGATTTTTCAGGTTCTGACTTTTTACTTTATCAGGCTTTATTAAATCCCAAAAAAATTCAGATTTTATAGTAAAAAAAAAAATTGAATTTTTTTTTTTTCCAAATGTTAGGCACCCCCAAGTGATTATACTGACTTACCTGAAACACCAGGCCGGTGCTCCTATCAGCAGAAAACTGCACTGGCCCAGGGTTATACCAATGAGCACTACTGAGCGATCCTCTTCCGTCTTCTTCTTTCTTCGAATTTCCCGGGGCAGACGCATGCGCAGTTTAACGAAAAAGCCATTCCTGCGTCTCTGGTCTGTTTTTCTACCCTCTTATTCACGCCCCACATCTAAATGCTAACAAAATCCTGCCATTTTCACTTTAGAAACATTCTCTACCAGTCCATTCACTGTCATACACAGAATTTTATATTCAACATTGTCTCTCAAATTACAAATGAAACCAATAGAATAGTGGCATAACTAGATATTACTGGGCCCCACAGCATTATTTCTCAGGACCCCAAAACGTCTAGAGGTTGACCTCTTTTACCAATATATAATGAAATTGTATATGAATTGGGGCCTTGTGGAACCCCTATAACTCCTGGGCCTCCCCATAGCCATAGGGTCTGCTTGCTCTGTACTTACACCCTTGCAACAGGACCTTGACAACCACCCTGGTCAGCCTCAAGCTATGTTTCACTTATTCCCTTTTTTGATTGTGTACTTTTTTAGAGCAGGGCTCTTCCCCTACTGTCCCATAACAATGCCAGTTGTAACTGTGCATCTATTCTGGTGAAAGCATCTACTATACTTTCAAAAAGAAAGATCAGTCTAATGCAGTCAGGAGGTTGCATTTATCACCCTCTTCAAGGACACTACTTCGAAACTTTTACAGTGGGAAACAAGCATTCGAAAGTTTTGGTTGCTGTGATTATTGCGGTTAGAGCGGTTCACTAATCTGTAAAAATAATAAATGACTGGATTCACGTAGGGATGCACCGAATCCAGGATTTGGTTCGGGATTTGGCCAGGATTCTGCCTTTTTCAGCTGGATTCGGATTCAGCCGAATCCTTCTGGCCAGCTGAAACAAATCCGAATTTGCATATGCAAATTAGGAGCGGGAAGGTAAATCACGTGACTTTTTGTCACAAAACAAGGAAGTAAAAAATGTTTTCCCCATCCCACCCCCTGATTTGCATATGCTAATTAGGATTTGGTTCGGTATTTGGCCAAATCTTTCGCAAAGGATTCGGGGGTTCCAAAATCCAAGGGTGCATCCCTAGATTCACTATAGAACATGGAAACAGCTGCATGAACAATTATGTGTACCATCACAGCATATGTATTTATTTGCGTGGTCACATGAGGCCATTCTGTTTCAGTCTAGCACCACATTTATTACAACATGTTTGTATCTAGCACTGTGTCCATGCCATCGATTTTTGACTAGTTCTCTTGTGCTTGATGGTAACTAAGAAGGCATAAGCCGATGTTGATGGTAAAATAATCCTATTGGATCTTGCTAATGTTTAAATGTATTTTTGTAGCTTTAAGGCATGTCGCTCCCCTATCCAGAAAAGCATTAGTACCAAGCATTCCAGATCACAGATCCCATACCCTTCATTGTCTTGGTTCCATTTCTGGTAACTAACGATATACCTAATGCCGTGGTGCAACTATCACCAGACTAGTGTTCCTTTAGACTTTAGAGTTGAAGGTTCATGTGTGAGGTTATAGCAAGCCATTAACAGTATTGTTCAGTTGACCATCTTTCCCCACCCCCAAGTTCTCTGTCACTCTAGTAGCTGATATTTTGTACATTTTTTTGTCATATGACCCATAAGAGCTAATATCTGCCATCCATCTATCCATTAGCTTCTTTCATCACCCTTCAGCCTTGTTCTTCTTGGCGAGTGCTGATCATTGTGCATGTAAAGTTCAAAGTAAGCCTGGGCACATTCTAGGTATGGCTTTTCTTAGAATCATATGTTTATTTATATAGTGTTACACAAAAGCATGATGACTAGTCATGTCAACTTGTTTTAAAGAATTTCTTTTTTAACTTTTCAACATTTTTATTGTATTTAAGCATTTTCATTCCGTTTGCTTTGTTGTATGCATATATCCCTGGCAATATAATAATATGCTGTACACAAAGCATTGCCTCAACATAGCCTTATGTATTTTGTGCACTAGGCACTTAATTGTGGGCCTATGATTAAGGTTGTTATGCACAAGGCACCTGTCTGTGGGATCTCCGAGTGCCTGCTGTTTCTTCATGGTATGATTCCTCCCAGAGACAGGCAGAGCTAAACAGGTGCCCTAGGAAACTTGGCCAGCCACCTCGTCCCCTGTGTTGAGCATGTGGTGGCAAGCGGGAATGAGCAGAGACCCGGACTAGAGGTGGGCAGATGACTCAAGAGGTACCTTCTCATCCCCCTCCCATTGCTGCACCCTAGGCATGTCTCTTCTGCCTACCCCTAAGTCTGGCAACTAGTAATAAAAGTTCTTTATTGTGTCCAGAGACATACAAATTGCATATTTCCCTTTGACCAAATAAGCACCCAGAACTGCTAGTTAATACTGCTCAATATAAGGGATCATTTAAAGGGGACCCGTCACCCTAAAAAAAAATATTCCAAATCCTATTTTATCATGTTACTCAAGCAAAATGCACTTTAATTACATTGTATAAATGATTTGATCTTGTTTCCTTCAGTCTGGGAATTCATAATTATAACAAGCAGGCAGGAGCCATTTTGTGGACACTGTTATTAAGGCAAGCCTTGCATCATCTCAAAATCTTGTTTGTGCACCAGAATGAGGGACCTGATGTCCATCCCCATGTCCTGGTTACACAATTAAATGGTGAAGAGAACTGGGCAGAGCAGTGACATCTAGGAAGTGCTGAATGGAAAGTGAAAGTAATTGCTTGCCCCATCCCTGATATTTAATTGACAGCTGAGATTTTTAAATGAGTTTACAACAGCTAAGAATGGTTTGATAAAAAAAAGAATCTGTATTTCATGTTTAATTTGAAAAGGTCTTTTGTTATACAGCTTTTTAGGTCTGGGTGACAAGTCCACTTTAAGCCCACATGTGTAGTGCACCCCAACACTTTTCCCCACATTAAGTTGAGGGTTAAACATTAAATTTTCTTGTGTTCTTTGCACTTCCATATAGTTGCACTTGGCACCACTAAGTCCTTCCTTTCTTCGATTCCAAATTGAGCGGTGCCGTGCCTATTGACGCAGAGGAACCCTAGAGCTACCGCCACCTCCTGACCAGGTGACAGCTACAGAGTTCCCTTTGCATCCAGCGTCAATAGGAGCTAACAACTGAAAATGAAGCAAGGCAGAGTTCTGCACAATTGCAGTTCCCTTTTGTAACAATAACAATGCTAAAATTCTGGGGGGGGGGAATGTGGAATTGTGGATGGAAATTGCACTCAAAACTGCACTTTGATAACGGCACTTGCCAACGTAAATGACCCCTATAGTCATAAGGTAGACAATACTCTAGGACTTGAGCCCCAAGTATATGTAAATGACCCCTAGAATGTCAGAGCCAAAACTCAAACTTACAGACAACCTGTGATTTTATCAGTGCATGAAACAGCTCCAGACTGTAATATTATTGTGAAATTGTCAATTGTTACATTGGTGGGAATCCTTGCTTAAATCCAATTATGTTTCCATGTTAATGAAGCTTTTGAGCATAGGTCTTCAGATTTTTCTTGGATTTCTTGGATTCGAAGCAATCAGTTGGTCCCTTATACCCCTTATCCCTATCTAGAGATATCAAAACACTAAACTTACTCTTAAAACTTCTCCTGACTTTGCCTTCTGGCTGGGCCCCCTTTTCACTGTGTTGGCCCGGCCTGTGAGGAGCCTCATAGTTCATGATCCATTGCTATGGAGAAATTTGGAAAAATCTGTTTTCTGTCTCCTCTGTACCCAAATAGTTTCTACAGCTAAGAAAGCCTGATGGATGTACAGGGATCAAAAGTTACACAAATACGTGGATGAATAAGATACCACATTTCTCCACTCAATGTACTCATTCAGGATCTTGATGTGCGCAAATAGACAATATTTAATGGATTTTCTGTGGAAGATACTATAGAACATCATCACATCATCTGTATTTGTCAATCTCTGGGCCTTCTGGTTACATGGCGGGGATTGTAGTCTGTATGCTTGGCAAAATAACTAACATTCCCAGAAGTCAGCTGTATGAAAGTCCTGCTGAATTTGCATGTCCATACAAAGGACACTTTGTGCTGCTAGAATGATGTCTTGAGACTTCTGGAACAATTACTTAAGTCTGTTTATTGCCTGTGGGTGACTTTCAGAATGACATTTTGCAATGTTTATAAACATAGGAAGAAATTCTGTTAAGTTATGAAACTTTCTACATTTACTTATTTTTTTTTTTTTCTTGTATAAGGAAAACATGGCCAATATGCAGATTGGGACAAACGAGCAGTGGAACCTAGCCGTGAGGAGTTTTATGAAGTTTTATGAAGTATGAACTTTATGAAAATGTATATACTGTAGCTCATGAGGAATGGAACACTGGGGACAAATTCTGGCAATGAGAGGCAGAAATGTAAAGGCTGTGAATTGAAATACGCAATAAGATCATCCTCACTTGCAAGAGTTTGCAAGTCTAGTGGGTAATATAAGGATGAACAAAATAAGCCTTGTTCTTTTAACCCTCACCACCTGTTCCCCCTTAACCCAAACGATAAAGAGTGAAAGATATTCCTGTACTTGCAGGCCTCAAATGCAGATCTGCATAATAGGCCTGACCAGTTGCCAACTATTGGGATCAGCACAACAATATAAGTGACTTCAAGTGGTATGTAAATGCCATAATGTTTATCGTCTTCTCTCATACCCCCATTCCACCAGCCGTGGAGGGGAGAAGCAGAGAACTCATCTCTATACCTCTCCTTCCTTCCTCCATACTCTAAACTTTTGGAATGTCTTTTCTGTTCTTATACTGTATTACTAACTTTCTCTGGGTCCATAATCTGTTGGACCCAATGTGGGCTGGTTTTCCGACCTGCAGACTCCACAGAGATGTCCTTATGGTGAGTTGCAAACATTCCTCAACTACTAATATTCTGCCATTCGATTGCAAATTCTCAATTCTTTTGGCATTCGTAATCCAGCTGCATCTTGATTCTCTTGCTACCTTTCTGAGTTGCCTTTGATAACAAATCCTCTTATCTGGTTCAGCTCAGTGTAGGGGTCCTTCAGGGTTCTGTTCCCAGCATTCTGCTGTTCTACTTGTAAATTCTCTTTTGGAGACCTTAGACAGTGTACAAAGTGCAAATAAGGCTGCATTTGTCCATTTTTTTCATGCCTTCTGTTTTGTCCCAGTTTAGTCTCTGTGCACCATTTTCATTATTCAGATGCATGCGTCCACGAGACGCAAGTGCTTATTAAATCAGCACTAAGCTGCACTCTTGAGCACCTTACTGAGCTATTACTTACACCCAGTGAAAAGTACTGTAATTAAGGCCTCTTATCTCTTCCTTGGCCCTTAAATATCACATATTTAGAAAAATGAAAAATAAACGTATTTAGAAACCCCTTCATTAACTATTGGCATTCAGATCCAGACTTAACTAGCTACCTTAAACCAGGGGTATCCAAACTACGGCCCGCGGGCCAACTGCGGCCCGCGATCCATTTTTAATTGGCCCGCAGCAAATTCCAAAAAAATACTAGAATATGATAGCAGGCATGGCCTGGGCAACCAGCTCCGCCCTTTTCCAACCTAGTACCCTAGCCGAGCCCCCTTGCCTCCAAGTCACGTGATCCTGACATCACAGCAGTCCGTTCACTCTCCCAGCTCTGGAATATGGTTAAAGAGCAATGTCTGCGCTGTGTGCGTCCCCATTGTCCGAGTCTGTGGGCGCGCACTGGAGCGCGCACGCAAGGTAGGGATCATGGGAAACCTTCCTTCGTGTATCACCGGACGTTGGTTCCATTGCTCAATTTAGGAACATAATGCAAATGTCTTCGCATCTTCCTCTGCTTTGCTGGCAGTGAATGGGGTGGGCTGAATCCGCACGGTGGGGAAAGGCAGCAGCGGTCAAGCCGAATTATTCACCGTTAGGGGTTAAAATAGAAAAGGGGGCGCGATGATAAACCAGACCAGGGGAGACCTAGAAAAGGCTTGGCCTAACCCTCAGCCAAAGGCTGTCAAAAGTCCTATTTTTTTTTTTGCCAGACCGCAGGTTGGTCATCCTAAGCCCCAAGTAGACATATTGTTCAAAATGTGATGATGCTTGAAACTATTGCAAAAATATGCTATACCTGAAATTGCAATTGTGTTATTGTGCTATGAATTCTGGGGGTATTTATAAATGAAATTGCCATTGTGCCGTGTTAGTGTTAATGTGACCTGTTGATTGCTGTTAAACTAAGTTGTTGTGATGTTAATAAACATGGAAATAGGAAAATGGTTTTGAATTAAAGTGGCCTTAACGAGAAAGTATTGGTGGGCGAGGCTTATAATAATGGTAGGCATGGCTTATATTTGTGGTCGGCCCCCACACATTTTCACCTCACCAAATCTGGCTCTCATTGCAAAAAGTTTGGACACCACTGCCTTAAACCTACCTTAAAACAGATATCCTTGTCTTTTAACCCAAGCCTTGCCCTTCTCCTTTTACTATTATTAGTTTGTGGCATGCTGATTAACCTTATTAGTTCAACATGCTCTCTGGGGGTTACTGTTGACCAGTCACTATTCTTTTCAAATCATATTAAAGGAGAATTTAACCCAAAAGTTAAAAAACCCTACCCCCTACCCTACATAGACCCCCCCTCCCTCCCGCCCCCCTAGCCTAAAAGTTACCCCGGGAAAATGCCCCTATCTCTTTACTTACCCCTCCATGCAGATTCAGTCCAGCGGAGTTCGTGGGCGCCATCTTCAGCTGCTTCGGTAATCTTCAGAGTAATGCCAGCGTATCGGCGCATGCGCAGTTGGAGCAATTTTCTGTTTTGCGACAACTGCTGAAGCGCCACTCCATTCCAAAGATTACCGAAGCAGCTAAAGATGACGCCCGTGAACTCTGATGGACTCAATCTGTGCGGAGGGGTAAGTAAAGACTTAGTTGGGGCTTTTGCCCGGGGTAGCAGCTAGGCTGGGGGGGGAGGAGAAGGGAGGGAGGTCTATGTTGGGTACAGGTTTTTTTGCAAAGATTTGCCCGCTTCTCTCCCAAGACAGCAAAAGAAGTAGGTAGAAATGTTGTACATTGTGTTTTGTGCTTCTGTACCAGCCCAAGGCAACCACAGCCCTTTAGCTGTAAAGATCTGTGTCTCCAAAGATGCCCCAGTAGCTCCCCATCTTCTTTTCTGCAATTGCAATTATGATTTAAAATAATATATATGTTTTTGGCATGGACAGTTGGGTGTCTTCCAACTTTATATTGTCTGACATTTCTTTGAAACAAAGTCTTTAACCATAAGATATTGTTCTTACGGCACTAATGTATTTACTACAGTTTCCAAAAGTCTTATTGCAAAAAAGGGTATGTTTAAAGGACACATTCCTCTTGCTCAGCCTAAAAAGTAAACATTTGAAGAGACATGCCATTTATTGATATTCCAGTGCTACTTTTTTTAAAAAAAAAAAAAAAAATAAATATTCTCTGGTGTATTTCTTGGCTTTCTTCACTTATACAAAAAGTGTTCTCTGCAAGCCAATGGATTTGGCATTTTAAATTTCTGTCATCAGCTGGGATCTCCGTGGTGGATATAATGGGAGCAATATGGAGCTTTCAAATATTTAGAAATCCGATGCCTAGGTCTGGCTACTGTATTCTGGCTGTATTTTATTCTGACTTCAGTGTGACCATTCAGGTGGAGAATCTGCTTTCTGTGTATAGTTCATTGATACCCAAACTTGCAGGTTCTATAAAACAGACATTACCTGGAATGTGACCTTGTATATTATCTATGTGTCTCCCTTATTTTTAGTCCATTTATATACTCCTGCATGAATATATATATATTTATACATATATAGATATTGGATCCGTTATCTGGAAACCCGTTATGCAGAAAGCTCAAAATGACGGCAAGGCGGTCTCCCATAGACTCCATTTTATTCAAATAATCCAAATTTTTAAAAATGATTTCCTTTTTCTCTGTAGTAATAAAACAGTACCTTGTACTTAATCCCAACTAAGATATAATTAATCCTTATTGAAAGCAAAAACAGCCTATTGGTTTTATTTAATGTTTATATGATTTTCCAGTAGATATAAGGCATGGAGATCCATATTACTGAAAGATCCATTATTATCTGCAAAACCCCAGGTCCTAAGCATATTGGAGTACAGTACATGTCCCATACCTGTATGTAGTTATAAGTTAAAATATAGGCAAGGGTTAATGACACTACAAGACTTGTGCAAGACTCATGTTAGACCTTTGGATCAGATGCATGCTAGAAAAGGTAATTTAGTTGATTGATTACAACATCCCTTTGCAGATGAATATTGATTTAATGCAGTTCACCATCTCCCCCGGGTCCCCATCAAGCAAAACCACAAATGTCTTAAAGGAGAAGGAAATGTTAAAACTAAGTAAGCCTTATCAGAAAGGTCCACCTAAATAAACCAGTTAACCCTCAAAGTAGTGAGTCCCCTGTCAAAAGAAACACAGCTTTTCTTTCCTTCTATTGTGTACTCATGGGCTTCTGTATCAGACTTCCTGTTTTCAGCTTAAACCTCTAGGGCTAGGGCTTGAGCATGCTCAGTTTGCTCCTCTCCCTCCCCCTCCCACCTACCCTCCCTGCTGTTAACTGAGCCCAGAGCTATGAGTGAGCTGGCAGGAAGTGATGTTACAGCAAGCTAATATGGCTGCTGCTATCCTAAACAAACAGAGAGAGATTGTAGAGCTGGTTACTCAGGTATAGTAAAGCATTTTGCAGAATAAATGAAGTGTTATAGCTTGCACTATTGTGGCTAATCTATTGATCTACTTCAGTAGCTTTCCTTCTCCTTTAAGAACAGTGTCTGGATTTTCCAGAATTTTTTTTTTTTTCAATTCATCTTTTTGTTTAGATGAAAGTGTTAATTTATTCTAAACTAGAACATTATGGCTATCCATAAATATCTATATTTTTGGTAGCATCAGCATCACCCTGTAACCATTTAATAGTTATACTGACAGTCTTTAACTATGGGTGTGAAGGCTGGAGAGGGTGAGACTTGAGACTTGGTATGAAGCGAGAGACGTGGTAAATATTTGCATTGGTCGCTTCTGATTCGCAGAGCAGACTAAAAGCTCTTCTCAGAGGCAGAGCAACCTAACTATACCGGTAGGCAGTTCTTCCTCTCTTTCTCTTCTTCTATTTGTCTCATCTAGTAGAACATTATATTTTACTGTATGTAAGCTGATTATTGTGGCTAAGACTATAGAGGAGATGCATACTGGAGCAGCAAAATTGAGTCTGTGCAAAGGAGATGACATTCTGTAATGTACATTTTTTTCCAATCTGCCATTGGTATCATTATACTAACGGGAATACGCTTTGTAAGTTTCATTGTGCATGTGCTCATCTTTCATCGGAGGACTATTAAGGCTGTTGCGATTGTTGTCCACCTCCCCATCCCCATTTAAAATCACTCACTTTTTCTTCATCTGTTGACATGAATAGAAACCCTGTGCCATTATTATTTTCTTAATTGTGGTGTGGTGAGGGAGGTCGTAGGTGTGTCTCAGTATCTGTGAGAATACAAAGATTTTCCAAGTCATGTGGGAGACAGTTACTTTCCAGACATATTTAGGCATGTAGTCTACTCCTTAAGGAAGGGCTGCGGTGGTGCAGTGCATTCTGGGACTCTTCCATAAAAGTAAGCTTGGCATGTGCACACTACAGGCAATGCTTTAGATTTCCTAATGTGATTCCATACGCCATTTCTCCTTTAATTCCCCAAATGCCAATATTAATGCGCCGGAATGAAAGGCATTGTCTGTACGAGTACAGTAGCTCAGAAGAAGAATGTCTCCATATGGCTGAGGTGTGTCACAGAACAAAGGACCAAGACTGGTGGCTGCTCTTTACATTGATTTATTAAAGGAAATATGGACACACAATGAAAGATTCCATTCAAATATTTGCATTTCTTTGTTTTATTTATGTACCATTTCAATGCCTTTGTGTCTGCAAAAAAAAAAAAAAAAACGAATACATTTCAAGGAAGAACTGTCACAGGGACTTGATTAACCTCTTGGGCTCGAGTGAGGATTCTATCTTGGATCTGTATTAGGCACCCATGCCCTTAGACCGATGAAAGACCGTTGTCCTCCTGGATATTGATTGAAATCTTGTCTTTTGAGGTTGGCCACAAACATTTTTTTGAAATGATATAAACATAAATATATTAGAATATGGCTGTAAGTTTCTTACCCAACAGAGAAGTTTTATTTACAAAGAATGATCGGATTAGCAGTACTGCGCAGGATCTTTACTCTAGGAAAGCATTGTTTCCATAGGCATTTGCTCAGTGAGGAGGGAGAGAAGAAAAGAAGGCGTAGAATAAACTCTCTAAAAGAATTGTTGGCATTATTTTCCCTGGCGTCACGTGCGTACTTGGATGGCTTGCTATTCTTCAGACAGAGAAACAAGGATGAAAGTCTGTATGTCAGATGATGGTTTTTTTAACCACTGCATTTGGAGATCTTTCCTATTGATTTTGGGGGGAAAGGGTGGGGATAATCCGGCTTCAGGGTGAACGAAAGACCGACTGACGGCCAGCTTATTTAATAACTCAAGGTATTTTTTTTTTTTTTGAGCTAAAAAGATCTCAAATAAAGAGAAGATAGAATCAGCAGAAGTAAAGGCATGAGAAGATGTTGCTGGAAGATAAGACAGCTCATATGGGAGCACTCAGGTCTTTTGTGTTTTCTTTTTTTTTTTTATTCCACCCCGACGTCTGACCTGCAAGGACTGGGATGTCATCATCATGCAAATGCTGCAGTCTTGCAGGTCCAAAAGAGGGTGGATACTAGAGAGTGAGTTAATGTTAATGATGAGTGCAGAGAAAATACCAGCCGATTGCACCCCCTCCACACACTACTGTTCTGAGTCAGCATCCGTCGCCTTTCCCTGAATTTGTATGTGTGTGTGTGTGTGTGCGTCTGAGAGTGTGTGTCTGTCTGTGTGCGTGTCTGAGTGTTTGCAATGGAAGGGGAGAACCCAGTCAGTCAGAGGGAAGCAAAGGTACGTCTGAGAACGACAAAAAATCTGACAATCTTTGGAGCATCTGATGTATTCTCTGAGGAAGACGGGTTCTCTGCGATGGGGGGGATGCAATTATGTTAATGCCATATTTGTGGTGGGGACAGATTTTTCATTCTAATTGTGGACTGTGTTCAAACATTGCCTCTAACATCCTTTTAAGATAAGAAAGGGGAATGGCAGAAGAACTGGTATTTTAGATAGTCCTTCTGTGAAGCCTTTCATATTAATCAGGTGTTAATACACTGCGTCCGAAATATTAGCTTTCCTACCGTATCGACCCGCTGACTATGCCTGTATTCGAAATTCTCTTTTATTTGTAGCCTTTTGTTTGTGACTGTAATAATACGTTTGTACAGCACTTGCTGATTTTCAAGGTGGTCTTGGTAGGAAAAGGTCTGTAGATGAACCCACTTATTCTTTTGTTTTTCTTTTCTTTTTCCTTTCTTTTTCTTAAAGCAGAAGATCTCTGCAACAACGCCTGCTCTGTAGACCGGAATTCCTTCAATCGACGGAGCAAGTCGGGCCGCAATGACATTTGATATTTCTGTACTTTCGAAAAGAGGGGATTCTCCTGTTTTTATTGGGAATGATAAGCCTGACATAGAAACAGTAAGGGATATGAATCTGCCGGATCGTGATAGACCTTCTAAAATGCAAGCCCCCTGGTGATAGGAAATATTGTTTTGAATTTGGTCTGTTGTTTCCTCTATCAACAGTGTATGTGCCCCGGATCTATGCTGCATCTGCCTGTAACGTGAAGAGGGTTTTTTATCACATCCACTTGTAGATTAAAATAGGAAACCCAGGATGAAAATTGCATTGTCTTTCCTCTGGAGTAATAATGCTTCAAGCACTGTACAGCCCTGGGCCCACGTTAGCTACAGGGTAACAATTTACATCCCGAAATTCAATGTTTGTGCTTTTAAGATGCAATAGTATGCAAGACAACGAAGATCTCTGCCCAGTATTTTCCAAAATAATGTCCCAGCTCTCTGTGTAGTGCTTTTCCCTGGGCATGATTTTTTAATGTCAATATTTTGAATGCCACGCATTCGTTTAATTGCAATTGTCTCACAGAAGCCAAGTGTTTGCAGTGTCTACTATGGAGGAAGAAAACCCACGGACTGAAGTTGGACTTTTCCTAGTCCCTGAGACCCTAACTTGTGAGGATTTTTTAGCAACAATCACAAGTTAGGCTCTTGGGACCTAGGCGGAGGGGAAACAGCAGCTTTGGACTGTATTGCGTGTCTGCGATTTGAGTAAAACCCTGTAACCGTGTCTGAGATGAAAACGAAAAAAAAAAATCTCTTGTTCAAAAAGGTCTTTTCGGTTATTTTCAAAAAGTGTTTTCTATTGTAAAATAAAAAAGAGAATATATAAAAATATATCTGTATAAAACTGTATTGTCTGTGCTTGCCAAACCTAATACACTGCTATATATTTCCCCTGCCAAAGATGCGGATATTTTTAAAGGTAAAATACAAAACAATGGCAGGTAGAATTCTTGGTCTGGCTATTGTCTGCGAGAGCTGTCAGCAACTGTCAGCTGCTTAGCCTTTCTTGTAATACGCTCTTAAAGTTATTGAAAGGTCTTCAAATGATTTGTTATTGATACAGATTCAAATGCAACACCAACGCAATAAATGTCAATGATTTTCATTTGAAAAATTTTTATTGGATTATTTTCCGCAGGTTTGAATGTATCTAAATAAAAATGTTTGTGTTTCAAAGTTTATATTCTATATTAAATCATCTTGGGTGAAGCTTAAATCGCTTTGAAATGAAACCTATAGTTGCAGCTAACGCCCTTTAAAAAAATGGCCATAGTTTTTAACAATCCCCACTCACATATTTTGTGTATCGTTTTATGTATAATAAAATATATCAGGATGCAGAGAAATGTCTACGTTATGAATAAAAAAAACTCATCCCTTCTATTGGAAAAGTGATTGGCAGCAAATCTGCTTAATATTATGTTATATGCACTGGAATATCTGTATGTATCAATAAAACACTCAATCCGGAATCCTGGAAAAGTTATACCTCAATAAATCTTAAATGTTTACATGGAACACAAAAGGTTGCACCTTTGTCAGAATCAATTTCCGAATCTTTATCTCTGTCTATAAACGTATTATTATTATTATTAGGATTAAGAGAAAGAGACTTGTAATATATTGTCCAATATTTTTGTTTTTCTCCCCAATATGTGATCCTAGATAATCAGATCATGCTACAGCTACAAAAAAAAAAAAATCCCTATCGCTACAGAATGTCAGGGAAGGTGGGGGGGAGCAATGGAAGGGAATCATGTGCCCTGCATACAAAAAAGGAGGGATGTTAACAATTCGATAAATTCCTGGCTGGTAGACGAGACTGAGCCAGACGCATACATTAACTGCTGTCTGCTGCTGATGTGAGTCTGCTCAATGCGCTGGAAATGAAGGCTCACCTAAGCTCTCCCACCGGCTGATTTGTATACATTTCCATTTTCAAAAAAAGACGAAGGATCAGTGTTTTTTAAGGAGAAGATCCTCACCCCTTTCTGTAACGTTTTGGTAACTCAGTGCCAGAATTCTAATAGCAATTTATAATCCAATCAACCGCTCTAAGCCAATTGGGGATCAGATTAGTATCCGAAAAAATTACAACTGCATGTGTGTGCTTTTCCTTTCTTCCACGTCTAAGTCTAATATTTCTTTAAAAGGGAATTCCTTGTCTTCAAATAACAATTAATTTATGAAATCCCTTAATAAATAACAGATCATTCATTATCCGTTCATGAATTGTCTTATTTCATTTTTATTCAACAAAAAACCTACATCTTTCCATCGATAGACATAGACGCCTCCAGAGAACCCAGATAAAACGTATAAAAAAGATTCAGTATTCATTTTCATTTGATAATTGTCGCACAAAGGGTTAACTTTTATTTTTTTTTTAAATTTTTTGGCATGCAGCGCAGAAAAAAAAATTCTGTGGGCTTTAAAAGCAGCTGTTTGATTTGCTTGTACAATCCTTTTGTTCTCATACTGGGTGTTACAAGGTCTTACAATATTTCAGCATTGGCTCATGTCACTTGTTCAGACAATTTATCCACTAAACATTAAAAAATACACCAAATACATATTTTTTTTAAAGCAAATGCCTAGAAATGCCGAGGGATGCTGCGCATTTATTAAGACAATAAGAGAAGATACTGTGACAGGCAGAGGCATCGAGTGGCACCTTAAAGGAAAACTATACCCCCCAAACAATGTAGGTCTCTATTAAAAGATACTGAGTAAAACAGCTCATGTGTAAAACCCTGCTTCATGTAAATGAACCATTATCATAATAATATACTTTTTTAGTAGTATGTGCCATTGGGTAATCATAAATAGAAAATTGCCATTTTAAAAAATAAGGGCCGCCCCCTGAGATTGTAAGATTCACTGTGCACACATACAAACCACATGTAAGGTCACATGAGCCAATTAACAGACAGAGTTGTGCCTTTTGCTTCCTCACTTCTTCCTGTTACAGTTAGTGTTGTAGTATTTCTGGTCAGGTGATCTCTGAGGCAGCACAGATAGAGTCACGAAATGGTGGTTCAAGGCAAGAGATGTAAAAGGGCAATATTTATGTAAATATATATTCCAGTTTGGTAAGATTCTTTCATATGTCATTCAATTTGATATAAACTATCTGTTGCTTAAGTATTCATTTTGGGGGGTATAGTTTTCCTTTAAGGGGAAGTTAGCAGTTAAAACAAATGCTTTTGCCTCATATCAAAGCAACACACCTAGTTGGCACATAAAAGGAGACTATTTGCTCCACTTTTTCACTTCTTGGGTAAAAACAGAAGTAAAATAAGATTTGCTTCATTTTGTTTTTTTTGGAACAATAGCAGGTAACAGGTCTGCTATCCAGAAACTCATTATTCAGAAAGTTCCGAGATTCAGAAAGGCCATTTCCATTATAAAGGGCAATTCTTATTTTACAATTCTTATTTTTTTCTATAATAATAAGACATTAACTTGTATTATACACTGTAATATTGTATAATATTGTCTTGTACATTATATACAGGAATGGGATTCGATATCTGTAAACCCAGAAAGCTCCGAATTATCGGAAAGCTATCTCCCATAGACTCCATTTTATTAAAATAATCCACATTTTTAAAAATGATTTCCTTCTTCTCTGTAATAATAAAACAGTCGCTTGTACTTGATCCCAACTAAGATATAATTAATCCTTATTGGAAGCAGAACCAGCCTATTGGGTTTATTTAGGGGCAGATTTATCAAGGGTCAAATTTCAAATAAAAATAAGGTTTTTCTTCGGGTGACTAGGCCGTTTTCATTCGAATTTGAATTGCATGAATCAAAGTAATATCGCATTTGATCGAATTAGAATCGAAGTCCACCAATTGACTCCATATGGATTCTAGGAGGTCCCCCATAGGCTAAAACAGCAATGCGGCAGGTTTTAGATGGCAAATGGTTGAATTTTTAAAGAGACAGTACATGATAAATTTTGATATTCGAATTTTCACATTTTTTTTCAAATTTGAATTGAATTTGGACTATTCCCTAGTCAAAGTACACAATAAATAGCTCGAAATTTAAAATTTTTTTCATTCGAATTTTCACTTAAACTCTAGATAAATCTGCCCCTTAATGGTTACGTGATTTTCTACTAGACTTAGGGGCACATTTACTAAGCTCGAGTGAATGAATAGAATAAAAAATACTTCGAATTAGAATGTTTTTTTTTGGCTACTTCGACCATCGAACTGGCTACTTCAACCTTCAACTACGACTTCGATATCGAACGTTTCGAACTAAAAATCATTTGACCATTCGATAGTCAAAGCACTGTCTCTTTAAAAAAAACTTTGACCCACTACTGCGCCAACTAAAACCTACCGAGCATCAATGTTAGCCTATGGGGAAGGTCCCCATAGGCTTTCCTGTCAATTTGGGATCGAAGGAAAATCGTTTGATCGATGGATTAAAATCCTTCGAATCGTTCGATTCAAAGGATTTAATCGTTCTATCGAACGATTTTTCGATCGATCGAACAAATGAAATGCGGTAAATCCTTCTACTTCGATATTCGAAGTCGAAGAATTTTACTTAGACAGTCGAATATCGAGGGTTAATTAACCCTCGATATTCGACCCATAGTAAATGTGCCCCTTAAAGTATGAAGATCCAAATTACAAAAATCTGTTATCCAGAAAGCACCAGGTCCCAAACGTTCTGGATAACTGGTCCTATACCTGTAATATATAGAATAGAGTATATACTCTTAATTATATACATATCTTACTATATTTATTATAAATAAAAAACAATAGAAAAAAGTACTATAAACTTGAACCTTTATAGTCTATGTGGTGTTTTTAGGTGATGCAGCAACCAATCAAATCATTTTTGTGTGTAGTTAAACTTTAAGACCTGACAAGATACGCAGCCACCTTACTTTATACTTCACCCATACCAACAGATTTCAATTGGTAAGAACTGGTTTTATGCATGCAAACCTACTATATGCAAAAGACTTGTATCTTTCCATATAGGATTTCGATATAGTATTATTTGTATTTATAGTATTTATTTAATGATTGGATGATACATAAGGGCAGAGACAGACGAAAAGATTCAGGGAGATTAGTTGGCTGGCGACAAATCGCCTCTTCTTCAGACGACTAATCTCCACGAACTGCCTCCCCACCGTCTACAATTTATATCGCACTCGGAATGCTTCGTTTTCCAAAGTTGCCTGAAGTTTCCTCGTGAGGCGACTTCAGGAAACCAAAGTGCTCCGAGTGCCATTTAGATTCTAGCAGGCAGGGAGGCAGTTTGTGGAGATAAGTCGTCTGAAGAAGAGGCGATTTGTCGCCTAGCGTTTAAATATCCCCGAATGTTCTCGTCTATCTCTGCCCTTAAAACGAACAATGAAAGAAAAAAGGATCAGAAAAGTTGCTGAAAAAATTACATTCTTGCAGTCCTTACACTCAGATTGAGTTTGATGGACAATACTAGTTGCCTAGATTGTCTACAGATTTACTTCTAGATTGCAGTGCAGTTTTCATGAGATTACAGTTTTGGTTTTTGTCTTTCCTTTACCCCTACCACTAGGGAATTATGTACCAAATAAAAAATATTCTGTAGAAGCAAATGGCTCAACGGCAGGACTTCATTCCGCTTAGCCGTGTGGATGGCACAATTATTGCACAACTGCCAATGAGTATTTTGTTCCTAGATCTATAAATCATGACAACCAGTTGGATATTTCCTTGATTATTCTAAGTACCCAAGATAATAAATGCTAACTGCTGATTGGTTGGATGTGCAGTTGGAGTTACCTTATGAGCAAACTTCATACACTAGACTTGCTAATTATTATTTTTATAGACTGTCTGCTTCATCATCATTAAGCTCTCCACAAAATGTTTCAATCTTGTGCCCTTTCTGAATCCCTAACTTTGTGGGACACAAACTAAATTCGCACACATGCAAATTGTAATACTTTACCCCTATGCTTTAGCTGTCGGTGTTGGGAATTATTTTATAAGTGATTATTGGTTGTCTATTCTATTGTGCTTTTAGGGTTTAGATTGTTTCATTGGGGCAGATTTACTAACAGGCGAATTTTCACCAGCGACGCATTGTAACACTTCACAGACACAAATGCGTTCAAACTTCGTCAATTCACTAATATGCGAAGTTTCCTGGGTACCGAAAGCTGGTGACTTTTCGCTAGCGTTGATAGTTGATAGTGAAGATGCACTAGCGTTCATTTCTGCATAGTGAAAATTCACTAGTGATCTTGCACTCAGGTCAATTTGCATAGAAAGGGAAATTTAAAGTTGTATGGAGGTCTTTATGTTAAATGGTGCAAATACTTACAAATTTAACTTTTTAAAACACATGTCCAGGGAACCTTAATAAAGACAATAGAGTTGTTATATTGCCCTACACATGAGCCCACTGTATAGTTAATGTTCCATATGTTTGAAAATGTCTGGGGAAAACTGGTTACCCAAAAAAAGTTTGTTAGGAGTTTCGCAGGCTATCATGCTGAAAAAAGGAGAAGTCGCCAGCATTTTTTGGACTTAAATGCATTTTCGGCACACAGGATATGATGTAAGTGACAGAAGATTGAGGAAGACGTAGCTGCTTTATTGCACTTCACCTGGTCTGAGTGGGCGAAGGCAACTCTGGCTAAAGAGGTAATGTTCAATAAAATCCGCATTTTAGTGAATTTGCAGGGGTAACGACCGTTCGCCAGAGTGAATCACCACTAGTGCTAGTCTCTTTCGCTACTGAATTGGCGCCAGTGCCTGTAAGTAAATCAACAATGTCCCTGTGGATGGCAAAGCTAGCAAATTGTTGCTAGCGCAAGCCACTTCGCACTTTAGTAAATCTGCCCCCTTGTCTGGTGAAAGAAGTTGCACTCTTACAACTTAGGGGCACATTCACTAAGCTCGGGTGAATGAATAAAGGGAAAAAAAGTTTTTTGTGCTCCTCGACTATCGAATTGGCGTAAATTCGCCTGAGTAGAATGATTCGAATAGATTGAACGAAAAAATAGTCGAAGTACTGTCTCTTTTAAAAATCATTCGACTGCCTACTTCGCCAGATTAAACCTACCGAATTGCTTTAAAAGCCCAAGTCCCATAGGCTTTTTTTCTAAGTTTTTGATCGAATAAAAAGGCATTCGATCGATCATACGATCGAATGAAAATCCTTCAATCGAATATTCGATCGACTATTCTCCGGGTGAATATTCGCCCATTCGACTATTCGTCAGCGCGTAAATTCGCCCGAATTCCCTATTCGATTCTATTCCCCAGTCGAATTTCGAGGGATTTAACCCCTTGAAATTCGACCCTTGATACATCTGCCCACACATGTGGTATACCCGGAGGTACCTACAAATATTTATTCATGCGGAGTACAAAAAAACCAAACATTTCAAGGCAGATGGCCCTTGAAACGTTTGCACTCCGCATGAATAAATATTTGGAAGTACCTCCGGGTGCACCACATTAAGTTGGAAGAGTGCAACTTCTTTCTATTTTTGCTCCGTACTACGTTCACGCTGAATCACGTGACTATGGGGAAGTTTGCACCAACCGGAACATTACCAGAAGAGCTTCATCAAAAACTGTAAGTGTATCGAACCTATTTATTCTGGCCCTTGTCTGGTGAGACCTACCTGAAATGGATGTATAAGTGGAAAAGAAGGAATAGCCCCCAATGCTGGAGCCATTTGTTTGGAGCTTGAGAAGAACAACATAAAAAGGTTTCTAGGGACTCTGCCACTTTAATAAGTGCACTGCTCTATCTATAATAAAGGTCTTCAAATTCCCAGCATCTGTCAGAATTGCTCATTTGTGGTATCCATGAAAATTTAAAATCATTATTCACAATCGTGATGCATTTGCCCAGTATGGTTAGCCACCGTTTAACTATGTGGTTGGATGAGCTCGGAAACAATTTTTTCCACAGAAGTGGTAATACAGTCAGTTCAAAGAAGTAAAATAGTTTGGTGTCTATGCGATACCTTTACTAACTGGATAATTTTTCAAACTGTCAAGACAATTATGACTCGTTCTATGTCACACAGCTTTCAGAACCATCTAAATGTCGGCTACTCTCCACGAGTCACTTCCAACCAATCAAAAGGAAAGCTGCCCTACAGCAGTCATTTGTGCCTGGAAATGCGGATGGCGTTTTTATGTTGATCGTCTCCAGTGCAGAACTTGCAGAACTTTCCACTGATGTCAACGCAAAGCCAACTGCCATTTCCCAGGGATTTTTTTTGTTGTTGTTTGTTTTAAGATTCTCATGTGTCTTTGATTTAGCAGTGAGTCATGAACTGTACTTCTGTTATGTAACTGCTCTACTTTTTGCCAAATCTGCTTTCAACTTTTCCTAACTTCTTTCACACTGCTGAAAACATTGAGCTTTCTTTTTTACTAAAGGCAATGATTGTACAGTTGTGCTTTCCCTACGGAGATCAGACAGACTATCAAAGCAGATCTGGAAACTTTAGGTTTAGATATCATTAAGAACTAAACAGCTCCAGTCTCTTGTTCTTTGCTTGGAGAAACTATTTCCATATTCATCGTATGTATCTTCCGTATGTGCATAATCAATTTTTGTGCACATGCCGTGGCAACAAAAAAGATTAAACAAGGGGTCATTTAAGGAGAAATTAAATATAAGGAGGAAAAGAACTGTGCTAAACAAACCCCCCTTCTCTTAAAGGGTCAGTTTTTCCTCACATTTTAATTGTGCTGGGAAAAGATTTGTAAAGAGTTACAACTTACAGATACAACATATTGTTGACCCTTTACAACGTGTGGCCAAATTGCTGTAGATGGATGGTGTACCAGACTAAAGGTCAATTAAGGTAATATTTGAGTTGAATGCTAATATACAGGACTAGACGTTTTTTGGAAACCCAATCTGAGAAACTGGTTTAAAGGGTGATTTGTAGTGATGGGCGAATCTGACCCATTTTGCTGAAAATTCACGAAGCTGACAAATTCACCACATGCGTTGAAGTCTATGGGCGACAAATTGTTTTTGAAGCATGACAATTTTTTTGAAGCACAGCAGTTTTTTTTGGTGAACGACAATTTTTTTCATCCATTGGAGTTTGTGTCATTTTGGTCATTTGGTAGCCCCTATGTGGATTGTCAACCTACATTGAGACTCTGTTTGGCAGTACATCTGTTTTTTATACAACCAAAACTTGTCTCCAAGCCTGGAATTAAAAAACAAGCTCCTGCTTTGGGGCCACTGGGAGCAACATCCATGGGGTTGGTGAGGAACATGTTGCTCACGAGCTACTGGTTGGGGATCACTGTCGTACATATTCCATATTGTAAAAGTTTCCTTAATTTTTTTTCTCTTTTATCCATTTTCTTAAAATCCTATCTTAGCTTATTCTTATGAAACCCTCCCTCCCTTCCCAAATACAGAGTTGTTAGTAATAAACAGGTATGGTACCTGTTATCCAGAATGTTCTGGACCTGGGGTTTCCAGGGAAGGGGTCTTTCTGTAATAAGAATCTCCATATCTCAAGTCTACTACAAAATAATTTAAACATTAGTTAAACCCAACGGGGTTGTTTTGCCTCCAATAAGGATTATTTCTATCGTAGCTGGCGTCTTGTACACTCTGTTTTATTATAAAAGGGAAAAATGAAATAATTGCTAAAATTTCATTATTTGATTTAAATGGACTCTATGGGAAGATGGCCTTCCTGTAATTAAGAGCTTTCTGGATAATGGGGTTTTGGATAACGGTACCTGTACATAAAATATTAGGTATTTCCTATATATACTGTAAATTAAAGTCAATCCCACAAATGTAATGAAAGGCACTACGTTTGCCCAGGAGCAGTAACCCATAGCAACCAATAGGATGTTTGACCAGTAAATGTTACTGATTGGCTGCTATGGTTACTGTTCCTGGGCAAACTTAGTGCCTTTTATTACATAAACCCCAAGTAACAAAGAATGAAACAATAGCAAATCAGTCAAGAAAGATGTCAGGAGCCGGGAGAAGCCTTGCATTAACTCTTACAATTGCTGAGTCTGACTTTTTTCAAGCTGGCACCAATCCCTAGCTCTGCTCATTATGTTAGTTTGACATTTTAGTTATACTAAAAGCTACAACACAGGATTCTTAAGGTTTAGTTAGAGTGATTAAATTATTCTGCAATGCATTCAGCCAGAATTTCAATAAGTCATAGTAACGTTTCAAGAGAGGGGGAAAAAAAGCTCCATGGCTCTGAAAGTATAATCCTCAAAGGAACAGCAATGGCACATTGTACCTAAAATGCAGTGATACAGTAATGGGAAATACCTCCAAGAACATGTTTTCTTAAAAAAAAAAAATCATCTGTTTCATCATTCTAACAAATATGATTTGTCCAGAAATAGCCCCAGTGATGTTCTACTGGTTAGAGGCAAAGCCTTTGGATTTTGAGGATGAGGATCTGTTTGTCTTGTTTCTGAAGCTCACATGACGTGCACATTAATGATGGGCGAATTCGCGAAACGCAGTGAAGTCAACGTGCGTCAAAATAATTTTGGCGCACAGCAATTTTGATGCGAGAGTTTTTACATGCACGACTATTTTGTCCAAATGCATTAAAGTCAATGGGCGTCCGAATAAATTTTTATGTGTGCGACAATTTTAATGTGTGCCAATTTTCTTGGATAGGCGTTTTTTTTCGCAGACAAATTCTAGCTGCGAATTTATTCACTGCCTGCAAAACGTGGAAATTTGCCGCAAATTCCTGCCTGCAGGATTTATTCGCCCATCATGAGTGCACATACATAAAAAAGGCATTTGCAATGGAACAGGACATCACTTATCAAGCCAAGAGTTGCTTTTAGAAAACGAGCAAGAAATTAGTCCAGAATAGCTATTATGGGATGTTACAGAACACACAAGGCCGCATGTACAGATCTGCTTTTAACTTGCCGCCATGGAAGTTGCTTAATATTATACAACGCAGTGAGAATGGGAAAAATATAAGGTTATAGAAAACTGCTGCATCTCCCCTTATATAGTATATTCTTGTTAATGGGGAAGTAAAGGGTAGAAATGCTGTATTTTGTATACTAAACATAAACATGAACTTACTGCACCATAAGTCTAATCAAACAAATGATTTATGTTTTCAAAGTTGGACACAGGCGGGGTCACCATCTTGTAGCTATATTATACGTCTCTGCTAGACCAAGACCATGCACATGCTCAGTGTGGTCTGGGCTGCTGCTTAGGGATTGTCATAAATGATATCTGCTAGAAACCAATACAGCAAGACTGATTGATAATCAGAATATTCAGACTGCATTGGGTCCTGTGTTGTCATGTAATCTAATGTGGATTTTATGGTTTTTATATTGTTTAATACAAACTTTCTCCAACTCTGCAGAACCAATGACTGCAGCAAAATAATCCTGCAAATAGAATCCCAGTTTATCTGTTTAAATCTGGCTCCATGATCTTTGTCCCTGCAGCTGGAGTTGGAAACAGTGAAGGGGATGTAAAGGCAAAAATAAAATCCAATACAAATCTCTACACAGTGCTCTACAGGGAAACAAACAAAGCTGCTTGAGTTCTGCATGGCTGGGAAGTAAGGCGGGGGCTCCCCCTGCTGTTCATAAGTATGATTGTTTCCCTGCAGAGCAGTTAGGGACCGTCTGACAATTCCTATCCACAGCAGTAAATGAAGGGAGAATTTTACTGCATACAGTCAGGTTTCTTGTAAAAACGGTACACATTTTTTTATTAAAGTATATTGGAGATAGGTTGCTTTTTCATTAAAGAAAATAAAAAAATGTGATTTTATTTTTTTTGCCTTTACATTCCTTGACCAGGGCTAGAACTAGGTGTAGGCAGAAGAAATGTCCTGGGTGCAATGCTTAGCGGGGTCGAAAAAGAACTCTTTGCTCGATACATGTGGTGGATCAATAAAAGGACAATGTACTGTATTTATACTGTTCTTATCCACGGTTATTTCTATGAATTGAGGCTTCATTGGACGGAAGCGGTGGAGATTGGACCAAAGTCATTGAATCCTGCTCTATATAGTTATAGATTTTGGCCTAGTGGTGGGGATGTAGGGGCAAATTTACTAAAGGGCGAAGTGACTAATGCTGGTGAAAATTCCCTGCGTGACCTCATTTTGGAACTTCACCGAATTACTAACGGGTGTTGGCATAAATTTGCTAGCGAATGAGATAGACTCTAGTGGTACTTCGCACTCTAACGCCAGAGGAATTTTCTGGCGAATGGACGTAACTACTCAAATTAACTAAGATGCGGATTTTACTGAACGTTACCTTTATTGCCAGACTTGCCTTCGTCACCTCAGACCACATTGGGCTCATGTGTAGGGCAATATAACAACTTTATTTTATTCTATTAAGGTTTCCCAGGCTTGTGTAGTGTAATGTATTTGCTGCAACATATACGTCCATTGTACTTCAACTTCCCACTGTATGATAATTAGGCATCGCTAGCGCAACTTCGAATGATCGGACAGGTTAGAAGATTTTTGTCGGCTACCAATAATATCTCTGCATGTATTGCAGATCAGATGATTTTCAGAGGGAGACTATCTCCAGCTTTTGTCGGACATAACTTTCGAACGATTGCTGTCAGAGGCAGAACATCGGCTGATCTGTTCTTTTACTGCTTTATTTGATCTGAGTGGTTAGTGGCAGGTCATCCGATATGAAGGTAAATCTGCACGTCTATGGCCATCAATGGACAGAGAAGGACAGAGGCAATGTCACTCTGGGGGTCATTCATAAAGTTCATGCAGTGCATATTTATTAATTGATTTACAAATGGTTGTATTGCTCACGTTTTCTCCTGAACTCTGAAATTTGGCACTGCTGTACCCATCTTTCCAGTTTTTCTGAATTCGTATTGCGTGCAAATATGAGACAGGTGTTTGCGTGTGTATGACCACTGTGCGAGGAGAAAATAGCATTGACGTTAATTTAAATCCGCAATTCTAATATTTTCTCCACCACCACATTTTCTCTGCCACCACAATGGTTTATCTTAAATGCAGCGTGTGCGCATAAATATTTGCAATTATGTCAGTTATGCCATATGGACATTAGCAGCGCAAATAACACATTCGATACACCACTCTTATACAGCTTATACATGTGCAGGGCAAATATGTGTGAATTATTCTGCGCTGAGTGAAGTTTACAAATGAGCCCCATGGTGTACTGTTAGGGGCAAATTTATCAAGGGTCGAATTTCAAAGTAAAAAATACTTCGAAATTCCACCATCGAATTGAATACTACAAAATTCAAAGTAGAATTCGTAGGATTTTATGCATCGTACGATCGTATTCCGATTGTAGTACTTCGGAATCGTACTCCAATCGTACTTCGATTTTCCTTCCAATACAAACAATTTAGAAATATGCTCTGGAAGGTCCCCATATGGAATTGAAGCCATTACGTAGTTTCTATAGTACAGCTCAAAATTTTTTAAAAAAAAAACTGGATCTGAAAAGGAAAATAATTCGTGATGTGAGAATCTGCTCGGTTTTGCTTCACCCAAAAATCGCAAAACTGCTGAAAAAATGTGTTTAATCCATTAAAGTCTATAGACTTTTTGTAGCGGCAACTATGATTATTAAAAAAAATGAACAAAGCTACTGAAAAATTTGTGAATTTACAAAATGCATTAAAATCTATGGGGCAAATTTGCTAAAGGGGGAAGCTGCCGTCGCTAGTGAAAATTCGCCAGAAATCCAATCCGATGGGACATAGCTAATACACTAATAGGCGCAGACAACAATTAACTAGTGGATGAGACCGTCGCTAGCATTCGTTCTCACTCTATCTCCAGGCGACTTTTCGCTCAGGTGAATGGTCGTTGCTCCGCAAATTCACTAAAGTGCAGATTTTACTGAACGTTACCTCTTTTGCCAGATTTGACTTCGCCACCTCAGACCAGGTGAATTGCTAAAATGAAGCTACCGCCTCCTCAATTTTATGTCATTTACATCATATCCTGTCTGCCAAAAATGCATTAAAGTTGAAAAAACGCTGGAGACTTTTCCTTTTTTTAAGCGGGATTGCCTGCAAAAATCTTGACTCAAACTTTTTTGGGTTAAAGGATAAGTAAACCATTAAAATAAATGAATGTAAAATTGACGAGGGTGCTATTCTAAGTTAATTTGCAATATACATTCATTATTTATTTTGTTTCTATTCCAAGATATTAAGGAATACATGTACTGTTAATATGAAGCCATTTTGTTTCCACAGCACCACCTGCTGGTCAGTTTCCCACCAGTCTGACCACCAAGTAGTCAAGGAAGTTGTCAGGAGAAAGAAAGAGGCTGCTCTGATGTTCTGCTTAGGAAAAAAAAATAGAAACCTTTCTCAAATCTTTCCTAAGCAGAAGAACATCAGAGCAGCTGCTTCCTTTCTCCTGAAAACTTCCTTGACTACTTGGTGGTCTGAATGGTCAGAAACTGACCAGTAGGTGGCGCTGTTGTAACAAAATGGCTTCATATTAACAGTACATGTATCCCTTAATATCTTGGAATAGAAACAAAATAAACAATGAATGTATATTGCAAATTATCTTAGAATAGCACCCTTGTCAATTTTACATTTACTTATTTTAAAGGTTTACTTATCCTTTAACATTTTTCCCCAGACATTTGAGTGCCATGGAACATTCATTTTACAGTGGGCTCATGTGTAGGACATTATCTGATCTCTTTTGTCTTTATTAAGGTTCCTTGGACTTTTGTAATAATAAGTGGCCACTTCAAGCATTTGCACCAACATCTCTAATACAGACGTCCATACAAATTTAATGTACCCTGCCGATTCAAATTGACCTAAGTGTAAGATCACTAGCGAATTCTCTAGGCACAAACAAACGAATCCTCACTATGAAATGCTCACACTGAAGAAGTATCGCTAGCTAACCAGCGTTCGCGCCCAGGACACAACTTTGAATTTTAGTGAATTAGCATAGTGGTAAGGAATTTGGGCCTGGCAAAGTGGTACGAAGTGTGCAAATCGGTCGTTGGTGACAATTCACCCTTTAGTGAATCTGCCCCTATGACTAAAGTCACTATATAAGAGCCTATGAGTGACGTTTTTTTCACTCCAATTAAATTAAAGTCGATGAGGGGTTTTTTTCTCAAGCTTTTTATGCTTGTTATAATTATGAATTTGCCAGACTGATGGAAACAAGATTTAAATAATTTATAAAGTGTAATTAAAGTTCATTTTGCTTGACTAATGTGATAAAATAGGATTTGGAATAATTTGTTTGGGGTGACTGGTCCCCTTTAAGGTATAGAGACCCAAATTACCCCAGGTCCCAAGCATTCTGGATAATCGATCCTATACATGTGATTTCTTCCCAATTGGGGTTTAGAAGCTAAGGTCAATAACATTCAAACACATATTACTGTTCACTTGACCTGCCAGTATGTTTTTGGGATATTGGAGGTTTACGGAGCAGCTTGAGGAAACGGAAAGAAGAATGGAGGAAAACATACAAATTCGCGAAAATTCATCAAATTTTGGACGCGCGTCCGAAAAGTGGCTTGTGCCAAAATTGGCACACATCAACACTATTCGGCTGCCCATTGACTTTAACGCCAGTGTCAAAATTGACGTGAACGACCTTTCGAATTTCACTATTTTTTTTGTAAATTTTTCGGCGAAGCTAAAAGGGAGAAATTCGCCCATCACTACTTGCAATGTTCGGCCGGTGAGGGTCATGAACATAAACAAGGCAATTTGTGCCTATTTTACAAAGAACTTATTCTATTTCTATTTAAATGAATAATGGGCTAGAAGTAGCTTTAGGCCTTAGGTAAATGTACTACTTGTTAGCACAGTAAGTGCACATTGTCGGCACCTATCTCCCAACACCCATGTTCTTTTATGGTTCATTGTGCCAAACTATAGAGAAATGAGTTGTCTGACTTGCTTTTGTCTCTGCCGCGACAGAAGTGAGGCGAATACATTCATTTGCATAATACAGTAATGTTTTATTTACTCAGCTTTGTCATTTACTAATTAGTCTAGTGCTGAATTACCCATGACGGTAGGAATCATATTTTGCCATGCAACAAATGAAACATTTAGGACACAAACAGAATATCAATGATTCACTATTAATTACATGTATTTACAAAACGATTACTTTATTTTTCATAGTTTTCATTTTAAATGATCAATTTAAAGTATATACAAAAAAACTCAAAACAACTTGACTATACAACGAAAAAAATATATATTAGGAAGAAAAACACAGATACGTGGTCTGGGCTAATTTTCGCCTGGCGAAGTGTTGCGATAAGTTTGTGAAGCGGACGCTGGTGAATTTTTGCTGGTTAGTTAAATCTGCCCGTATGTGTGCTGGGATTTCCGTAATTCAGAGCATTGCATTGTGTGCCTCTACCATTAGGTACCTGATTTTAATGTTAATAAGTTTCATTTTTAAGTCCTGCACTACCTTTTTCAATTTCTACCCATTGATGGTTTTATAACTTGTGAATTCATCCTGTAATATCTGCAAAAGAATGGTTTTAGCTGATTATAAAGCCTGTTGCTTGGCGTACTGTATATGAGCCAACCCAATACAAATATTCTGCTAATTCTGTCCCGCAAGGTTAACCAAGCATATGAAATCATTTTCTAGAAAACCCAGGTATAATTATTATTTTTAATGTTTTCAAGCTCATTAGGTATTTTTAGAGCTCTAGAAATGAAAGACGCATGGTAAAGCATTTAAGTCAGTGTATTGTTGCCTTTATCAGAGGTTGTAAGCAAGCAAGCCATTGTTTATTTGATGATATATTAGGGACGGATCCATTTGCTCGCAATGCAAATCTCACATGGGATTGCAACGATGGAACCGTGATGCACTGCCTGCATTTCAGCTCAACACACAAGAATATACTTTGCGTGATACCTTCATCTACAAAGAGGTTCTGGATCGATGACGATCAATCAATGAATCCTGGCAGCAGGGAAAGATATTCCTTTGTTCTTTCTGTTATCTCAATGACACAGGGACAGTATATTTGTATACAAATAATATCAGAGTCGGCAGTGGCTGTATACAGCACAGAAATATACAATACATGAAAAATAATAAAACTATATACAGTAATAATTGGCATGTTGGCATATTGCACCTCTTTGTAAGATTAAAATCATGGGTGTTGGGAGATCATAAATTTATTCCCATGAATTATAATCAAAATAGGTGCTCCTTTAATGACATGACATATGGCTTCATACATAAATGGAGCTTTAGGGGGTTATTTATTAAAGTCGAATGCCAAAAATTTGAAAAATTTTATGTTTTTTTTAATATAAAATCCGAATTTTTAGTGGAAAAAAAATCCTCAAATTTTTCGGAATTTATTAAACCCCGAGGGTGTTGATAGTCCGAATAAATGTACTCCAACTCAGACCTGCCGAGTTCTTGTAGAAGTCAATGGGAGAAGTCCCGAAGATTTCCTGATCTGCGCTGGGTTTTGTTCAATAATCTGAATATGTTGTGGTTTTCAGGTGTAAAATCTGAAAAATTCAGACAATTTGATTTTCTCACTATTGTTTAAAGTTTTTTCCCGTACAGGAAATTTTTGGGAAAATGTATTGATAAATAAGGGGAAAAAACCCATGCGGATTTGGCTGGAGTAGTTTTCAGAAAATACTCCGATATTTTCGAATTCTCATAAATAACCCCCTTAGTGTTTCTTTGCTGCTAAACTTCCAGCACCCCTGTACCTCTACTTTGAGATCCGTCACTACCTTTGCTTAGTGCACTATTTGGGTGGTAGACACTGGGAGCATTAAACCCCTCTAGTAATGACTATGAAGATTTTCATTCATCCAGGTCATAGTATATCTAGTATAGGTCAATCTGAAAAAAAAAAAAAACTGAAGAAGCTGCTCGGATGAGTAGTGAAACGTCTTCATTGATTACTCAGCAAGTCCCTCTAGTAATCTTTGTTAGGACCCTTGGCTGGATAAAGCAAGATTTGTTTAGTTGCAACATCATGTGACATTATGGACATTTTTCACTGCTATAATGAATGAATAGAATCTTTTAGTGATATTTTCACAATATCACTTACTTTTTGGGCATACAAGCATTAAGGGCAATGCTAAGTCAGTATTTTGTTAAGTGGATACTAAAGCTGGCCATAGAAGTGTAGATATACCTTCATATCGGACACACATTCGTTTGGTGCCATCTCCTAACCACTCAGATGAAATAAAGTAGTAAAAGAACAGATCAGACAATGATTTGACCCTGACAGCAATCGTACGAAGTTATGTCCGACAAAAGCCGGTGACAGTCTCCCACTGATATCGTCAGATCGGCAATACATGCAGAGATATTATCGGTATCTGACAGAAATTCTCTAACCTGTCCAATCAACAGAACGACCGATCGGCATCTCACAAAAAATGTTGGGACACTCCACACAAATCATACGAAATGGAGATTCGTACAATCAAATCTTTGCGTCTATGGCCAGCTTTAGGCTACATAACTACGGCTGGTTACATCCTGTAGGTACTTTTTTGCAGGCTGCTAAACACAGTAGTGGTCTACCAAATTTCTTCTCAACAAATCTGCTTTTATTCTACAGTACTTTGCTTGCCAAGAGCCTCCTGACTAATGCACTCGGCTCTGCTTCCCATATGCTCAGCTGTTACTGCTTCTTTATGCTCCAGTCAATCTACCCCCGTGACCTCCCCCCCAGTCTCTACACCAGTGACCAGTGTTTTAAGACATGTCATTTAAATTGTTAGCAGTCCATGCACAAATCACCATTTAACACAAATTGATGTAATTTTCACAAAGTTTCCTTCATTCAAGCTTCAGTGATGGGCATTCGGGACAGGGCATTGGCTGAAGGAAAGTAAGAGAAAGAAGTGTTGGCTTCAGACTGGCTCATTCACATACAAAGATACAGATTGCTTCATTTTGGTGGGGAACAATAGGAAAATATAGTTTAATATAGTTTTATATCTGACACAAGATGCTTTCAGTAAAGAATTACTGAGGTTGCAAACTAGTTTAATAGTCTGACATATAGATAAATTGAGTATGAAACTAGAGATTACAATTTACCTTTAAGGAAAAAAATGGAATAAGATATAGCTCGTCGATGGTACAGCAAGACCAATATTCGTCAAGTGCTTTTAATCCATTAGTTATGTTTAAGTGTTTCCTGAATACAATGGCATTAAGAGCAGAGTACTTCAACCATAGTCATGGGCACTTCATCTCATGCACCATAGTTAAAGACTAAATATTAGATTGCCCTTTCAATTTGAAATACAAATTACAGAGGTCCAAGAAATCAGAAGTCATCTTATGTGTTAAATTGGTAATTTACCTGAGATCAGTGTTGTCCTACTCTAGGGCTGGAGGGTCCATTCAAAAACCAAAATACTAAGCAACTTTCCAGTATATGTGGTTTAAACATTTTGAATGAGTTTAACGTTATTCATAAACAAAAGCAGTTTGTTGGCATATACAGGCTTGTTGCCTTTTTCTAGTCATGGTAATCAAATGCCTTATCTGAAAATGAACCTGTGTTGCCTGTTTATTTTCTTTGTTTCCCAAAAGAAGAGAAGTGCGTTACTGAAGAGAGTAATTACTCCATTAGGATCAAAGAATATCTAGCACCATCCTGGACGTATTATTCATGTTTTTCTGCCAAACAAAGAAAACTCCTTGATTACTTAATTACACTGGGTGTTCCTCTGGGGAATACATTAACAAATAGGTGTCCAGAATTTGCCCTTATATGATTGTACAAAGTGAACATTGCTGGCCATACAGTATATAGAGAGATCTTTAGGTTTGGTGAGGTCACCAAACAAGCAGATGTTTACCTGATAAGATCACTCTGGTTTTGGACTAAATGAGGCTCATTTAATCTTGGGCATGCAGGGAAGTGATCAGAACACAATATGACGGGGCATAATTAGATCCATCAGGAGATGACCAATCTGGGATATTTAACCCTACCTGGTAAATGACTAGATGAACCCAGACCAGATATTGGCCCCATACGGGGCTTATAAGCTGCTGACCCTGGAGTGGACCTTTGCTGGGGGACGATTGTTGGTCTACATACTTGCTGACTAATCTGGTTCAGATTTATATGGCTGATAGAAGGGACATTTAAAGTACAGCTTGGATATATATATATATATATATATATATATATATATATATATATATATATATATATATATACATAAACAAGGAAAAGTTGAGCTCACCACTAATTTAAAAACATTAGGTGGGGGTGCAATGAGGGTGTGACCACAAAATACATATAGACAAATACAAGAGTCCTCTGCACTCAACCCATTATCAATATATTTAAGACAGAGACATTTTGTGCAAACTGCTACTGAAAAATGCCTTACCCTTTAAGCAAAACAGGGATTGTTTGTCCATATATTAAAATATATTTAAGCTGGCCAACTACTTTCCCTTGTTTGTTATAGTTATACAGGAGCAGTGACCAGCTCCATGTTGTAGCTCCCACCCTTCCCAGCTATAGTCAGGTGATCCCACTGGTGTCTAATTAAAGGGCAGCCAAGTTTGGGAGTTTTACTTTGAAAGCAGCAAGTAAGTTGCAGGTAAAACTTAGTCCCTTTGTAAAATGTATAATGAAGCAATAGAATTCTTAATGAATCAGATGAAAGCTGAGTATAGGACTGGCCAGATATGGGATGACTTTGACGTAGTTGTTCAGCTTAAATATATTGTAATATATGGACAAACAATCCATGTTTTGTTTAAAGGGTAAGGCATTTTTCAGTAGCAGTAGCACAAAATGTCTCTGTCTTAAATATATTGATAATGGGTTGAGTGCAGAGGACCTCTTGTATTTGTCTATATATATACTGTATATATATATACAAATACAAGAGGTCCTCTGCACTCAACCCATTATCAATATATTTAAGACAGAGACATTTTGTATACAAAGTACTTTTTTAAACTTTTTTTTATATTCAATCATTTTACAAAAAAAACTTTTTATATTGCATGTGTTGAATGAAAAGACAGATGTTCTGTATGAGCTGCCTATAAAGAATTTGCTGTTTTCTGGTGTCTTCGATACTAACATTACAGAACTTTTAGTTCTAGGCTACACTCTCCGATGCTTCAGAGGTGATGGTAGATTTTTAGGGGTCCCAAGAGAATGAACTCTGGAACAGCTCCAGTCTCTATGCTCTAAATGCTCTAAATGTTACAAAATATATAGATATCTTTCATGTGCAGAATTGACTATGCACTAAAACACTATAAACATATGTTAATATAAATGTTTGGTACAAGGTGCAAAGGGGATCATAAAAGTCAGTGTCTATTCACCTATAGTTTCCAATCAGCAGGCAGCAAATTTCCTATAAAAAAAAAAACAACAAATATTTGATTGGTTGCTATGGGTTTCTAGACAAGGATCATACTTTGAGACCTATATAATAAAACAATATAATAATATTCCCCCCAGAGTGTTCTATTAAGACATTGCACTGGATTATTTTTATGCATGGAGTATTACAGAATCATCTCAGTAGGTGCCATCAAAAAATCTCCTCCATCTCTATCTCCATAGCCATAATTAGATACACTGGACAAATTTGAACTATTGCAGTAACCCATAGCAACCAATCAAAGATCAAAAAATCAATCTGCTATATACAGTAGACTGGTCAAAAATAATAGAGGAGTGGATGCTGCTGGAGAGCCTTAAGCTGGCCTTAGATGGGCAGATTTTACCCTTGTATCCAACGAACAGTCGGATGTCCCAATTTTCTGACCATTCAGATTACTATATAAAATAACAAAACAGACAATGTTCTGGCCATGATAACAATTGTATGTCCAACAAATCACCCATTGATAGCACCAACTGATATTGTCAACGTAAGCCAACAAAAATCTTCTCACCTGTCCAATCGACTAAACGACCAATTGCCATTGTACCAAAAATGTCGGGACTATCCACACATGGTCCAAAAATTGTACGAAACTTTCATTCATACGACTATATATTTGCATCTATGGTCAGCTTAAGACAAGAGGACTCAGTAGAAGCCTGAGATAAGATGAGGCCTTATATTGAGCAACAGGATAGCAACTGTCATAGCATGCTTTAGGGTAGAGGCACACAATACTATTTGGGGGAGATTAGTCGCCCAGCGACAAATTGTCTCTTCTTTGGGCGACTAATCTCCCCGCAATGCCTTCCCGACGGCTAGAATGTAAGTCACTGATGGGATGGCACTTGGAGCGATTCATTTTCCGAAGTCGCCTAAAGTTGCCTCACAAGGAAACTTTGGGCGACTTTGGAAAACAAATCGCTACTCTTTGGGCAATTAATCACCCCGCAATGCCTTCCCGCCGGCTAGAATAGAAAAGCCCGCGGGAAGGCATTGCAGGGAGATTAGTCACCCAAAAAGGCAATTTGTCTATTGGCGACTAACCTCCCTCAAATAGCATTGTGTGACTCTACCCTTAGAGACATAGACAGTAGCTAGTAAGGGCTATTTTCCACCAAGGAGAGACAGTTTAATTTCAGTTTTATAAATCAACTTAGAATTTTGTTATTCAGTTTTTTTTGGGTGTGGGAAAAACACATTTGTGGTTTTAGTGTCACCAGTTATCATAGTTAAATATATCCTGTATTTACTTTCTCAGAACCTTCATTAGTGGTTTCAGCTTAAATTCACATTCAGAGTTGTGGAACAAAGCTGAGAAGAAAAGAGTGTGACATTTTTTTTAAAAAAAATTGCTAATGTAAAAATAATACATTCTATAAAATAGAATGGGAAAATAGAAATGCACAGCCTTTTTTATGGCAGCTCCAAAAAGAAATACAGTAGCACCTTTATTAGAAAGCATTTGAGGTCCATATTGGAGCATTTGCAGTGGTGGATTCAAAGGGGTATATTTATCAAAGAGTGAAGTTAATAGTGAAGTTCCGCCACTAGAGTGAAATTCCGCCACTCTCCATTCATTTCTATGGGATTTTTATAGGCGTATTTATCAAAGGATGAACTTTCACTTTCACCCATTGATAAATACGCCTTTCAAAATCCCATAGAAATGAATGGAGAGCGGCGGAATTTCACTCTAGTGGCGGAACTTCACTCTTTGATAAATTTACCCCCTTGTTAGCCACCTTGGCCAGATTCAAGCCTTCTCCAACCCACACAACAATAACAAGAGGCGATACTTCAGTATGTAAGAGGGTGATCGAATGTTGTGTGTAAAATTGTATGTGAGTTATGTAAGTTGTATGAATGTGAAATGTTAAATGTGTATGTGATTTAATTGTGTTTGAAAATCTGTATGTAATGTTTGAATGTGGCCACTAGATGGCATTGTATTACAGTTGGGAATGGTTCATGTGCTAAAGAGTGATAGTCACATGCACAAAAGTTGGGGAAGCACATGTTTAGCTAGTGGGTAGTTAATGCTAGAGGGAAAGTATTTAAAGGGAAGACACACCCAGGGTGTTGTTGAGAGTTGGATGTCGTGGAGTCTAGAAGTAGACAGTGTTAAGGAAATAAAAGTAAAAGTACTAGGTACTTGAGCTAGTTAGTGATAGCTAAGCGAGAACGGGTAGTTGTTACCCCAACAAGGAGCATTAGAGGCTTAGAAGCCGTGGTTCAGCCACAGTGAGGGACCAAGTGCTTAGGCAGGGTCTAGCGGACAACCCAAGGAGAAGGTCAAGGAAAAGTCCTACCTGGAAAGGTCAGTGGGGCACTGAAGCAGTGTCGGCCTGGCTGAAGGAGGGAGGTGGCACACAGTAAAAGTCCTGAGTCGGGGCGAGGTGGAGGGTCGCAGGTCTTGTGACGGACTGCCTGACCAACTAGGTGGTGCAAAAGACCTTGGTTGGGTTCGTGGATCCTGGCAAACTTGGAGGCTTCTTGTAAACCCTGAATGTGTCCCTGGTGATGTCCTGAAGTGCGCTGTGTGAGTACATTGTGATCCGTGTGAATAAAAGTTATTTTTCTTCAAGTTGGAAAAATTTGTGTACTTGCCCTTTACTTCCACCGGAGGGCCCCTTACAAGTAGAGCGCCTAATGCTGACATTTCTAATACCTTTTAAAGAACTGCCATAAGAAATATAAAGATATTCCATTACTTAAGATCTCGGGTGAATTTTCTTTCATTACATGTTAAAAAGAACTAATTATAGAGCAGCTTAATACAATAAATGTGATAGAACTCAGCAGGATTGTCCGGTAGGTGTAGAGTTGCTAATCTAATTAACAACTCCTAGTAGGGCCTTGTAGCAAGGTGAGAAGGTTAGGACTTAGGAGGCTTTATCCTGTAGTGAGTGAAAGCAGCAGGCAAGGCAGGTGATAAATGAGATGTAAGTTCTTTTCCCTTGTCGGACTCCGTGTCATTACTTACAGAGATAGTCCATCCCTAATGGATATAGGCAAGTGGGTTGGTAGGCAGTGTGTTCCTATTCTGTTCTGCAGTGTCATCTCCTCTGGCTATTGCTCACCTGGAACCAGTAGTCCTAATGGATGTAGGTCACTGGGCTGGGTGGCTGCTAGACTCTGATATATGTTTGCTTAAAGGAAAACTATACCCCCAAACAATGTAGGTCTCTATAAAAAGATATTGCATAAAACAGCTCATATGTAAAATCCTGCTTCATGTAAACAAACCATTTTCATAATAATATACTTTTTTAGTAGTATGTGCCATTGGGTAATCATAAATAGAAAATTGCCATTTTAAAAAAATAAGGACCGCCCCCTGGGATCGTAGGATTCACTGTACTCACAAGCGTTGGGTCTTTTGCTTCCACACTTCTTCCTGTTACAGTTAGAGTTGAAGTATTTCTGGTCAGGTGATCTCTGAGGCAGCACACAGACCATCACGAAATGGTGGCTCAAGGCAAGAGAGTTAAAGGGCAATATTTACTTACATATATATTCCAGTTTGGTAAGATTCTTTAATATGTCACTTAATATGATATGAACTATCTGTTGCTTAAGTGTTCATTTTGGGGGTATAGTTTTCCTTTAAGCAGCAGCTGATCTAACCTATGTATAACATGTTTTTGTGGCTTGGAATCTGTGTTTAGTACACCTACATCGGAATGTTTTATTATACAAATGCAATGCTCCTGTAATTAGGTAAGCTTAATGGGGTTGTTCACCTTCCAAACACTTTTTTCAATGCAGTTGTTTTTTTCAATTATTTTCCAATATTTTTTTTTTTTTTACTGTTTTTCCAAAATCGAAGTTTAAAGGTGTTGCTCGCCTTCAAACAACTAGTTGTTTTCAGATAGATCACCAGAAATAACGTCTTTTTCCAATTACTTTCTATTTTCTTTTTGTCACTAATATTGAAGTGTAAAGTGTCATTTTTCAACTTCTAAAGCAGCTCTGGGAGGGGGTTCGCCGACCCTGTAAACTGTTCTAAATTGAAACATTTAGTTGATACATTTCTAATCTTTGTCTATGCTGAGCAGAATCCCTGGGTTTCATTCATTCGACTTTAAACTTAGATTTTGGAAAAACAATTGAAAATAAATAATGGAAAGTAATTGAAAAAAGCCTTTATTTCTGGGGAACAATCTGAAAACAACTGAACTGAAAAAAGTGCTACCGGATCCGTGTAAGGAATGAATTGTTGTATATACTGTGGGTTTGTACTAGTTACCCTGGTTGAGCATGGTGTGTCTATGGTACATAGTCATAGGGCTCTTTGTCTTGGTAACTTTGGTAACTTTGAGATATGGCGCCCATGTGTGTCTTCCTTTTCTAGTTTTTCAATGATGTTGTTCTGTAGAGGTAGGACTTGCCTCATGCAACTCAGGCACTCTTGATATTATCTGGTTTTCAAGTACGTTTTGTTCATCCAGTATAGCTTTAGTCTAATGGTTTAGCAGCCTTCTTGCAAATACCGGAATATCCATATTGCCAGTCCAGTCCCAAAAATGTACAAAATGAAGGTAGAAGGCGCACACCCTAAAATGAAACTACAGGGTGCTAAATCCATAGGTGACTCCCCATAAGGTTCTCCATATGTGTTACAAATACAAAGATAATGGATAGCACAAAAAGGAAAAATATACAAAAACAATATACAAAAAAAAATAAATAAAAAAGTTAGCCCAACGCGTTTCGACCTTAAGGGTCTTCCTCAGGGGCAAAAAATAAATAAAAAATCAAAAAGGCCTCTTTGATTTTTTATTTATTTTTTGCCCCTGAGGAAGACCCTTAAGGTCGAAACGCGTTCGGCTAACTTTTTTATTTAATTTTTTTGTATATTGTTTTTGGATATTTTTCCTTTTTGTAATAAATTCATTAATTTTTCAGATTGGGTGTGCTATCCATTATCTTTGTATTCAGTCCCAAAAATGTATATGAAATGGAATATAGAGACCTGCATTTTACCCATGAATACAGCATCGCCTGCATTTGGCAGTGCTGTATTTGCAAGTGTAGGCATATAGGTGTGCCTCTCCTGCCCTTTAACTATAACCCTGTGTGTCATTTATTCAGGTGCACTTTTGCAGTATTGGTAAAGAAAATAAACCTTGTAACTCTTGGGTCAATAAACATCTTTGGTAAACTCCAGAGCCCTTTGAAAAATTTTGAACCAGATCATTTGGAGTACAAAAAACTGAAACGGTCAGTAAGTTAAGTTCAGATGTGCATTTGACTTGTGGGCAAGTAGTACATAGGCTTATAAGCCTCTCAAGTGCACCTGATTTATACCTGATTTATTTTATAGGAGGCATAGCATGTAAAGGAAGCGCTTTATTCTCTGTCTTGCATCTTGTGTAGGTTGAGGGCCACCTTTCCCTACCTCTAACTCCAGGCAGGGCAGTGATGTCACAGTGTGGGGTAGTGGTGGCAGGAAGTCATTACGGATGTTGGGGCAAGGCGAGCAGCAATTACTGTGTCAACATCAGAGAATCCTGCGCGTTTTCCCTAATTCAGAAAACAGGCAGTTTTGACAACCCTTCCAAAAAACAGGTTGTCCGGTTCTGAACAGGTGACAACCCTATGTAGGGTAAATGGCACAATGTAGGGAATTGGGTCAAGACAATTGAAACATGCTCACAATTAATCTCGCCTCAGGCAGCAGTGCCGAGCAGGTTACCATTGGCGGCAAAAAGTCACTCATTGTACCTTTAAGAGCAACTGCGCTCTCTGCACTATCGATACGTCCTCCCCCAATGCAGGAAAGGTAAGCGCTTGGGGGTTAGGGAGGGCAGCATTGCAAGAGCTGCCTCATTGTTAGGAATTTAATGTAATAATGCAGGGAATTCTGAAGTTAAGCAGCAAAAAAAAAACAATTATACGTACCTGAGAATAACTAGAGTCTCTGTTCTTCATGTACTGGTCACAGAGAGAGTCCTCACGAACCTCGGAGAGCGATGACCCACACTCCTACAGAAGAATGGCCCGATCTTCCAGGAAAGTATAGCTGTAGCGGGAAATGCTTCCAATGGGAGTTAGGTGGTCTTAATGATAACCTCTTCCTACAGGTACTCAGAGAAGTAAATCCTGCACCGGGTTAGCCTGCGTACGGGAAGAGATGTTGTAACTCCAGCCAGCCAGACAGAAACAACAGTCCTCGCAGAGGTAAGTAATCCTGGACCGTTGTGACCTTGGGTAAGTATCCAGTTTCAGAATTAGGAGCCAACCACTGGTGTCAGCCCCCCACTTA
This sequence comes from Xenopus petersii, assembly GCA_038501925.1. NCBI lineage: Eukaryota > Metazoa > Chordata > Amphibia > Anura > Pipidae > Xenopus > Xenopus petersii. Next base: position 10,054,384 of record CM076675.1, on the reverse strand, counting down.
GGTAGATGCAATAGTCCAGGAAGCAAATGATCACTTTTAACTCACACAGGTGCAGGAGGAAGGAGAGTTGAGCCATTGCTAAGGAGCACCATCTGAGAAATGGGTCCACAGGGAGTGAGAAATGCCGAAGTCAGGACACGCCGGGTCAAGCCTAGAAAATCCGTCCAACCAAGCTGGGTAAACAGGGGAGAAGAACCGAAGCCAAAATCCCCAAGAAACTTGCCAAATACGTGACCAAGAACCTGGACATAGAGAACGCCAAACCTACTTCCAGGATTATGTAAGTATAACTACGCAGCATCACTGCTCATGTGCCCCGAATTTAAATTGTCCAGGGGAAGGCAGCCGCAAACTCCTGCCTTAGAATTGCCCCTGAAACAGAGAGTACAATGATACTATTAATTAGAAACCAAGAAGAAGACTTTCAGAATACATTACACTGGTCTGCAACTACCTCTTGTAGATTGAATGAAACAATGAGGACAATTGGCACTGGGGTCAAGACAATGTTTGAAAATGCTTCTGTTTCCATTATTTGTAATTCTATGTTTTGCAGCTATATTAGTAACTGCATATCTGTGTGTCTGTTTGTGTATATATATATATATATATATATATATAGTCAAATACAAGAGTCCTCTGCACTCAACCCATTATCAATATATTTAAGACAGAGACATTTTGTGCTACTGCTACTGAAAAATGCCTTACCCTTTAAACAAAACAGGGATTGTTTGTCCATATATTGCAATATATTTAAGCTGAACAACTACGTCAAAGTCATCCCATATCTGGCCAGTCCTACGCTCAATTTTATCTGATTCATTAAGAATTCTATTGCTTCATTATACATTTTACAAAGGGACTAGGTTTTACCTGCAACTTACTTGCTGCTTTCAAAGTAAAACTCCCAAACTCGGCTGCCCTTTTAAATATATATATCTGTCTGCAAAGAGAGTACAATGATGCTGTTATTTAGAAACCAAGAGGAAGACTTCAAGAACACATAGCAAAAGAACATCCATTTTTCTATCCATCCTTTTTGGATAATTTTGTCTCTAGTGGCTAAGTCTTGTCTAGCAAAGAAGGTGGCACCTCTGTGACCCGATAAACAGATGTTTTCTCTTTTTTCTGCACTGACAGACAAGTAAATCATTGAAAGGCTCTGGTGCCGGGTATGTGAGAGAGTAAACTCTACTTCTGAGAGGCAACAGCACGCTCACATTGTATGTGATAGATATTTCATAGGAAGGTTACAATCCACAGGAGCATAAAAAGCAGCAAAGAAACTGCACAAAGGAAGACAGTTTTTTGCTCAGACTCTAGTAAATATATACAGTAAATATATAATATTTGCATGATAAATAGCAAGACGCCGAGCCACTAGCACACTTGCATTCGTGGTTTTCGGAATGTGGATTACTAAATTATTTTCTGGTAGTTATATGTAATAATACCAATTTTTATAACCCTAAGTATATTTTAATAAGATCTCGTTAGGGCATTTTACTGTGCAATTAATGGTTTTGTAAATGGCCAATAATATTAATTTATTGCAAGTCTGCTCACTTCAATAACTTATTTTTTATAGAAATGTTACTGCTTTTTTTTTTTTTAATAATTAAAGACTGAAGTACACTGTGTTGGATTTAATTCCCTCCTGGTGAGCCTCTGACAGCCAGCTCCTTTTTCTTCCTTCCAGTGCATAGAGACAAAGGCAAATGAATCAATATCTCTCGAAAGGAAGTTAAAGCTGCACAATGATGGTTTCTTCTCCCACATTAACCTTTACACTGGATGCAGTGTGAATAATAAAGGTCCCTTAACAGGGATACCCAACTCTGATACCAACTAGGTCATGTTGCCACCTCCTCACTCTCACTTCAGGAAGATCTTTGTTGGACATCCTTGGGTTGGTCTATAAATGCTACAACCTATAACTAGTTTTTTTTTAATAATTAGTCAAAGGTAAAGACCTTCATGAGGCAATTTGGATGACACCTAGGGCAGGGCATTTGTCTGTCTCAGTCCATTTGTGCATCTGTTTTGAGCATGTATAAGATTCCTTATTTAAATAGTGACAAAGTAAGTTATGTTGAAAAAAGACACAATCTTTTAAGTCTGTATATAACCTGCCTAACTGGCAGTTGATCCAGAGGAAGGAAAAAAAACATTGAAGCCTCTCCAATTTGTCTCAGAGGGAGAAAAATTCATTCCTTAGTCCAAAATCAGACTAGCCCTGGATCAACTTGTACTATGAGCTATCTCCCATAACCCTGTATTCCCTCACTTGCTAAACACCATCCAACCCCTTCTTAAAGCTATCTAATATATCAGCCAGTACCCCTTCCAAATATTTAGGCAGAAGCTCCTTTCTAGTAACTGGAATGTGTGACTTTGTGTCAGCTGGAAAGTCCTACCGGTAAATAAAGCATTAGAGAGATTATTATATGATCCCCATATATATTTATATGTAGTTATCATATCACCCCTAAAAGGAGAATTCAACTGTAAAGTAAAAAAAACCCTACCCCCCTACCCTACATTGGTTCCTTAAACATTGTGACAAGTTTTCCTGGACCTCCCTTCCCTCTCTTGGATTTTCTCCTTCACCCAACCCTTTCTTTATGAATCCTGTTTTCTCACACAGTCTACTGTCTCTGTGAAGCCCTCTGATTCTTCTGAATATAAATTGAATAAAACTGTATAAATTCATTTTCTGTATCATTTAAAACATATACTCACAATAAATTGACATACAGACCTTACAAAATGAAACAGAAGGGTTAGAGGCCCCTGCTGGCAAGAGCTTCCATTCTAAAGGGTTGAACTGTTGAAAATAACTATTGAAAACTCTTGGCGGTTGTCTGATAATCCAAGGATGCTTTAAACAGGCAGTTTAGGGAAGATTTGGGGCAGAGGCATTGGCAAGCAAATCCAGAGACAGATAAAAGATAGAGAAATCTTGCAGGTGGGAATAGTATAGCATTAAGGGCAGAGACACACGCTCAGATTCAGGGAGATTAGTTGCCCGGTGACAAATCTCCTCTTCTTCAGGGAAACTAATCTCCCCAAACTGCCTCCCACTGGCTAGAATATAGATCGCCGGCAGGATGGCACTTGGAATGCTTTGTTTTCTAAAGTTGCCCGAAGTTGCCTCACAGGGAAAACGAAGCGCTCTGAGCGTCGTGCTGGCGATTTACTGTCTAGCTGGTGGGAAGGCAGTTCAGGGAGATTAGTTGCCCCGAAGAAGAGGAGATTTGTTGCCGGACTCATTTCCACAAATCTGAGTGTGTGCTCTGACCCTAATAGAGGAAAAGAGATAGAGACAAGAGAGCATGAACAGTTTGTGAGCTATTGCAAAAGTGTATAGTGTTGTCAATTGGAGGTTGTCTGCATCAAGAATGTCATACTTAATTTTCTTGCAGAAAAACATTTCCATGTACACATATTTAGAAAATACTGTATACTAGATTGAGACCATTTTAAATGTACAAAATATAATCTCAAATATAACCTCAATAATGTGCATGTTTACTAGAATATAATGGACAATACATATCAGATAGTCCCTGTACATTCTGCTGAAAAAGATGCATTTATCTGTTTTGGATTAGCCAGTAGTCATTATTACACTATAATAATATTTAGCTATGGGTCATCCTATTGGTATATTTGAGTAAAACCCACCCACCAGGGATATTGTAAGGGTCTCTTCGGGCACTACACTTTACCCTACATGGGTTCCATACACCTGAAAAATCTTTTGTGCAAATCTGAGTGCAATTGCAAATGGCCTATTAGAAATAAGATAATAATAACAATGAAGAGATAAAAGTATGAAAACTGAAAGGCAGGACATCTTGTTTTATCCTATTCCCCCCCTCCCATCCGTTCCTTTAAGCCCAGAGTGCTGTGTCTTTATGTGAGTTCCTTTGGAACATTAGGTCTGCTGCATTGTTGAGCTCCTTGAACCAAATAAATGATATGAAATAAAAAATAAGAACACTGTGTTGTGTGGGATTGTTCAGCATTGCATTAGGATTAGAGAGTTTTCGGATCCAGGAAAGTTAAAAGTAATTCCAGGTTCAAGAGAGCAATTTTATCTTAGAATAAAAATGCTTCTTCTGGCAACGTTATTATAGTCAGTAGTATCAGGCTGGAACACACTGGATAGAATTAGTAAAGTAATATTAAAATAAAATATGCATGCTTTACATTTTGCATTTTGATGGACATATGAGAATTGGGTTACACAATTGTCTATAGTCACTACAGGTTTGCTTGAAGGAGAAGGAAAGGTCTTTTAACTTGGGATGCCAAAAGTTAGACACCCCCAAGTGATCGCATTTACTTACCTGAAACTCCCGGGCCGGTGCACCTATAAGGAGAAAACTGCACTTGCCTGGGATTCTTCCAGTGAGCACCACTGAGTGATCTTCTTCTGACTTCTTTTTTTTCTCATGGATGTGCAGTAGCATGAAAAGCTGAACTTGAATGGTGCTCACTGGAAGAAACCCTGGACCGGTGCAGTTTTCTACTAATAGGTGCAATGGCCTGGAGTTTAAGGTAAGTACATGCGATCACTTGGGGGTGCCTAACTTTTGCCACCCCCGAGTTAAAAGACCTTTCCTTTGATAGGAACGGGAACTTCTATTACATTGGGCCTGAAAGGAATGGTCCTCGTTATCTGTTAATAGTTATAGCTATTGAAAAGGTACATTCCGAATGGTCCAGTAGAGTTGTAGCAGCCAAGACCTCTAGTGAGTCCAGTTTGATGGCCAAGATTTCCAGTAAATCTATGGCAGGTAAAGGCAATTACCATGTAAACCTCTATTAGCATCTCAGTTATGGGCCTGAATGTCACGTCAGCGGTATTTCTTCTACAAAATATGATAAAGCATATTGGCTTAGGCATGTCTTTTAAGAGCATCTTAGAGAGAAAGGATAGCCCTATAGATGTTAACTCTGTACACTCACTAGTAAAAACAATTGGTTTGAGTGTAAAGTACCAAAACTACAGCAGAGGGAACATATTGCACCATATTTACAAAATGATCAGGCATTCAGTGATTCCAATGTTGACATGTTCAAACTAATATAAGTTTATCTTTATTGAAGTTTACATGTCCATAAAAAAAGCCTTATGCATTTTGTGCCAAGAACACTTTCAGTAGTAGGCCCCGCCTCCAAGCGGTGAAGATGTCACTCACAGGGCCGTGAGTACTGCAGCCACAGGGTTTGCTTAGCCAATGTATACCCATGTATACTTTCAGCGCCCAGGTGCCAGAGAAGGAGCGAGACCAAAGGCCCACCTTACTCGCACCTATTTGCGCTGTTCTAAATGCCATCTAATAGACCGACTTATGCCCCCATGGCTCCACCTTTTAAGCCGCTCATATACAATGGAGGTAGGGGAGAGAGCTAGCGCCTGTACATACATACAGTATATTGATTTGTAAAAGGTTTATTCTGGGTGTGCAGTATCTGGATAGCGCCTTCCCTGTCAGAGGCCTACCTGTCAAATCTGCTACTCGTCCAGTACCTCCAGGTAATCAGGGCCTATCCACACGGTGACATAGGCCCTTGTAGGCAGAATGTGATGTAATTCTGTGAAAATAATTGGGGTTTTCCGGATAATGGATCTTTCTGTAATTTGGCCTTAAGTCTACTAGAAATTCATTTAAACATAAATAAACCCAATAGGCTGGTTTTGCTCCCAATAAGGATTAATTATATCTTAGTTGGGATCAAGTACAAGCTACTGTTTTATTATTACAGAGAAAAAGGAAATCATTTTTAAAAATTTGAATTATTTGGATAAAATGGAGTCTATGGGAGACGGTCAGAGCTTTCTGGATATAGGGTTTCCGGATAAGGGATCCTATACCTGTATATGCAGAGAATAGCGGCAGCAAAATAAAAAATATATATATATTTTTTTTATTTTTGATATTTTTAATTTTGCATACAAAAAATCCCTGTGAGTACAGCTATTCTCTGCATATATGTTTACCCTAACTTTGCGGGCACACAGGTAATTCTACAGTAAACAGTGTGCACCTTTGGGATTTTGATTATATATAAATATATATATTGTTGCCTGATATGCTGATATGGAAGTATGTTTTACTGTATGCCAACAATTGAATTGATTGTTAATGAATACTGACTCATTGTGACCCATTTCAGCCCTACACCCGTCTTTTTTTGAGAGTGTGTGATGTTCTACCAATTTCTTTCTCATCCACAATGGCAGCCAAAGCCACATTAAAATGGAGCCACATGCAACAGGATTTAAAGTTTACTGTATAACACAATGCAACTAGTTGCAGCATACACCAACATAACAACCAATCAGATTTTTTTCTACTTGCCGTTGACTTATCAAAGCTCATTTCCCATTGGTTCAGATGTCTGTGTCCAGTGTCAATTAACAAGACCTTTGGTTTAAAGCCTGCTTTAGCTTTTAAATGTTAAGGCTTCTTGAAAGCATCACCTATTACTTTGTGACTTCTTCCATCTGATAGAAAACCTCTAACTTGTTTGACCACTATCTTCTTAAATACAGATGGAGCAGATTTAAATGAAGATCTACCCTTTGCATAGACATTTTATCTCCATTAAAAGTGATGGTGTTGGTGTGCCATGAAGACCAGGCAAGTTCTGTTTGCCACCTGCACAATGATGAATGACAGCAAGGTTAGTGCTATTATCTACTGGTAAACTTCTGCCTCTGTTGGTACATGGGCTTCATTTTAATGTATGAGGCCTCCAGACATAATGCATTTCAAGGCAGCAGAAAAGATACCCTTAGATTATCCTTTTAGATCAGAAGGTCTTCCAAGTGCTGTATGCACCACAGTGAATTTATAAGGTCCATTATTGTGCTCAGCCCTGTCATTAATATCCAATGACTGCAAGAGAAGAAGAGACACCTGATTTCAATGTATGGCCCTCCATATGTCCACAGCCCAGAATCCAGTTCAACAGCTACTTGGTCCTTTTTGATATAGACAATGCGTAGTGAGTCTATGTTCCTCCCCTACTAGGACCTCTATTACAGAGCCTAAAACTGGGCCTGGAAATGGACCAGTCCCACCTACTCATTAATAGGCCAGGGTATGTGTTAAGCAGAGATTGCTGCTGTTGACTGGGGGTGAAGGTGTATCCAGCTGAACTACAGCTCCCAGTGTTCCTGACAGCCATTGTAGCTCAGCAACTGACCAAGACAGCAGAGATTTTAGATTTTAAATTGGCTGCAGGCTTCCCATTCATATGGATTTCTTTAAGGTTTTAGGAATCATAGGAAACAGTGTTTCTCGAATGGAAACATTATCTTAGAAATAAACCCTAATAACCTCAGACAGAAGACGATACTCTTTACAATTTCCCCTGGGTTAGCAAATCGCTCCTTTTCTTTCCCTCTTCCTTGAAGTTTTTTAGGGTTGCCTTTTAAAAATGACACCATTCAATTCAGCTGTTTCTCGTAGGGACAGGGCACAAAGGGACCCAAACCATCGAGGTCAAAAAAAGAAATGTAAAGTGAGATATCAGATGGTTGTATGAATATTAAATGGGCTTTGTTCATCAATTATACAGCCACATGCCTCAACGACCATAACGCCATTTTGTCTTCAAGTACAGGTAAGCGTTTTCTATTCCCAACCTGATCTATTGTTTCGGTTTCTTACAGTGTTAATCCCCAATCGTAAAGTTAGGAGCCTCTGTGCTCTGGGATGTTTGTTCTAAATGTTAATGTCGAAATATTTGCTTTTTTTTTCTTTAAAAAACCGTCACTGGGGATTGAGCGAAATGGTGCTGATGACCAAAGGGTTAAAGTCTCCTTTTGCTGCTTGTTCTTGTCTGCAGCGGAGGGATTTTTTTTTGTAGGTTTCCATGGCAACACTATATCTGGCTGCCAGCTCTGTCGTAAGTTATTGAACTGAGACTGGCTTTTGGTTTAGCAGATAATTAGGTTCTGTCTCACAGGTTCATTTTCCTGTGACTGGGACGTGAATATGACCTACAGCTGGCCTCAATTTCACTGTCACAGACAGAAATATTAACCCCAGCCGTCCCCGCTGAAAGATAAAAATAAGGAACTTGCCCACTTTCCACGTTCCACGCCCAATATCTGCTTATATTTCATCAAACATACCAAGAATGCTTGGGTATCGTGCACCAAATTGGCGTCAGCATTTCATTTGGGGTATTTGGGTTACTATCGTTCTTTATTGTTGGGGAAAAAGAGACGGAATTAGTAAAAAAAAACCTGGAAAAAGTCAAATGTCCCGGCTTTCCAACAAGGGTCCACTAAACAAAAGGAATCTACCTTCTTCTGCTGTGGCTGGCTCTTGATAGTAATTCATTTGTAAGATTATTCATTCAAGTGGGTATATACTGTAAGTGCCAGTTTATGGATCGCGTTCCTCTAAAATAAAATCATGGGGTTTATAATGTCGCTTGCTGTCTTGCTCTCAGTGCTCTATAGCATGACATTGTGCCATTTAAGAAAGTATTATATGGACTTTTTCATCCTATTTATAGTCATAACATTATCGTACATAATGTGAGAATATAAGTGTCAACTTACAGCACATGCAATTGTCTAATCAACATGGTCTTCTCAAAGAAACCATGGGTTAAAATTAGGGATGCACAGAGATTCCAGGATTTGGTTCGGGTTTCGGCTTCAGGATTCAAGTTCAGGATTCTGGACGGCCAAACCGAATCTGAATTCTATTTTGCAATATGCAAATTAGGGACAGGGAGGGAAATTGCGTGACTTTTTTCCCCCGCCCCTAATTTGCATAAGCAAATTAGAATTCAGATTTGGTTCGGTATTCGGCTGAATCTTTCACGAAGGGGGTTCCCAAAATAGTGGATTCGGTGCATCCCTAGTTAAAATACCAATTATTCTCATTCTCGTCATCATTCGCTCTCACTGCCATACAGCAGCCACTTGGGCTTTTGCATCCCTGAAAGAACTGGGATCATCATAAATTTATTGAACATTTCATACATTTATGGAACAATATAAGTGTTGGTTTATGGCACATTATTATTATTATAAATATTATTATTATTATTATGCCAACATTTCTCAGCGTTGTAAACGGAGCTGATGTTCTCCCAAAGAAAACCATGGGAATCAACACACCTCTAAATGACTATCTTTTACTTCCACTGCCCTATGGCAACTAGACTTTTGCACTCTTGAAAGGGGTGTGGTCATCAAACACCACATGTGCCATTATGCTCAAGGGTCCACCAATATAAACAGTTCTGCAGCATGCTTTCATTATTATTATTTCATTTATTATTATTGTTATTTTTATTATATGTAATGCTTTTCTGTCTTCTGTTTCAATGTTACTGGGAATAAATTAATATATGGTTCATTTATTTTATCCAAAGCCTAGTTGACCTGGTCTCATCAATTCCACCATTTAAATAGTAAAGGATTCATATGCTTTCAGATTGCCTGAACAGGAACCATATAGTGTTAGCAGTTTCTTCTACCCACAAGGTCACCAAAATTGTAGATCATTTCAAAAATTGCCAGGTTTGCCTTTGAAATTAAAGAGTCTGGGAATGAAATTGGCCCTGGTCTCATAGTAAATCTGAGGTGATCACAGGGTGCCCATAATCCCCGCATTTGCATCTACTTTGAGGTGCATCTTCTTTGAGGTGCACCCTCCTAAACCAAAGCCCAGCAATGGGGTTAAAAACACAGTTATAAAAAATTTACCGTTGTACAAAGTGTTGAATGTGACTTGTTCTTCCAGTGCAACTGCTATGCAGCGACTGATGCAGGTCACTATGGGAACCCTGGAGCTATTATCTGGTTTATAGGTGGCGGTAACTCCAGGGTTCGCCAGCATATAGGTGCAAGACATATCAGTGGATGAGAACTACAACTAAATTATTCAAGAAAGCAAGGCTGGATTTAAATAGCAGGCACCCCTAGGCCCCTGACGTTCATCGACCCCGTCCCATCACCTTCCCTAGTGCACATGCACAAATTTTCAGCATCAGGTCCGGAGTACTGGGGATTGGTTCACAGGAGGTTTTAAAAACTATGGGGCAAATTCACTAAGATGCGAAGTTGCGCCAGGCGCAACTTCGCCGCACTTTGCCACACTTCGCCATGCGTATTTTCGCCAGCGCTCCACAAATTCACTAAAATCCGAAGTTGCGCACAGGGGTAGCGTAGGTTTTCAAAGTTGCACTAGCGTTAATTCGCCAAGCGAAGCGAAGTTTTGCTAGCGATGGTTCATTTGCATACGGCGCGAAATTCAAATTTCAATGGAGGAACACGTATCACCACTTTAAATGCCTAGAAAACCTTCAAATCAGCAAATAAAAATGTTATTTTGCCCTACACATGTGCCCACTGTCTAGGTAAGTTGCCATGAGTCAGGAAATGTAGGGGGGAAGGAGGGGAGCCCCAAAAATATTTTCGATCTTTTTCAGCCTATCACCCATCATGTAGAAAACACGCCAGCGTTTTTTGGGACTTAGAAAACAATTTGACTTTTTTTTAAACAAACCCTATCTACTCTATTGCGCTTCGCCGGGTCTGAGGTGGCGAAGGAAGTCTAGCGTAAAAGGTAGCGTTCAGTACACTGCGCAAGTTAGTGAATTTGCGTAGTTACATCGCTAGCGAAAATTCGCCTGGCGTAAGTGTGCGAAATAACACTAGCGAATTTACACCAGCGTTCGTTAGTGAATTTGCGAAGTACCGAAAATGCCAAACGCTAGCGAATTGACGGTAGCGTTCGGCGCTTCGGCGCTTAGTGAATTTGCGCCTATATCTCTTGCTAATTCCCAGTGCTTCTGAACTAATGCGGGTGTGGTTGGGCAACATGCCATCCCCCTCTGCCCTAGGCCATGGTCTTTACACAAATCTGGTCTTTCAAACAAGAATATTCATCATGTCATTTCAGAAAACAGGGGTATGAAAGTAGTATGAAATAGGGAAATACCATATTTACCAAATGTAAATAATTTAAAGGACTTGCGTCCTAACACTTGATTATATTGCCACAAACATCGCATTGCACATAGTTTCAGGAAAAACGACTTCATATGCTTCAACCTTTTGCCTAAGAACTTTATCATTGAAAAAATATATTGATATTTCTGGAACAACCATGCCAATGATACCTAATGAAGTGTTTTTATATTGCACTTATAAATACAAGGGTAGCATTTACCAGCAGCACATGTACAGCATGTAGAGTAGCCCTGTGATCAGGGGCATAACTAAAAGTAAGGTTTTAAGGCTCCCTTTAAGGGCCTATGGGGCAGATTTACTAAAGGGCGAAGTGATTAACGTTAGCGAAGATTCGCCAGCGTGACGTCATTTTGTTACTTTGCCGATTTACTAATGGGCGCAGGCGTAAGTTCGCTAGCAAAGGAGATAGACTAATAATAATTACTAGTAATTCACTCCCTTACGCCTGGCGAAGTTGCGCTCTGGCGAAGGGACGTAATTCACTAAGATGCAGGTTTTACTGAACGTTACCTCTTGTGCCAGACTTGCCTTCGCCACCTCAGACCAGGTGAAGTACAATAGAGTAGATAGGACTTCCTCAAAAAATAGTTGAAAATTAGTCCCAAAAAATGCTGGCGACTTTACATTTTTCAGGGTGATAGGCTGCAAAAGATCGTAAATTTTTTCTGGGGTACCTGGCTTCCCCCCTACATTTCCTAACATATGGAACATAAACTATACACTGGGCTGATATGTAGAGCAATATATAGGACTGCCCAAACCTCTTGCCTGGACTTTGACTATTAGGACCTAGCGGCTCTTGTAGGGTTGAAGCCAGGATCAAAGTGCTCATGACATTATGGCTGCTGTATGTTGTATATGCAATAATGTATAGCTACAGCCGGCGTCTAAAACCTAATCTATATCTTTTTAGACTTCATCTGTTTACCTTGCATCGCTCTAGGGCTTCCCTGAACTGCTTGATAGCTTGCCAGAATTGTACTAGCAATAAAAGAACAATCATGGCAAGATAGATAAAAATAATATATTATAAATGTATTGCAGATTTTTGAAGAAGTAGCTAAATGTATGCTATAAAACAAGTCTCCTTCTGCTTTGAAACAGATTTGTATTTGCAGATGATACTCTAACCTTACTGTTGGTCAAAAGATCTATCATTTCACCAGGCGGGCGGAGGGGGTAGAACCAGTAAAGAGGAAGAATAGACTGAATGGGAGCATGTGATTGCCATAGTAATCACAGAGAACATTTCCTTTCATTTTGCTGGTGAAACGAGGCCTGAGAAAGGAACACTGGGGTCTGAGTAATAAAGTAAATGTAACTGATGTTATCTCGGGGTACTTCTTACAGCAGGTAAAATACTAAACGACTGTTAAATGTAAACACAATTAAAGTGTAATTTCAGGCCAGTGTCCATAATGCTTCCAAGCAAAATAGGACGATGGATTCCGTGTCTACAATTACATGCCACCATATAAATAGGTCAGTGTCCTACTAAACCATGATACATCCAGCTCTCCAGCTCATAAGGTTCTCTATAAAAATCTATGCTGCATGTAATGGCAATTTAGTTTCACAATCACCTCGCTGAAGAGTTAACAAACTGCGCCCAAATTATGAAAAAAAGGCGACTAGATGTAACGAATATTCCCTGGAGTATATGCTTCTGTTTTGCTAAATGTTCTCCTACTAAACAGCAGAAACATTTGGTAGCAATATTTTCATTTGTAAATACAATGAAGTGGTGAATACTGTAGATTAGCCCCGTAGTCAGTAATCAAGAATGGACTGGGCTGGAGCAGTCAGAACAACCAATTGAAATTGATATTGGTTTCCGGAGGGTAATATGATTGTGCCAAGCTGCTAGATGAACCCATAATGCAGAGGGAGAGATTTTATAACATGCATACTGTAGTTCATCTTTCAGAATGGCCACACAAAACTGCTGATATTTTATAATTACCAAACCAAAATCTTTACATGAACTGCATTTCACTAAATTTACAGTTGTTTAATTTGGCTCAACATAAGTAGCTTGTTTGCTACCTATTTAGGCAATTTTATCCTCTCCTGTGACAGTCTGGGGCAGATTGATCAATATTTAAATTTTTGCATTTTATTTCTTTACAATTCGAAAAACTTCGAAATTTTGATAATTAAAGGACAAGTAAACCTTTAAAATAAGTGAATGTAAAATTGATGAGAGTGCTATTCTAAGAAAATTTGCAATATACATTTATTATTTATTTTGGTTTTATTCCAAGATATTAAGGGATACATGTGCTGTTAATATGAATAAATTTTGTTCCAACAGCGCCACCTGCTGGTCAGTTTCCCACCAGTCTGACCACCAAGTAGTCAAGGACGTTGTCAGGAGAAAGAAATAGGCTGCTCTGATGTTCTTCTGCTTAGGAAAGGTTTAAAAAAAAAAAATCCTAAGCAGAAGAACATCAGAGCAGCCACTTTCTTTCTCCTGACAACTTCCTTGACTACTTGGTGGTCAGACTGGTGGGAAACTGACCAGCAGGTGGCGCTGTTGGAACAAAATTCATTCATATTAACAGTACATGTATCTCTTAATATCTTGAAATAAAAACAAAATAAATAATAAATGTATATTGCAAATTTTCTTAGAATAGCACTCTCATCAATTTTACATTTACTTATTTTAAAGGTTTACTTATTCTTTAAGAGAAAAATTAAAATGTGGCTTAAAAACATCAACAAAACAACTAAAACACAGTGACATCACATTATAGCCTTAATTTTCAATAAGTTTGCCAATCAGCTGCTGCAAGGGCAAACAAAACCATGACTTGTATTAAAAGGGGCATAGATTTGCGGTAGGAGGGGGTTATTCTACTACTGTATAGAGCACTGATAAGGCCCCATCTAGAATATGCCGTACAGTTTTGGTCTCCATCTCTCAAACAGGACATTATTGTATTAGAGAGGGGACAGAGAAGGGCAACTAAGCTGGTAAAGGGAAAATCTTAGCTATGAGGAAAGACTGGCCAAATTGGGGATGTTCAGCTGGAGAAGAGGCGCTTAAGGGGAGATATGATAACTATGTATAAATATATAAGGGGATCATATAATAATCTCTCTAATGATTTATTTACCAGTAGGTCTCTCCAGCTGACACAAGGTCACTCATTCCGATTAGAAGAAAAGAGGTTCCGCCTAAATATTGGGAAGGGGTTTGTTACAGTGAGAGCTGTGAAGATGTGGAATTGTCTCCCTGAATCAGTGGTACAGGCTGATACATTAGATAGGTATAAGAAGGGGTTGGATGGTGTTTAGCAAGTGAGGGAATACAGGGATATGGGAGATAGCTCATAGTACAAGTTGATCCAGGGACTGGTCCCATTGCCATTTTGGAGTCAGGAAGGAATTTTCCCCCCTTGGAGGCTTCAAATGTTTTTTTCGCCTTCGTCTGGATTAACTAGCAGTTAGACACTTTATATATAGACTTAACAGGTTGAACTTGATCAATGTGTGTCTTTTTTTTCAACCCAACTTACTATGTTACTATGTATTTTGAATAATTCTCAAAAACTCGAATTGAAAAATAGCTTGAAAATTGAAAATGTCATTGAAAGTCGCCAGTCGCAAGATTTTTCCTGCAAGAATGTTGAATTGCAGCAGAGCTCAGATTTGAAGGCTGAGACATCTGCCCTTTAGAATTTCACGTAAACTGACTTTTTGGCCTATAGAATCATTGTAACGGGCAATGTCATCAGATCATTTCTGACTTTTGCTTAAAAAACTGTTATGTCTATAGTTTGCTTGTGTGAAAAGTCTCGGCACAATATAGTGTTTGAAAACGATGCTTGTTATAGAAGGCTACCTTGAGCACAGTTATGTATGCCATAACACTATACCGTTATTGATGGGATGTCATTTTTATATGCGCTATACAAATAAATTATGATGATGTTTTAGTACAAACTTTGGGGAGAATCAGGTTGATATTCCCACAACTGTATTAAACTGATTCTTAGATGTCTATGTAGTATGTAATAAATGCTGAACAAGAATAAGGACAGAACTCTAGGGAACTGAGAGACAGATAGCAGACAGGTTTGTTGGGCAAGTGGAACAGACATCTGTTTTATGTCCAGTGTTTTTATTACTTTTTTTAGAATGCTTTTTGGGCTGCTTGCAAATTGTCCAAGTCTTTCTTCAGCCTTCTGCACAGTCTTCTGCTAACGACTTTGTCTCTATCTTTCCATGAGCTCATATGGTAAGTTTATGTATAATTGTTTGCATTTAGCCCATATCAGATCATTTAAGGGGGTTATATACTAAACCCCCGAATGCAAAAATCACAAAAAAATTGTGATTTTTCTTTTTTTATAAAATCTCAAATTTTTTGGAATTTATTAAACCTCAAGGATGGTAAAGTCCGAATCTGAAAATCCAGCATCTCAGACCTGTTGAGGTTGCATATGAGTCAATGGGAGAAGTCCCAATGATTTTTTGATATGCGCTGGGTTTTGGGATTATTTATTAATACACTTTCCCGGAAATTTTGTTTGCGGGAATAAAACATGAAAAATCAGATTTTCACAGGGGTTTTTTTTCAGATTTCTCATCCGATTTTCACGATTTTTTAGGATTTTTCACCCAAAAACTCTGAAAACTTCAGGGTATTGCCAAAAACCCAGCGCACATCAAAAAATCATAAGGACTTCTCCCATTGACTTATATGCAACTTTGACAGGTCTGAGATGCTGGATTTTCAGATTCTGACTTTTCCATCCTCTGGGTTTAATAAATTCCGAAAAATTTGTGATTTTTGCATTCGGAGTTTAGTAAATAACCCCCTAAATTGTGTGTCTCCTAGAACTGAACAATTCCTGCATAAAGGAGCCAGCACAAACTGGACCTTAGTTCAGTAAATGCTCTACATTATTTTATCAAAAGGTTCTGACACCCTTTAGCATAGTGTAAACAAAAGACTGTGTTTTGTGTCTTCGAAGGGCACCCAAACTTAAAATGAATTTGATCCAATATGAAATCTTCCAATAACATAACTGCCAGGATATAGCCAATACTATACATTACACAGAACAATATGGGGCCGATTCATGAAGCTCGAGTGAAGGATTTGAATTAAAAAAACTTTGAATTTCGAAGTGTTTTTTGGGCTACTTCGACCATCGAATGGGCTACTTCGACCTTCGACTACTACTTCGACTTCGAATCGAACGATTCGAACTAAAAATCGTTCGACTATTCGACCATTCGATAGTCGAAGTACTGTCTCTTTAAGAAAAACTTCGACCCCCTACTTCGGCAGCTAAAAGCTACCAAAGTCAATGTTAGCCTATGGGGAAGGTCCCCATAGGCTTGCCTGAGATTTTTTGATCGAAGGATATTCCTTCGATCGTTGGATTAAAATCCTTCGAATCGTTCGATCGAAGGAATAATCCTTAGATCGTTCGATCGCAGGATTTGCGCTAAATCGTTCGACTTCGATATTCGAAGTCGAACGATTTTAGTTCCTAGTCGAATATCGAGGGTTAATTAACCCTCGATATTCGACCCATAGTGAATCGGCCCCTATGTGTATGCATGCAGTATGTATATATTACAATTACACAAAGTTACACCTAGAGCTGGACAAAATGGTTTAAACTACTCATTGAGGGTTCCCTCATCGCGTCCCCAATTAAATGCATCCCTATTATAAATATGCAGATCGTTCCCAACACTGGACACTGGTTTATATTGGCAGTTGGAGAAGATGGTGCATATGTTCCATTCTCAAATCAAGTGTGTTTTGTTCAATTAGTTGTTGATAGATTCCACTGCACTGCTTTCTTTTTGTATTTCTACAAAAAGCCATGGGTAATCTGTGCATGATAAACCATTTCAGAAATACTTTATTATATTTTTTCACGTATCCCTTCCAGTGCCCTGGCAGTACCTTAGACAAGCCACCGGTGCCCAACCTAATTTGCCTTACATTGTCCATCAGTCCACTATTTGTTATAGGCAACATCACCAGTGATGGTTGTCTCCAATATTAATAAATACACCCCCTAGTGTAACTGATCTATCTTGGGTCCTGACAGTACCTCCTCATGACCCGTTCTGAATGTAGATCATTCGAAAAACATGAATGGTTTTATATTTTACAAAATTAAAAAAAATATGCTTCAGCTGTTTCCGATGCACAATTTCCTTTTCTGCTTTCAGGGGGATGCAGAGATTCATTATACACAGAGAAAAGTCATTGTCTAGTGAAACATTTTCATTATCAGTTACAGTTTCACAATGCACAAAATTTTCTCATAATTTTAAAAATAAAAAATTTACTCAACTTCATATTAAAATTTGGCTTCATTTATTAAAAAATCTGAATGAAAATTGTACGTTTGGGAAAAATCTAGAAAAAATTGTGCGACAATTCAAATTGTGCAACTTGAATTTTCAAATGAAAACCAGTGTCGAACTGCCCAAAACCCTCAAAAACAGAAAGGACATCTGCCATTGACTTTTACATGACTTTGACGGGTTTTAACTGGAGTATTTTTCGAATTTTGACTTTTAGCAACTTTGCAGCATAATAAATCTTGAAAAATTCAAGGTTTTTCCCCTCTAAAAGTGTGGATTTTTCCCCTTAAAAACTCCACCGGAATAATTTGAGGCTTAATAAAGAGGCCCTAATTATAGCAAACATACTGTAAATTTGATGTAATTTATATTATTAATTGATATTATTGACTTTTATATTTCAGAATCTCCTTTTTTAAATCCTTTGTTCTATTTGCTGTGCCGCCTATCCTCCACACTTCTCAAGCCTAAATGATACATTGACCTCTTTGTATTGTCATATTTCTATTCATTCACAATCATAATTTCTTTTCAGGAGTTATTGTACCCTTAGCCCTTAGTCCATTGTGTTCCAGCCTTCGCAGAATACCTTTTGCTCTGTTGATTCCTAGGAACACACAGGCTCTTCCCCTCATGACCGAACAAGCAATGTTTGCAGCTTGATAACTATTCTGTTCATTCCTTGTATTCATTTTGTAATATTTAGATCGTGTTTTTATGATTCTTTTATCGTTTAATAATATTTGACAACATGTTCATGCTTTGTTTGAAATATTCATGTGCCCAAATTTTATTTTTTTCTATCATTCTTTTTAACTACTGGTTCATCTACCATAGGGGCAAATTTACTAAAGGGCGCTAGCAAAAATCCGCCAGCAGGACGTCATTTTGGCACTTTGCCGATTTACTAACAGTCCCTGGCGTAAATTCGCTAGTGAAGTAGACTCTAGCGGTACTTCGCACCCTTACGCCAGGCGAAGTTGCGCTCTGGCGAAGGGACGTAACTACGCTAATTCACTAAGTTGCGGATTTTACTGAATGTTACCTCTTGCGCCAGCTCAGACCAAGCGAAGTGCAATAGAGTAGATAGGAGTTTCTCTAAAAATAGTTGAAATTGAAAGTCCCAAAAAACGCTGGCGTCTTTTACTTTTTTCAGGGTGATAGGCTGAAAAAGATTGTAATATTTTTTTGAGGTACCCTCCTTCCCCCCTACATTTCCTAACATATACACTGGGCTCATGTGTAGGGCAATATTTTGTGTATATTTTATGAATGTTTCAAAAAATGAAACAGCCCATTTCTATTTAAATTTAGCTATTTGAATTTCTTCTATTTTCTTTTATTTATTAAAACTTGGGGTACATAAAATAGGCAAGGTACAAAAAGAGGACATGACTAGTGACGGGCGAATTTATTCGCCAGGCGCGAATTTGCGGCAAATTTGGCCGATTCACCGCCAGCGAATAAATTCGCGAAACGCCCGCGAAAATTCGCAGGAAAAATTCATCTTAGAAACGGGCGCCGGCGTCGAAGAAATGGGCGCCGGCGTCGAAAAAACGGGCGCCGGCATCAAAAATGGGCGCTGGCGTCAAGAACGAGACGCCGGCGCAAATTCGCCCATCACTAGACATGACAAACAAGTAGTCTCATTCTACAAAAAGATAGCAATGGAATCCCTTTTCTGGAAACCCATTATCCAAAATAGACTGGATTACAGAAAGGCCATCCCAGCCCTTTTTAAGCAAATAATTAACATTTTTAATGTTAATGTAATAATTAAACAAAGTTATATGAATCCATATTAGTGGTAAAACAATCCTATTGGCTTTATTTAATGTGTAAATTATTTTTAGCAGATTTAAAGTATGGTGATCAAAAATATGAAGGATCCAGAAAACCCCAGGTATCAAGCATTCTGGATAATAGATCCTATACCTGTACCTGTATGTCATTCAGTCTGCTCTGCTAGGTTAGTTCATTTGATGACATTTGATTTTAGCAAATATTTCAAACAAAAATTCTGATTTCTCAACTGTAATAAAATTATTTCCTATGGAAGACTAAAAAATGTGCTTTTAGCAAAAAAGAAAAAAAAGCCAAGAACACACAGAAAACAGTGACAATGTTAAAACATTGTGGAATTTTACTAACATTATACTAGTAAAACATAACATAACTTTAAAGGAAAACTATACCCCCAAAATGAATACTTAAGCAACAGATAGTTTATATCAAATTGAATGACATATTAAAGAATCTTACCAAACTGGAATATATATTTACATAAATATTGCCCTTTTACATCTCTTGCCTTGAACCACCATTTCGTGACTCTATCTGTGCTGCCTCAGAGATCACCTGACCAGAAATACTACAACACTAACTGTAACAGGAAGAAGTGAGGAAGCAAAAGGCAGAACTCTGTCTGTTAATTGGCTCATGTGACCTTACATGTGGTTTGTATGTGTGCACAGTGAATCTTACGATCTCAGGGGGCGGCCCTTATTTTTTAAAATGGCAATTTTCTATTTATGATTACCCAATGGCACATACTACTAAAAAAGTATATTATTATGATAATGGTTCATTTACATGAAGCAGGGTTTTACACATGAGCTGTTTTACTCAGTATCTTTTAATAGAGACCTACATTGTTTGGGGGATATAGTTTTCCTTTAATAACCATTTCTGATATCTACAAAAGCTTCATAAAATCCTGTTTCCTCATGAATATTTAAAATAAATAATGTTTAAATTGAATCTTCTCATTATAGCAAAAAATGTATTATGTATAAATGTTAATAAAATTAGAAATGTTAATAATGGTTCACAAGTCAATTTAAAGAATGTTAAAACTGTTATTTGTTAATCAAGAACCCTCATTGCCTCATTAGTTAACTGCCAATATGTATTTTTAAATTTAGGGGCAGATTTATCAAGGGTCGAAGTGAATTCGAGGGAATTTTCTAAGTAAACAATTTCAAAATTTAGTAATTTTTTGGATACTTTGACCATCGAATAGGATACTATGGGGCATATTCACTAAGATGCGAAGTTGCGCCAGGCGCAACTTCACCGCACTTCGCCACACTTCGCCAGGCGTATTTTCGCCAGCGCTCCGCAAATTCACTAAAATCCGAAGTTGCGCACAGGGGTAGCGTAAGTTTGCGAAGTTGCACTAGCGTTAATTCGCCAAGCAAAGCGAAGTTTCGCTAGCGATGGTTCATTTACATACGGCGCGAAATTCAAATTTCAATGGAGGAACACGAATCACCACTTCAAATGCCTAGAAAACCTTCAAATCAGCAAATAAAAATGTTATTTTGCCCTACACATGTGCCCACTGTCTAGGTAAGTTGCCATGAGTCAGGAAATGTAGGGAGGAAGGAGGGGAGCCCCAAAAATATTTTCGATCTTTTTCAGTCTATCACCCATCATGAAGAAAACACGCCAGCGTTGTTTGGGACTTAGAAATTTTTTTTACTTTTTTGGAAACAATCCCTATCTACTCTATTGCGCTTCGCCAGGTCTGAGGTGGCGAAGGAAGTCTAGCGTAAAAGGTAGCGTTCAGTACACTGCGCAAGTTAGTGAATTTGCGTAGTTACGTCGCTAGCGAAAATTCGCCTGGCGTAAGGGTGCGAAGTAACACTAGCGAAATTACGCCAGCGTTCGTTAGTGAATTTGCGCACTAGCGAAAAATGCCAAATGCTAGCGAATTAACGCTAGCGTTCCGCGCTTCGGCGCTTAGTGAATTTGCGCCTATGACTTCAAATTCAATTTGAAGTAGAAAAGTTTGCATATTCGATAATCGAAGTACTGTATCTTTAAAAAAACTTAGACTTCAATAGTTCGCCAAATTAAACCTGCCAAAGTGCTATGTTAGCCTATGGGGACCTTCTAGACTATTTTTCTAAGTCTTTACACATCAAAGTAAAATTATTCGATCGTATGCTAAAATCGTTCCAATCATTCGATTCAAACTATTTCATCAATTGGTCGATGGCCAAATTTGGTGAAAAATCCTTCGACTCGAAGTCGAAGTATTTCAATTCGAGGGTCAAATTTCAAAGTATTTATCACTTCGAAATTCGACCCTTGAATAATCTGCCCCTAGATGTCAGAAGATTTTAGCTCTGAAATGATAGAAACTTCAGCTAGAAAAGTTTATATTTTACTTCAGCATCACAAACAACACTCATTCTATTGCAGATGTTCATAAAGGGCACATGAGATGATAACGTAGCATTTGTTTGTGAAAAGTTTATAAAGAAATGAAGATGGTATCAACAACAAAGACGACATTTCAGAAAGGCTAATTTCATTACGTTAATGACATTGTTAAGACTAGGTGTGACTTTTTTTTTTGGATAAAAGAATTAAAAAAATTGAATTCTATAAAATTTTTATTGAGCAGTTGCTGTTCTTAATGAATGGCTTTGGGAAGCAAATACAAAGATTACGTTTAACATCTGTGCGGATTAAGTAAAGGGTAGAACGGGAAGAGAGAAGATGAAACATGTATTTAGGTTTTATGAATTAGAAAGGACTTAAAATCAATTATGAAGCTGCAATTATTTCAATAGACCCTGTACGCATGCCATTTGTTTTTCTAAATTAGAAATAAGCTGAGTGAAAAACAAAGTAAAATAAAAAACAGCTGACAGTGTCGTTCCATGGAAAAAATAAAGGTTTCATTAAAAAAATGTAAAGTAATAATTTATGTCATACCATGAAATAATGACTAAGAATAATACATTAATTATGATTAGTCAAAAGGGCAAAACTGATCAAATTTGGTGAAACCTCATCAAGTTTCCTAAGAAAAAAAAAAGTTCCCCAATATATTTTGTCAAAATTAATATTTCAGCACATTGATAACAATTGATGATACTTTTCAAACAAAATTTCAATGAAATGTATTCTGCATTCCATACCCGAAGAAAACCCCATGATTTTCTAAACAAATTTGCTTTTACTACTTGTCAATAACAATACTGAAGTATTTAAAATTATATAAAAGTAAAAGCAATGGTACTTTGGTAATTTCTTATGTAACTTCTGATATTAATTTCATTTCAAGTGCTTTATAAATAGGTACATTTATTTTGACAAGAAAAGTCAATCTTTTCAAAGCAACACTGCTTTGAGAGTTCAGAGTTTTGAGAGTTCATTATAGGTCCTTATTAAATAGAAAATCTAAATGCGTGTCTGTGTATCTGCATAGTAGTTATACATAGAGCTGACATCATACAAAGTTTGCTTGACTGGCACTTGACAATAGGACAGAAAACCCCTGTATCAGATGGCATACATCCAGATATCCATTTGGGCAGAGACATACGAGAAGATTCGGGAAGAATCTAAATCGCGACAGGATGGCACTTGGAGCGTTTAGTTTTCCGAAGTTTCCTTATGAGGCAACTTTGGGCGACTTCGGAAAATGAAGCGTTCCTAGTGCCAACGATTTAGATTCTAGCCGGCGAGAAGGCAGTTCAGGGAGATTAGTCGCCCGAAGAAGAGGCAATTTGTCGCCGGGTAACTAAATCTCCCCAAATCTCACAGTTTAGAGCAAGGGCACACAAAGCTACAGCAACAAATCGTTTTTATTTCCAATAGCTAATCTCCCCGAACTGCCTCCACACCGGCTAGAATCTAAATTGCCGGCACGATGGCCTCACAGGGAAACTTTGGGCAACTGCAGAAACCAAAGCATTCCGAGTGTCGTAGATTTACACTCTAGCCACCGGGAAGGCAGGTCGGGAAGATTAGTCACCTGAAGAAGAAGCGATTTGTTGCTAGGCAACTAATTTCCCCAAGTACCTACGTGTGCTCCTGCCCTTAAATCAGTTTCATCCAAAAGATTGTTTCGCTATTCCATCATTTTCATGTTTACTTATGAACTGGATGAGAGCAGATGTAATTCAAGAATGAATTGAATTATATAGACCTGTAAGTACTAATATATTTATTGGTTAGTCCTGGGTATAATAAGGGCCCAGTAGATACCATATATAATCCTTAGCCATGATAGGATTTAAAAAAGAGCTGGTTGTGTTAGATGAGACAAGGGATGGTCCAGCACAAGAATGGTTGCCACTGGGAGATGGTATCATGAAGTGCAAGAGTAATTACAGTAGAGATATAAAAGGCATTTGCTTTCCCTATCCCATTCCATGACTAGAATTGCTACAGAAAGAATATTTCAAGTCTAAAATGTCCTCATTTACTACTAGCACTAATCATTTATTTTAATTCAGATTCCTACGTTTTCTATTACTTTGTAATGTTCCACTATCCACGTTCTTGTTTTTATATATCAATGGAAGTACTGAGACAGAGCCCCCTGTGATGAAATTGCAAATGGTAAAATAATTACTTTGACAAGAGTCCTCTGCACTCAACCCATTATCAATATATTAAGGACATTGAAACATTCTGTGCCTTAAGCTACTAAAAAATGCCTTAAGGTGGCCATACACGGGCCGATAAAAGCTGCCGACAGACTGAGTCGGCAGCTTATTGGCCCATGTATGGGGGCCCCCGACGGGCTTCCCCGATCGAGATCTGGCCGAAAGTCGGCCAGAACTCGATCGGATGGGATTAAAAATCCCGTTGGATCGCGGCCGCATCTGTTCGTTGATGCGGTCCCGCGATCCGACCACCCATTTGCGTTCACTAGGATCCGATCGTTGGGCCCTAGGGCCCACAATCGGATCAGCCCGATATTGCCCACCTCAAGGTGGGCATATAGGAGGGAGATCCGCTCGTTTGGCGACATCGCCAAACGAGCGGATCTCTCCATGTATGGGCACCTTTACCCTTTAAACAAAACAGGGATTATTTGTCCACATATTGCAGCATATTTAAGATGGCCAACTACGTCAAAGTGGGTTGAGTTCAGAGGAACTCTTGTATTTGTCTATGTGAATTTTGTGGTCACGGCCTCGTTGCACCCCCACATAATGTTTGTGACAATTAGTGGTGAGCACAAATTTCCCTTGTTTGTTATAATTTATACAAGAACAGTGGCCAGCTCCAGCTAAAGTCAGATGATCCCATTGATGGTCAATAAAAGGGCAACCGAGTTTGGGAGTTTTACTTTGAAAGCAGCAATAAGTTGCGGGTAAAACTTAGTCCATTGTATTTGTCTATGTGAATTTTATGGTCACAACCTCATTGCACCCCCTCTTAATGTTTTTAAAAATGAGTGGCTTGTTTGTTATAAAAAATGATCACTTTGCAATGCAGCAAGACTTAAAGAGATTCTGTAATTATGTTTATGGTGTATTTTTTTTGTTTACAAATTACACTATTTACATTACAGAGCTGGGCTCTTCCTGAAAGCACAGGACCAGGTCATTGTGCCTGAACATGTGGTTTTTAGAAAAAGCCCAGCTCTTCATAATGGAACTACTTTCAGGTAAGATATTGTTTTTACAACTCAATGTAACTGGTGGAGTTGGACTTGGATTTTGAGTGGTGTTCTCATATCTACTAGGAAGCTGTTATCTCATATCAGAAAACTGTTGTCTGGTTGGTGCTATCACTCCAACTTGCAGCGCAGCAGTAAAGAGTGAGTGAAATGTATCAGAGCACAAGTCATATGACTAAGGGCACTTGTCAAACTAACAACATGTCAGATTTAAAAATTAAAAATGTGTTTGCTCTTGTGTGGTTTTCTGCTGGAGCAGCACTATTAAGTAATGTGTTTTGAAAAAAAACCATGTTTTCACCTGACAGTATACCTTTAAGCATAGCTTTGATGTGATCATCATCAAGAATATCTTCTGGAATAATGTAATGAAAGCCACACAAGTTCACCCATGTTTAGCAACTGATAGCAGCCAATAAGATGTCTGTTTTTAAAGAGCAGACCAGTAAATGCTACCTGCAGAACGAAAGCTCCCAATAAGTAAACTAGGGATGCACCGAATCCAGGATTCGGTTCGGGATTCGGGCACGATCTGGCCTTCTTCAGCAGGATTCGGATGCCGAACCAAATCCTAATTTGCATATGCAAATTAGGGGTGGGGAGGGAAATTGTGTGACTTTTTGTCA
Organism: Xenopus petersii; assembly: GCA_038501925.1. NCBI lineage: Eukaryota > Metazoa > Chordata > Amphibia > Anura > Pipidae > Xenopus > Xenopus petersii. The sequence goes on along the minus strand of CM076675.1, from coordinate 10,028,958 downwards.
CAAGACAAGTAAAAAGTGTTTTCCCCTTCCCACCACAATTTGCATATGCAAATTAGGATTCGGATTCGCTTTGCTATTTGTCCGAATCTTTCGCAATGGATCCGGGGGTTTGCCAAATACAAAATAGTGGATTCAGTGCATCCCTAAATTAAACCAGTGGGAAACTTTGTACCTTTTATTCCATTACGCCACTATGTTCCAAATCTCTAATGACTTTAGTACCATGTCTAACTACTTCATAACTACTATAGTTCTTTTAACAAATTTACTCTTTTCTAACACAAATTTAGCAGATAACCTTCGTCGGAGAAAATAAATATTAATATAATTAATAATAATAATATACTGATATATAGTCATGGGCGAATTTGCGCCGTTTCGCTTAGCCGGAAAATTCTCGGATTTCCCGCGAAATTCGCGAAACGGCGCCGGCGTCTAGTTTTTGATGACGGCGCCTGCTTTTTTCATGCCGGCACCCGTTTTTGTCACCGGCGTACTTTTTTTCGACAGAGGCGAAAATTTTTTTTGCCGCCGGCAAATTTTTTCGGGCGAACCTTCCTGGGCATTTCGCAAATGTATTCGCTGGCGGCAAATTGCGCAAATTCACCGTGAATCGCACAACTTCGCCGTGAATTAACGCCTGGCAAATAAATTTGCCCATCACTACTAATATATGTTATTAAATAAAGAGAACATTGTGTGCATCTGCAGCATAGTAATTGGCAGCGATGATGCTGTGATCATACTGATGAAAGTAATGTGATAATTAGATGGAGTTAGAAAAAAAAAAAGAAACTTTTTCATATTTATCATATACATTAGCCTCAGGCAGCCTAAATTCATCCTACAAATAAATTTGTTGAAATGTATGTTAAGATAAGCTTGCCCCTAATGATTTAACTAAATAAATACTTTATCATTCTAAAAAAATCAATACGAATGTACTGGCTATAAGTCATGGCCATATTTTATACAATGGAATTGGAGCCAGAGATTACATTTGTGCATTACTCATGCATTCCCTTAGTACTAAAATTTCACCTTGCGTCTTGGAAGTTAAAAGTACATTAGAGCAGCCAATCATGCTTTATTTGACCAGCAAACATTGCCACCCCATCCCCCACACTGTCTGAAGGTTGGTTCATTAGTTATTGCTCAGTAAGACCACACAAGCATTCTATCAATCTTCATGAAATTGTGACCATCGTTCTCTGCTTTTTATGAGCATCTACAAGAGGTATCGTTGTCAGGAGAAAAATGGCAGCTGCGGTTCCGGAAAAAAAAGCATAACTATTCTGATGGATAAAACTGCCTGTGCGATACAACGTATGCCAATATGTTTTAGTGACCATTTTCACAAAATGAACCTATTTATAGTTAGGACCTTGGCAGTTGCCTTGTGCCACTCCTTAAGTAGAGAAGCCGGACATACACATAAAGATCTACTTGCTTGGTGAGGCAAATGGACCAAATCATGCTGATCCAATTGTTCGGCTCCTGTGCCAAGAATTGTATTAAAATAGGGGGCCCATGAAGGCTTATGTGGTCCCCACTCAACTGGGATTTTCAACCTGCAGCTTGGTAGGCCCCATACACAGCCACATACACTTTTAACCTGGTCAGAAGGGACTGTATTAACAGTGTGTAGTCAGCTTAAGATAGGGACACCATCAAGTAAAGAGTCCTAAGGTGGTTGTACATGGTAAACTCAATAGGGCAGTTAGAGAGTATTTCAGCATTGCTGCCTGTCGATCTTAGTATGTATGGGACCTCAGAGGCTGTTTTGACAAACCTATTGAATTGCGTTGAGTCTATCCAAGCTTAAAATCACATCTTCCAATACCCCTTCTTGGTAAATAGAGATGGGTATCTGTAGAAAAGCAAATAAGAGAAGCCACAGCTCCTTCTTGATTCTGTTCATAGCCTCTTGCTCAGCGTGTATGTCGAAGCTTAGCTATTATATAGTCATTGTGGAATGAGCAATCCTGTGCTCCACCAAGAAGTGAGATACCCCTTAGTGAATGTGCAAGATGTGAATTAAAACAAGTGTTCCTCTACTGATAGGGTTGCCACCTTTTCTAGAAAAAAATACCGGGCATCCTATGTTTTTTATGGTTTTTCCCTATACTTAACATTGCAATAATGCAACATTATATAATAATAAAATACGGGCCAGGTGGCAACCCTATCTACTGACATTGTAGCTTAATTTACCTGGATCCATGTATTTCTTCTGGTTAAGGCACTGTCCTAGAGGGGGTGTGAGCAGGTCTGTTGGTACTAGTTGGTAACGACCCTGTTGCATGTTGTGAGTCCAATAAAATAGTGATGTTTTGCCTGGTGGGAACAAACCATGTTGCATACTGAAAAACTGAAAGAACCTGGAGAGACTCTTCTGTTGAGCATGAAGTAGACTACAGCCCAGTGTTATAAGAATTTCCCCCAATGTAATTAAAGTCCATGGCCCAAGTCAGTTCCATTTTGCTTAAATAGGAAATGTGCATTCCATGATATGCTAGAACTGGCTCAATGAGCTTGCTCAAAGTTGTATTTTATAAAAGCTAGAGGCCTAAAATGTCATTTATAAACAACATTTGGCAAATATGTCTTCATAAATGTCATTAAACTAACATAGCATTGTGTTGTTAAAATCACCATTGATTGGGCGAATTTTATACTAGTTAATGAGAATAACATATCAAACCTACTTCTGTGCAGTGATTAAAATATGAATCAAGTCAGGCTTGGTAGAGCCATCTTGTGGGTAAATGCTATAATGCAAACAAATGGGAGAAGCAAAAGACAAAATTGGAAAAAGAAAGTTAAAAAAATTGATATTACAAGACTAAGTAGAGCAGGAATGGGATCTGTTATTTGGAATGCTTAGGACCTGGGTTTTACCAATAAGAAATCTTTCCATAATTTGGATCACCATACCATAAGTCTACTAAAAATCATTTAAAAAAAAAATAAACCCAGCAGAATTGTTTTGCCACCAGTATGGATTTATGCCCCATAGTTACCATCAAGAACAAGCAGCCGGTTTATTATTACAGAGACAAAGGAAATCATTTTGAAAAATCTGAATTATTTGCTTAAAATGAAATCTTTGGGAATTCCTGTAATTCTGAGCTTTCTGGATATGGGTTTCCTGGATAAGAGATACCATACCGGAAATGACTTAAGTCATGAGCGCTTGTATAAATATTAATCGTCAGTGTTGTCTTTTGCAAAAGTTATATTTTATTGGCAAAAAATCCACAAGGATTTTTCTTGCCAAGAAAAATCACAATTCATCCAATTTAACATTCACGTTACTCTTACATTTTCGCAGCTGACAACAGCCACCTCATGGCAAATTAGGGATCTGGGTGCTGTGTTAATTTTGGTGTTAAAAAGTGTATAATAATAAAACGCTTCCATAACATCAATGTACAAGATTCCAAGAGACCAACAAATTTCCCCGACTTCTGGAACAGCTGTAGCTCTCAGAAAAATTCTATATGATTGTCAGTTTGCAATTATTAATGAATAATGGAAATAAGCCCTGTCCTATATTAAGTCATGAGTAATGGTTGTGTAGTAGCTAGGGATGCACCGAATCCAGGATTCGGTTCGGGATTCGGCCAGGATTCGGCCTTTTTCAGCAGGATTTGGATTCGGCCGAATCCTTCTGTCCGGCCGGACCGAATCCGAATCCTAATTTGCATATGCAAATTAGGGGCGGGGAGGGAAATTGCGTGACTTTTTGTCAGAAGACAAGGAAGTAAAAAATGTTTTCCCCTTCCCACCCCTAATTGCATATGCAAATTAGGGTTCGGATTCGGTTCGGTATTCAGCCGAATCCTTCGTGAAGGATTCGGGGGTTCGGCCGAATCCAAAAAAGTGGATTCGGTGCATCCCTAGTAGTAGCACTGTGAATGCATTCTTAAGGAAACAGAAAATTACTGTCAGGCTTGTCATTGCTAATACTAGCTATTGAATAAACTTCAAAATGAGCCATAATAATACATTTTAGCAAAGATGGCCGCAGAAAGCTGAAGATACAATGGAATGTAATGTTTTTAATATCTTTAAAGGAAAACTAAAGCGTAACAAAGAGCAAGGCCAGAAATGCTGCATGTTATGTTTTAAAGGTTCTGTACCAGCACAATGTGGCCACAGACCATTAGCAGTGAAGATCAGTCTCCAAAGATGCCCCAGTCTCCATCTCCTTTTCTTACCTGAACTTAGGGACCAACTCTCATTATACTGTATATCTAGAAAATAAATGTATCGAAGGCAGATTAGTGATTACTTCAGATTCTCATCAAAATCCAGTGCAATGTGCATCAGAATTGAATAACTAGCCATGTTGCAACAGCTTCTCTAACAGGTGAACTTTATTTTCTGCTTGACCATTGGCGACAACCCCTAGGGGCAGATTTACTGAAGGGCAACGTACCATACGCTGGCGACAATTCGCAAGAGTTACCGTACGCAAGGACATTGACGATTTACTAACGGGCGCAGGCATTAATTTGCTAGTGAAAGAGATGGCCGCTAGCGCTCATTCGCAGGCAACAATTCTCTCTGGCGAATGGTCGTTACTTCGCCCATGATGAAACGCCACATTTTAGCGAATTATTGTTGTCTTAGCAGATTTTCGCCTGGCGAAGTGGCATCTACCCTTCAGTTGCTTAGGGTGTCTCCCCCTGCACGTATGGTGGCCAATGGTTTGCTGAGGATTCCTAGAAATACTTGCATTGCCCTCTGCTATATGTGGGTATAGGCAAATCTGGACTATAAGAAAAGCTGCAGTAACTGGTGTAATGTTTATAGAGTGCTGATTTAGGGATATTACTGATCCTCTGTATTCCACGGTGTGGCAGAAACAGAACAGACTGAAGATCCTGGAACAGTTTGATACATAAGATTTAAAGGGGCAAATTCACTAAGATGCGAAGTTGCGCCAGGCGCAACTTCGCCACACTTCGCCAGGCGTATTTTCGCCATCGCTCCGCAAATTCACTAAAATCTGAAGTTGCCCACAGGGGTAGCATACGTTTTCGAAGTTGCGCTAGCGTTAATTCGCCAAGCGAAGCGAAGTTTCGCTACCGATGGTTCATTTGCATACGACGCGAAATTCAAATTTCAATGGAACACGTATCTGCACTACAAATGCCAAGAAAACCTTCAAATCAGCAAATATAAATTTTATTTTGCCCTACACATGTGCCCACTGTCTAGGTAAGTTGCCATGAGTCAGGAAATGTAGGGGGGAAGGAGGGGAGCCCCAAAAAAATTTTCGATCTTTTTCAGCCTATCACCCATCATGTAGAAAACACGCCAGCGTTTTTTGGGACTTTTGACTTTTTTGGAAACAATCCCTATCTACTCTATTGCGCTTCGCCAGGTCTGAGGTGGCGAAGGAAGTCTAGTGTAAAAGGTAGCGTTCAGTACACTGCGCAAGTTAGTGAATTTGCGTAGTTACGTCGCTAGCGAAAATTCGCCTGGTGTAAGTGTGCGAAGTAACACTAGCGAATTTACGCCATCGTTCGTTAGTGAATTTGCGAAGTACCGAAAATGCCTTAGTGAATTTGCCCCAAAGTGTTTAAAAACTCTCTTCTGTTTACTCTGTGCCGTCTGAACTCCTAACGTAACCGCCAATTATGATGTAAAAATATTTATTCCATGATAATGAATGGATACACTTGGTTCTTTGTTGCTTGCAATAAATATACTCAGATAGAAAGGCCAAATGTGTAATGGTAATATGTTATCCAGGGAGCTAAAATAAGATTTACTTATGTTTATTTCTTCTTAAAGAAGAAGCAACTAGCCAATAAGCCATTTCCAAATGGCTTCTTTTTTTCCTTGAAAGACCTTGTTTTTTTCCTGTGTTCTGGATGTGATTTATTACTGTGCTCAAAGAATGTTTTGTTTGCATTTAACAATATGACCTTTGATTACTTCTAGAAATCCAATATGCTTTGTTAATGTTATTTGGGTGTCAGTGGTAATTATGATCTATACATGTTGCCTGCTTTGCAATCACACCACAAAAGGCCACGAAGCAGGTTTCTTTAACACAGAACCTTCTGATTGTTACTGGTTTTCTCTAAATGCTAACATAATGAATGTGCTTGCACATAACCTTAATATACAATAATTAGTAATAAGTACAATCATGTTATTTATGCTGATTTTTATTGTTAGAAGCACAGGTAGCCACAGAATGTATATACAGTTTATATTATGCTATAGAAGCAGATCCAGGTACCAGGCACATTAAATAGATAATTCACCGTAAAATTAACTTTTTATATGATGTAGCCATCAACAGGATTCTTAGATAAATAGCAAAATGAGTCTTCCCTTTGTCTATTTGTTTTGGAAACATTAACATTTGTTAGTCTGTATCTCTCTGGATAAGAATTCCATCTTTAATTGCAAGGGTTTAATTATTCTCCATCAACCAGGTAGAATTTTGGAAGCTAGACTGGAAGATGAGTAAGAGAGGATCTGAAAAGAAATACAGTTAGTTAAAGGGCACGTAAAGGCAAAAAAAATAAAATTCAATTTAATGAAAAAGAAACCTATCTCCAATATACTTTAAAAAATGTGTAGCGTTCTTTTTAAGAAACCTGAATGTGTGCAGTCAAATTCTCCCTTCATTTAATGCTGTGGATAGGAATTGTCAGACAGTCCCTAACTGCTTTGCAGGGAAACAATCATACTTATGAACAGCAGGGGGAGCCCCCACCTTACTTCCCAGCCATGCAGAACTCAAGCAGCTTTGTTTGTTTCCCTGTAGAGCAGTCGGCGACTGTGTAGAGATTTGTATTGGATTTTATTTTTGCCTTTACATCCCCTTTACTGTTTCCAACTCCAGCTGCAGGGACAAAGATCATGGAGCCAGATTTAAACAGACAAATTGGGATTCTATTTGGAGGATTATTTTGCTGCAGCCACTGGTTCTGCAGAGTTGGAGAAAGTTTGTATTAAACAATACAAAAACTATAAAATCAACATTAGATTACATGACAACACGAGACCCAGTGCAGTCTGTATATTCTGATTATTAATCAGTCTTGTTGTATCGGCTTCTGGCAGATATTATTTGACTTGAGCTGTTTTGATAATTTATGATGATCCCTTAGCAGCCCAGACCACACTGAGCATGTGCACAGTCTTGGTCCTGCAAAGATGTATAACAAAGTTACAAGATGTTGACTCCCTGTGGCCAACTTTGAAAGCATAAATCATTTGTTTGATTAGGCTTGTGGTGCAGTAAGTTCATGTTTATGTTTAGTATATGCAATACAACATTTCTAGCCTTATTCTATTTTAGACTTTACTTCCCTTTTAAAAATAAGAATAATGATACAAATGAACCCTGAATCAGTGCCAGGGTCATGGACCCCAAAAACTAGATAACAACTTCATATCATGAAGTCCGTGAAGATCAACTGTGAAGATCAACTCCTCCAAATTAAACCCAGTGCACATACTTACACACACCTGCTGAAACCACATATACCAATATCTATATTAATTGTAGATTTTAGTATCACTATAGCCTTGGATATTCTACTTCTCCAATAAAATTAAAGGTGTAATCAGAACATCATCCGTCAGTGCATTCCACAACCTCACTGTTAAGAACCACCTTCAAATAAAAGTACAGTTCCTCTAGTCTAAACCGGTGGCCTCTGGTCCAGTGATCCATTTTATGTAAAAATGGATCTCCCACTAGTGGTCTATAAGGCCATCTAATGTATTATTATTAACATGTATTTATATAGCGCCAACATATTGCGTAGCAATAGCAACATATTTACTTATAAAGAATAGTCATGTACCCTCACAAGCATTTTTTCTCCAAAGAAATCAAACCCAACCTTGACAATCTACCCTCATAATTGAAATATTCCATCCCCTTGACCAGTTTAGTTGCACATTTCTGCACTTTTTCCAGCTCATTTATAGTCCTTTTAAGGATTGGAGCCCAAAACTGCACTGCATACTCCAGGTGAGGCCTCACCAGGGACCTATAAAGAGGCATAATTATGTTTTCATCCCTCGAGTTAATGATTTTTATGCAAGACAGAACTTTATTTGCTTTAGTAGCCTCAGAATTACACTGCCTGGAATTAGGCAGCTTGTTATCTACAAAAAAACCCTAGATCCTTCTCAATTAATGAAACCCCCAACACACTTTTAGCATACCATTTAGTGTATAACTTGCATTTATATTATTTCTGCCAAAGTGCATAATCTTGCATTTATAAATATCAAACCTCATTTTCCAGTTTGCAATACAGTCACATCACTCTGCAAAGTGGCAGCATCCTGCATGGAACCTATCGTTCTGAACAATTTAGTATCATCAGCAAAGATAGAAACAGTACTTTCAATGCCCACCTCCAGGTCAGTAATGAACAAATTAAAAAGCAAAGGACCAAATACTGAGCCCTGCGGTACTCCACTAACAGGTCTGGTCCATTTAGAAAATGTTCTATTTACCACCACTCTATCCTTCAGCCAGTATCCAAGTACAAATACTATGTTCTAGGCCGATATTCCTTAATTTAACCACTAACCTTCTGTTTGGCACTGTATCAAAACCTTTAGCAAAGTCCAAGTAGATTACATCCACTGCCATTGCAGAGTCCAGGTTCCTGCTCACCTCCTCATAACAGGCAATTAAATCTGTTTGGCAAGATCGGTTAAGCATAAAACCATGCTGGTACAAACTCATAGTATTATGATTTTCATTGAATCTCTTAGTATCCCTAGTAAGCTTTCCAATCACTGATGTCAGACTAACAGGCCTATAGTTTTGAGGCTGAGAATGGGATTCCTTTTTGAATATCAGCACCACATTAGAAATTCACCAGTATAAAACTTTACAATGTTAGTTCCTATGGGTGTTCTCTGACTAAAGGAGCCCCTTCAAGGCTGATGCCCCAGAGCAACTTCTCTTTGTGCTCAACCCCAAAACGAGCAGTACAATTGAAGATAAACCAACTAGGAACCTCACATTGATACAACTGAATATAAACCAGCCTTCTTGTTGTTTTGAAAAAAACAGTGATGAGTCTTCCTATATACTAACGGTACACCACACAGTACATATAATGGCAAGTTCTTAAATTAATTAAGACTTTGACTGAGCCATGTCAATGTTCATCTTTTTGTTTTTGAACTGCTCCAGGGTTACATTTGCCTTGTGCTTGGGTTCACTGTCACCCAAGCGTCTGTTTTTAGTTTTTGCCGTGTTTCGCTTTAGAAATGATGCCCACATGGGTGAAAAAATGTGTCGCGCACAAGAAAACTGATGAACAAAAAAATGTGACACCTATAAACGAATGCTTTTTGGCAAATTTTCGTAGTTTAGTGAATTTTTGGCGAAGCAAAACAGGTCAGATTATACCTTTTGGTAAAACAGCTCCAAGTGAATTCCACCTACATTAACTGTAAATATGAATCACCAGCATCAAGATCTATGCATAACACTTGCCTTTATGAAAGGATGGCACTTTAAAAGGACCATGTTGTTTTCCTAAAAGCTTGAGAATGACCAAGTCATTGTAGTCAGATGAAACCAAGATAGATTTTTTTGTCCAAATTCAAATTTAACACACACCACATGACAAATAAAACACACCATAACTACAGTGAAGTATGGCAGTGTAGTGTGGCGTTGTGGAGCTTCTCTTCAGCAGGGCTTGGTCATCTTGTTAAAATAGAAGGAAGAATGGATAATGTTGTATTGTGAACTTTAGACAGATATTTACATATGTGCATTCATCTCTGGTATAGTTCATGGGACCCATAGATTTAAGGAATTGTGGCACTATCAACTTGTCTTCTTGTTTTTTTAATATAGTAAGCCCATGGGAACGATTTGCCCAAGAGAAGCAGCCTGGGCTTTGAGAATATTGTCTCATTTAGTACATTACACAGATAATAATATTAATACACTTTAACATAAGCTTATCATATTTGTCAAACATCCCGAGGCCTTTCCTTACCCTCATTGAAACTTCGCACTTTTCACTGCTCCATGGCCTGACTGCAAAGCCATAAAATATGGACCTCAAGGGCCTTATGATGTGAACACGTCCACCTCTTGACGGCAGCACAGAACAGTGTAGGCCAGATCATCTTTTGGAAACACTGCATTGCAGCCTTTCCAAATGTGATCTCATGCATATCCATAAAAACAGGCAGACGAGGGAAATCTACGCTCAATGTCACAAAGTATATCTCGGAAAGACAAATACAGAAACAGATAGCAAATACCCACAGACAATGTTAATGCATGCTTTTTCTGTCTCTGTAGTACTTTTAACCCCCTTCCAATGAGTTATGAAATGCCTGAGTAATAAATGAAGCCTTTACTCGTATACAATGGAATATTATTAACAGCTTATTAACAACAGCTCTCTTTTAATAAGTGGTATTATTTAACAGACATCAAGGTGGATTGACACATTTTCTGTACATCTTTGGTGAGATAACAAGACAGCTCAGGGTCCTTTTTAACAATTTTGGTACTTTTGACATCACACTTGCTTTGTGAATAGTCTTGGTATGCAATGATGCAACTGCTCACCCCAGACAATTTTACTTTTCATCACCCTTTTAAGGCAAAGTCAACTGCGTTAAATCTCGTCTGAGGTGAGGGTCTGATTTTGTAAAAACAAAGTGTTGCATAAGTTTTACCAGAGGCGATTTACATTATCAACAGTGGGGAAGCATTTGAATAAGATTAGTTGCCCACAGAAGAGGAGACTGAGAAAAAAGAAAGATGGAAGGAAAGAAGGAAGGAATGAAGGAAGGAAGGAAGGATAGAAGGAAGGGACGAATGAGTGTTAGAATGAAGGAAGGAACGGAGGCACAAAGGAAGGAGTGATAGAAGGAAGAAACAAAGAAGGAAGGAAGTATAGAAGGAAGGAAGGATAGAAGGAAGGAAAGAGTTATGGAATAGAGGAAGGAAGGGACAAGGAATGATAGAAGGAAGGAATGAAGGAAGGAAGGAAGGAAGGAAGGAAGGATAGAAGGAAGGGACGAATGAGTGATAGAATGAAGGAAGGAACGGAGGCACAAAGGAAGGAGTGATAGAAGGAAGAAACAAAGAAAGAAGGAAGTATAGAAGGAAGGAAGGATAGAAGGAAGGAAAGAGTTATGGAAGAGAGGAAGGAAGGGACAAGGAATAATAGAAGGAAGGAATGAAGGAAGGAGTGATAGAAGGAATAAAAAAGGAAGGAAGGAAGGAACACAAGAAGAAAGGAAGTAATGATAGAAGGAAGAAACAAAGGAAGTAAGGAGTGATAGAAGGAAGGAATGAAGGAACAAAGGAAGGAAGGAGTGATAGAAGGAAAGAACAAAAGAAGGAGTGATAGAAGGACAGGTACAAAAGGAAGGAAGGAATGACGGAAGGAATGATAAAAGGAAGGAAGAAATGAAACATTGAAAATTGCCTTATTATTGGAGAGATTAGGGCGCATTTACTGATGCCAGGTGCAGTGCAATTCACAACATTGTATTCATTAAAATAGAATTCACAAAGGTACTTGCTTCAATACACATTCTGCTATACTTGTCCCTTGCACCAGTATGCTGGTTGCTCCTACTTTACTTTGTTAGGCACAAGAGGCAAAGGACAGGGTACATAGATGCAATGGAGCATTGGAATGATTACTGGCATGCAAGGAACTCATGTACAGCTAACATCAAAACAGAGATGACATTATTTTTATCCACACTGATCCCAGCAAAATGCAACTTGCCCATCACTTAACAACGTGGAAGCTAATATGCATTCAAATTTGTAATCACAAAAGCAGGACTCGGCTATAAGGATAGAATTCTGGTAAATAACAGTGCCTTGTGTGTGCAGTGCACAGTGAGTTGCCTCTATTTTTACAATAATTTACACAACACAATATAAATTATAAGACTTAGTGGTTTGATGTTGGTGTTATTATGTTAAAGCTAACCAGACTAGCAATATAACAAACAAAAATGACAATTTGTAAAGTTTATTATAAAAATATGTGTATTAATTTAGCCCATCATACTGTATGTATAATTGATTTTCAGAATTGTAAGTAGTAGTTACTGCAAATACATATAAGTTTGGCTCCAATTTGGCCTTTAGCAATATTATTATGCAAGATGCCAAGCCATACTGTACTTCGATGTACATGTAGCAGCACATAACTGCCCCTTAAATTTGGTAAATACAATAGGTTTAGTCCAACGCTTCCACCTGTGTAGAGTGCTCACTTTCCAACCGGGCCACACTCAAAATAGTACAGGATGGAGCACACAGTAAGCAGACTCTGCTGCAATAAATTTTATTCGGATCACAACATGTTTCGGATCTACATGGATCCTTTTTCAAGTGGCCTTGAAAAAGGATCCATGTAGATCCGAAACATGTTGTACACAATCACACAAGGTAATTTGGGACCTAAAGGGCCTTGATGCCCTAACATATGGCTGGATCTTATTTCCGCTTTAGCTGTGCCTGTATGATTTCATTACCAACTACTTTTGGTTGTTCAGTACTCAGTAATATAAGGCCACACTACCTGATCCACGACAATATTATAAAACTACAAAAGAGAGCTCTAGAATGTTATAAGGCTGGTTTTCTGAAGTCAGTATCAGCTTAGTCAAGAACTATTGGATGATTTAGTGACAACATCATTGGGAAACAAAATAAATGGAGAATAATTATGCATTCATAGTGGCTCTTTAATGAGTCCAAGCAAATTCCTTTGCTTACTTTTTTACCCATACATGAACTGTAATTATCTTCAGTTTTGCTTTTTATGATAAAACCAAAAAACTGAAATCGAGCAGTGGGACTCATACGTTATCTTCATGCTATATAAACAGGCATTTTAAAGAATTTCTTGGGAAGAGTCCAGAGTTTCTGTGCACGATAGTCATCACTTAGTTTTGTATGGCACAATTGTCGGCAAAGAACAAGGTTTTGCTTCAAGGTGTAGAAAACAAAGAGGTAAAACTACCTGGTCCACCAGTTACCCGACTCAAGGGCCCACCACCCACCTGCACGCTATCCTGCCCACTCCCGCTCCACTACTTACTTACTTTGTTCCAAAATTCAAGATGGCCATGCATTCCACATCTTTCTTAATTTAAAAATCATTCCAAAATTGTGAGTTGTGGGCAGGTGGCAGGTTCCAACACAATTGGGGCTCATCAGGATATTTCCCGATATCCTGGTGGGCCAGTCTGACCCTGACCACAGACACATTTCTACAAACTTTACCCTCCAGCAACCCCATACATATTGGGCAGCTTTATTGATCACATCTGGTCCCTTTGGAATTTACCAGGCTTTACTACACAACAACAACATCCAGCAAAACACACTATGCCATATAAATTAAAATATGTGTCCTCCCTTGTACACAATCTTGACCCTCTCTTTTTCCACCAGAACAAGTTGGCAGCCAAAAAACTCCTCCCAGCATTGCAGAATTTAAAATTGGTCACTCCCCAGATCCCACCCAGACCATATAAGGTTAAGCTCAATTCCATATCATGTATAATAGTTTTCAGTTCTAAAAAATAACTGCATCTGTCAAAGCTCTCTGTGTGGTACAGTACTTCATAGTGATCTATGAGCTGCCAGCTTTAACCACTTAGTTTGATGCTGCATTTAGTATGCTGACAATTATGTTTTGCATTTTCATTGTTTATCATTATTAGACTTGAGCAGGCATTTTCTCTGATGTTATAATCTGTTGTAACATCTGCAGTCAAGGTCAGCTAAGGTGTCTGAGTATTTTTTTCCAACTGTGAAGCTGTTATAATGAAATCTGTTTCGGATTTTTTGTCTTTTTTTTTACTATGGTACACACAAATACAAGCAACAACAAAGATCACTGAGAATACAACTGTATATTCACAATTAAGTCATAAATGTTTCAACCATTTTCGCAGTCACTGGCTGATTTTATAAAATAGGCATATTTTGCTCTGATAAGTGAGTCTTAAATATTTTTGCCTTTCCAAACATGGCAGCAGGAGGGTGTCTGGTGAACTGTGATGGATGAAATTGGAAAATAGGAAATATCTAACCAGCCATGTACCATGAGTATATTGCTTCTTAATAAAAGTAGAACCATTCACTTGTTTGATATGAGATCTTTCTGTAATTTGGATGTTCATACTTCAGTCTGCTAGAAAATCTTGTAAATATTAAATAAACTCAATAGGCTGGTTTCACTTCCAGTAAAGATTAATTATATCTTAGCTTGGATCAAGTACATGGTAATGTTTTAATATTACAGAGAAAAAGTTTGGATTATTTGGATAAAATAAATACTCTTAAAAGAATTAACAGAACCAGCATCACAACATCACCCGGCAGTGCATTCCACAACCTCACTGTCCTGACTGTGAAGAACCCCCTACGTTGCTTCAAATGAAAGTTCTTTTCTTCTAGTCTAAACGGGTGGCCTCTGGTACGGTGATCCACTTTATGGGTAAAAAGGTCCCCTGCTATTTGTCTATAATGTCCTCTAATGTACTTGTAAAGTCTAATCATGTCCCCTCACAAGCACCTTTTTTCCAGAGAAAACAACCCCAACCTTGACAGTCTCCCCTCATAATTTAACTCTTCCCTCCCTCTAACCAGTTTAGTTGCACTTAGTCTCTGCACTCTCTCCAGCTCATTTATATCCCTCTTAAGGACTGGAGTCCAAAACTGCCCCCATACTCCAGATGAGGCCTCACCAGGGACCTATAAAGAGACATAATTATGTTTCATCCCTTGAGTTAATGCCCTTTTTTTATGTAAGACAGAACTTCGCTTTAGTAGCCCAGAATGACACTGCCTAGGATTAAACAACTTATTATTTACAAAAAAACACTAAATCCTTCTCAATTAAGGAAACCCCCAACACACTATCATTTAGTGTATAATTTGCATTTATATTATGTCTTCCAAAGTGCGTAACCTTACACTGAACCTCATTTTATAGTTTGCTGCCAAGTTTTCCAATTCAGTGAAATCTGCAAAGTGGCAGCATCCTGCATGGACCTTATATTTCTGCACAATTTAGTATCATCAGCAAAAACAGAAACAGTACTTTCAATGCCCACATCCAGATCATTAATAAACAAGATGAAAAGCAAAGGACCAAGTACAGGGATCCCTTTTTGAATAGTGGAACCACATTAGTAATTCGCCAGTCTCTCGGCACCATGCCAGACCTCAATGAATCCTGAAAAATGAAGTAAAGAAGTTTGGAAATCACAGAGGTAAGCTTGTTTAGTATTTTGAATACCATCCGGTCCCGGACCTTTGTTTATCTTTACATGTTCTAGTCTCTTTTGAATTTCCCCTTGCGCGAACCATGTATCATCTGTTGTATTACAAGTAATGGGGCTATAAAGAAGGAAACATTCCTAAGCTGGTACTTATTCGTTTAGACAGATGGAAAATAGTAGTTTAGAATCTCTGCTTTTTCTTTGTTCTCATCAACCAGCTGACCCCCCTCTGATATTATGGGTTCCACCCCTTCCTGCTTAATTTTTGTCTGTCCCAGCTAGCTTAAAAACCCTTAAAGACAAGTATTTTCTTACCCTCCTCAACTTTGTGTTACATAAGGAAGGTGGGTAGCCATGTTAGCTAACTTGGGTTTCCTCTCATGTATGTAGGTTGTTAGTAACATAACCCTTAGGTATAAAGGCCTTAAGAAAAAAAACAAATCAGACCTCTTTGAAAGTTTTACAAGAGGGGGCAATAAATGAGGACTAGCCAGTAGGAGACTAGATTTTATCAGTAGCTTAGACAGGACTATTCAATACAGTAGCCTGAATCCCTACTGAGTAGATAGAATAGACAGTTAGTGCCCTTGTTTCCTTTAACCAGTATATGGACTCAAGTGTGTTTTCTCAGGGTGGTGGTGAATCCCTTGAAGAATTGCCTAGATACATTATAATAGAAGGAAACATAACTACTCCAGATCATGTCCTATTAGATGAGCCAGTGCATGAAAGAAACAAAGTGCTGCTTTCTCAAATTAAGAGCAAAGTTAGTATGAAAGTGATTCCAGTATAACACATGCTCTAATGGAGTTTTCAGGAGTAAAAAATAGTGCTAGATGGATGTAACACTGCTCTCTGCGCTCCCCATCTTTTGGCTCCTTCCTTAATCAGTAATCAGTATACAATCGCTGAGAATTTAACAAAAAGCCAATGACTCAAAGATCTCCAGGAACAAATCTGATAGTATAACTATTCACCATCAAAGGGTTCCTATACCTCTAGAGTAGTAGTGTATGGATATGGTAGAACATTTCTAGCCTAAGGCTTTGATTATCTATATTTATCTTTAAAAAAACAACTTTGGGGCATTCCCCCCTGTGATTTGCCAGCTATTTTTGAGGAATAGGGTTGTCTCCATCATTTTGGATCAACATAGAAAATGTTTACGAAAATCACCTTCTGATAAACTCTTTCTAATAGTATCAATCATGTCTATAGTCAAGAAATGTCTTTAGTCAAAAGGAATCTAAATAGATTATTGTGTTTGTAATACAACCCCTTTTCTTTGGAAATGTTTAAGCTAGTTATATTTGTTTTTGTAGAAATTTGGCAAAATACTCATTATTCAGTGCTCTCATTTACTGATAACACTTTTTGGGGAAAGTCACAGATTTTGTATTCAGTGCCTTGTTTATTTGCCAAAGGAGTATTTTTTTTTAAAGATTTCTAAATCCTGAAACAGGATATGGTGCAAATATGGCCAGTTAATATGGTTTATTTTCAATTGAATTAATCATAAATATTTGAGACAGAGTCAAAGTAAATAGTTTTTAAATTTTGGTTTTCATTTCTTTAATGTATACAGAGTCTGACAAAAGCTAAGTAGGAACAATAAGGGCATGCTGCCACGGTCTTCTCCACTGCTTTAATTTCCACTATGTATTCTTTCCAATGGTTCAAACTCAATTAGCATTCTGAGTAATGCCTTGCATGTAAAAAACATATTACTGGAACCAGTATTGTTTAACCTTGGGATCATTTTCCAATGCTGGCATCATGAGTGAGATACTCAACCAATATCTATATACACAAACAAAATGCCATAAACCAGCTGCACTTAAACAAACAGCAACCCTGATTTCACCAGTTTGTTACAATTTTGTGCCATTTTCAACTAAAAAACATATGAGTTTTAGCATATATATGATTGGCAGTGCATGTAGCGGAAGAGTTTATGAATTCTATCCAAACATATTTTGATGCCTACTTGTATGAACCAACATCCTATTATGGTTGGTTTTAGAATTTTCTTCTATAAAATTGTTACCCATATATATGAAAAAAATGACCTTTGGAAAATATAAGGGTTGGTTTATAACTACAAGTGAAGCTCCAGGTGGGCAAATTTTGCTGCATGATCAAATGGCATTCTTGTGCAGCTTTTCATATGTTCTGAAAATCAGGGGAAATAAAAGGAAGCCATGGAGATACCCCAATCCTTGAAGATGGCTGTAGCACCAGGGTTCCCCCAGCAATCTGCATGAATTGACACAATGAACTTGCCGCTAAAACAGGAGTGACCATACTTTACTAATGTGGGGTCTACTTTTAGTGATGTTGTCGTATTATGATCTACTTCCACAGGGCTGCCATCAGAAATCACAGGGCACCTCACAACAACATTTTCTGGGCACCCATCAGTATTAAGGCCACACAAGACACAAATGTTAAAACATTAAGTGCCCCCTTAAGTTAAAAAAAGAACTTTGGTGCCCAGCCCCCCCCCCTACAAGTTTTGTTACATGTGTGGTCAGGGCCCCTTACAAATTATTTTAAAAAGCGTTAGTGGTCAGGCCCGCTACAAGTTATTAAAACAAGAAAAAAATTTCCCAGGGCCCCTACAAGTTATTTAAAAAAAACAATTGGCCAGGGCCCCTACAAGTTAAAAAGAAACTGCACTTACCTTAGCCAGGGAGCTCAAATGCTGGTATCTTCAGTTTACTATGATCTGATTCGCCAGTGAAATTTAAGTCCTGGTAAAGCCGCATGGCGATTGGATAAAGTAAAGGGGAGGTTCAAACTTCACCTATCCAATCCCCATGCAGCTTTCCCGGGACTTACACTTCATGGCGAATCAGAGTACAAAGCAAGAAGCAGCCATCGAAACTCCACCCAGCCTTGCCTTCCGAAGTCTGCAGCTCACTGATGGCAGGGGCCCGGCTATGCAAGTAAGTGCAGCACGGCTAGGCCCCCCTTAGCTCCCCAAACCATCCGGGCCCAGGAGAACAGTTCCCCCTGTCCCCCCTGATGGCGGCCCTGTACATCCATAAAAGCATTGTTAGCATTCTGTTTCATGGAAAAATATTACTTAAATATTGATTTATGAGAAAATTGATATTGTTATATTTAACAAACTACTAGTTCTTATGTAACCTTAATAATAATAATAATAATAATAATAATAATAATACATATCTGAATGAAAAGTAGGAAA
Organism: Xenopus petersii; assembly: GCA_038501925.1. Lineage (NCBI taxonomy): Eukaryota > Metazoa > Chordata > Amphibia > Anura > Pipidae > Xenopus > Xenopus petersii. Next base: position 10,010,441 of record CM076675.1, on the reverse strand, counting down.
TACTAGGATGATTTACAGACAAGCTGTTTGTTGACAGTGTCTTGAGATCTACTGATCGTCAGCTAAAGGTCTACGGGTAGATCCCAATCTACCTTTTGGGCACCCCTGCGCTAAAGCATTGGGCACAGGCATCATTTTAAAGTCAACTGCCAGAAATGACAATATCCTGAAAACTAACTCCTACTGCGACTGCACAATTGCATATATTTGAATACATTCGACGCAAAGGCATCTGGCTAATCAACACCTTACGGTCAAAATTATGGTGCAATTCTGGGGGGGAGGTCTGTCCCGCCTCCTCCTGAAAACCACACCTCCTCTTGTAAATCAAGTCTTCCTGAATGAATAGAGTGCAAGTGCCCATATTGAGGCTGGGGGACCCTGGAGCTATCACCATTTCCCTAATTTTTACGCTAAGGGTTTATCTAGCCTTAGATCTGGCAGGTACATATATCCAGAGGGCTGCAGTGAAAAGCCTCAAATGAAGGAGAAGAGTTATGCCAGCTGGGAAAGAGTTATTATACACATTTAGTAATGGTGGATAACAGTAGCCTAGTTCCACCCCTGTATCATCAAAACCATATAAATTCACCTGGCCATAAATTATGTGCATGTAAACGAAAAAATATGAAGGTTGTCTTCTACGCTAGGCTTCTCAGCCTTTATAAAAATGTAAGTGCTTATTACATTTCCTTATTTTTGTTTCCTCAGGTTCATCAAGAGCCAATTCATGAATATCCCCGCCTGGCTACTGTGTAATTACAGCAGGAGAAAGGGAGCACGGCTATAAACGTCCTACTAAGAGCCTCATTCTCCAATAGATTGCAAGTCATGCGCTAATGTCCAATGAACAATGAATCCAATAAATGTTCCTAGATGTTTTTGCTTATCCAGCTGGGTCTTGTGCATACAAATCATCTGACACAGAGACAATCGGGCTTCAGATTTCCTTTAAAGCACTGGGATATAATTAACGTTAAGGTCTCAGATTATAGAACTAGAGTAAGGATGGCTAAACCAAAGCCTCATTTGCACAAGTGCCCTTTGTATCTTCATATATAAGTGAATCCAATCTGCACAAGTCTATTACAATGTAGAAGATACTACCCTTGTATGGGCAGTAACATATCAATTCAAATTATAAATCTAAAAGTTTAAAGGTCAAGACTTTATTCTACTGTGCTTGTGTAAGTCTAATTCTCACCAAACCACGATTGGGTTACCAAGGTGAGATTAAAGTATGACTTGGGCACCTAACAACAGAGAGACAATTCCTATACTTTCTACTTCTATATCTCTCCTTCTCTAACCTCATTTGCCCCATGGTTCACCTTTTCACTGCACTCACTATTTTTTAACCCTACCAAGGGGAAGAAATTCCATATTGAAACCCAACTCCGGGCAGCAAGTCCCCTAACTCTCAATTATTTCACTGAATGGATTGCAGAATGCCTGTACATTTTCGCTTGCGGCCACAAACTGTTTTGCCAGCAGTGAAATATTGATATTGGGAAGATTTCAGAACCTGAGAATGGTTTCAAATGTCTCAAATCAGGCAGTTCCTAGAAAACAGGCAATATATGGGAAAATTGCTGTATATTCCCCTGTGTAGATTTTATTGTCAGTATGGAGGGAGTTTTACTCAAGTTTCATAGTTTTCTTACCCCCCATAGGGCAACCATGGCTGTTATCCTGGCCCCTTATACATGAAGATAATATACTTTCCCAATATGAAAAGAAATACATGAGATTTATCCTACTATTTCTGAGACTTGGCTCTCTGAAACATTGCTATTTTTTACGCATGAGCGCATCCTTTGGTGTAATTCTATAATTAAGAGAAATGACAATATAAAAAGTAAAACAGGCTGATTATAGCTTAGCTCAACCATTGTGTAGACCCCATGCGTGACAAAATAACAAATGCTTTCATTTGATCCTTACTGTAAACGCTGACATTTGTCCCTTAACATGACTATCTGCATATAATGCTGCTTTTGTTCTGAAAACCTTAATTATTATTTTTTGTTTGAACGTAATAGTGGGAAGAGCTTTCATTACAGTAAACGATAAACACAAGAACTTTGGATTCAGTCTCTTTGGGGGTTTCTGCTCAGACAAATTAATGGAAGTAAAGGTACCCTAATGGCTCCAAATAAATGATATATCCAATGAAGAGATAAGAGCAAAGCATATGGGTACACTTGCTGTGGAAATAACAAAGTGGTGTAGAGTGCAAACTGTGACTACTGCCGGGGTTGCCATTGGTTCCAATGCTCCCTGTGTGTGCCATACTCTGCCTGCCTTATGCTCCTTGTGTGTGCGATACTTTGCCTGCCCTAAGCTCCCCGTGTGTGCCATACTCTGCCTTGTCAACCATGGTTATATTTACTATTAAATAGATAGGACAGCAGCCTATAAAGGTAGTAATATAAAATATTTTATTGTCTTTAATAACACTTATTTATCTTTTAGGAATCACGATTCAGGTTAGGACTGACATGAGAGATATATGTGTAGCTAGACTGTCTGGATAAGAATTTGGACGACATCCCAACAGCTGGGGGCACAATCTTCTGTAATGGCCTATAGCAGCAACTAATTAAGACCAACCCTGCTTTTGCATGGAATTGGCTTACAGCATGCTCTCATCTATAATATTTCCATAAATGAATATACAGCCCTATCAGGCTAAATCTTTATGTGTGGGTTCACCATATTGGACCTCAGGCCAGATGGTTGGAAGGCAAATAAATACAAAGAAAAAAGAGACACATCATTGCATGACATCCAGATTATTTATTTTCTTCTGTGTGTTGTTGGAAGGATCTGGCTGGGAGCCTAGACCCCTTTTTTATTTGTTATTTGAAAGTACACCCCATGGTGCCTCCTTTTAATGCTTTTATTGAAATTTCTCTTGTGTTTTTCTTTACTTTTTTTGTGCTAACCCTATAAACAGAGCTTCATGTTTTTTGGATACAGAATCCCCACAAGTCAGCATTTTTAATTAGTGCAAAGTGAAGCCTTATCTATGTTATATCACTGGGACATCGGTGTAGATGAGGCCGTCAGTCTCATAAATAAGTGCAGAAAAGAATGGATCAACTGCTGGTAAGTTACCATATATCATACATTGAATCTGCTCACGTTGACGTGAAGCTACAGTATATGACAATGAAGACCCATGTATAAAAGCTACATTGGGGGGCCGATTCACTAAATTCGAGTGAAGGGTTCGAATTAAAAGAACTTCAAATTTCGAAGTTTTTTTGGGGCTACTTCGACCATCGAATGGGCTACTTCGACCTTCGACTATGAATATCGAACGATTCGAACTAAAAATCATTCGACTATTCGACCATTCGATAGTCGAAGTACTGTCTCTTTAAAAAAAACTTCGACCCCCTAGTTCGGCCCTAAAAGCTACCGAACTCAATGTTAGCCTATGGGGAAGGTCCCCATAGGCTTGCCCAAGTTTTTCTGATCAAAGGATATTCATTCGATCGTTGGATTAAAATCCTTTGAATCGTTCGATTCGAAGGATTTAATCGTTCGATCGAATGAAAAATCCTTCGATCGATCGATCGCATTTTTTGCGCTAAATCCTTCGACTTCGATATTCGAAGTCGAAGGATTTAAATTCCTAGTCGAATATCGAGGGTTAATTAACCCTCGATAATCGACCTATAGTGAATCGGCCCCATAGTGTTCTGTACTAATCTTGAGAACTAAGGTATTCCTGAGAACTATGGTATTCAATAAGAATGGATTAAAAGTTATCTAAAGCCAATAGTGCCTTGATGCTAAAGTGATGATTTCTGCTTGTGATTGAAGACTGTCTTATTTCCAAATAAATTCAACAAACCTGTCCCTATCTTCCAAGGGGTTACAAATGGTGCATGACAATAAGACTGCTGTTTATCTTCTAAACCAGTTTGACTTGTAAGGAAGGCTTGCAAATCTGGAGAGGTTCTTGATGACATCTTGCGCCCCAATAGCTGTTGCTACTTTTCCTACTGAAACCAATCAAGGTTTTCAAGCTATTGCACACTAATTGTCATGGTAGGAGTTCTTTTGTGGGTGAATTGATCCTTCTAGTGGATTATAACTGGGTAACAACAAATAAACTCAATACGAATGGCTTCATTGATAATCGTTAGCTAAAGCCACTAGTGCCTTGATACTAATGTGCTGATTTTAGCTTGTGCCTTATATAAAAATAAATTCAACAAACTTATCTCTTCCAAAGGATTACACATGGTGAATAACAATACGGTTTGTGAGCCTGGTGTTTATCTTGGAAACCAGGCTGACTTGTAAGGAAAGCTTGCAAATTTCGTGTGGTCCTTGACGACTTCATGCTCCTCAATAGCTGCTGCTATTTTACTTATGAAGCCAATTGAGGTTTTCAATCTATTTCACTTTAACTGTCATGTATAGGAGTTCATCTTTGGATGCAGCATAAAATTGCTGTCCCAGTAACGTTATTTCAAATAGATGAGGCAGGTGTTGACTATGATAAGGAAGCAAGGCTTCGGCGAAAAATGTGTTGTGCCTCCTAGCCCAAGTTCAAGAATACCAGACAGACAAGTGAAACAACAAGCAAGGTGTACCAATAGCATGATCTGAGAAGGGAGAAATGATGAATAGACAATGGCAAGGGAAGGACTGAAAGACTTAAAGATAAGGAGCAGTGGGGTCAATGAGCTGTACCTCCTGTATAATGCAGTGCAGTTGATCCCAGATTTTCAGTAGACCGGCAAGGAGTCTGTATAGGTAGATTCTATGGTTCTCTGTATGCCAAATGTATGTTGTCTGATTCTGTAGGGCAGAGCAATATACAGTATAAACATATCTTACTACCACAAATTTAACTTCAATAAAAAAGGGGGTGAAATTTAAAAAAAGGTATAATCTTTAGTAAATATAAGGATGGTCTTGTAGTACAAAGGACATATTTTAGTATGAAAAGCTACTAAAGAAAATTAATATGATATACTTCCACAATTAACACATACACCATGGCAAGCACTCTTTTTTGGGTAAGCTCGCTGTACACATGCAAATACAGAATTGCACATATATTTGGCAGAGGAGTATGTCTGGCACAAAATGAGTGTCAGGAAACTCAGAGATTCATACTGTTGTCTCCATGGAAATGTGTACAGTACATCAATTATCTGTAGCACACCCGTGGGTGGGCCAGAAATGTGTGGAAATAGTGTGACTTGCTGCCGGGCACCCTGCAACTCCCAGCAGTGTAGTGGCCCATTTAAGCACTTTATCCTCAGGTGGATCCTGGATGTGTCAGTAACAGAAGTCCAGGGGTTGCTTCAAACAGATAATCTTCTTTATTGAACAGGCAGACAGTGGAACTTGGAGATTTTCCCCAGCACTAGGGATTCTACGGGGGGTCTTGCTCCTTGTATGTGAGCTCACCAACTCATGTCCCTGTCTGGCAACTTGATCACCGCAAGGGTACTAACCCCAACTACTCTCATTGTTGGAGCCAGAAAGCTGCTCACTAACTACTGCTTCTAAATAAACTTTCCCTAACAAGGGTCTGTCACTGCTTCGACCCTCTCCTGTACCCAGGGCCGTCATCAGGGGAGCACCGGCTGTGCTGCAATTTTTGAAATAGCCGGGCCCCCTTGGTAGCGCCGAAGCCACCAATGTTTTTTTTTTAAATATTCTCTGGGGCCCAAATGTTTTTTTAAATTGTAAAAATGATTTTTAAAAAACTTTTATGGGGTCCCTGGAGCCAATGATTTTTTTTTTAAATTTTTATGGGGGGCCCTGGCACCACAGTTTTTTTTAACTTATGGGGGGCCCTGACCATCAATGGCTTTTTATAACTTATGTGTGTGGGGGGTTACGATTTTTAGTGCTGCTGATGTCTGTGTGGTCTTTAACTGTGGTACCCACCACCCCGCAAGGTGGAATCCAGGAAGAAAGAACCCTGAGCATGTGTGTGTTCTCTCTTTTAAACTTTTAAACACTGCCACCTCCTGGGCAAAACCTTGAACTACTATGGACCTAGGGAAAGGGGTATAGCTGCCTGGGTAAATCAGAGGACCACTTAGGTGCCCAAATACAAGGTGCCTGAGTAAAACCATACATAAACTTCAGGGTCTCTCCAACTCTTACACTTATTTTGTGCCAACAAGTTGCTTTCCAAGTTATTGCTGACCTTTAAACCCTTGTATTGAACAATTCCACTTAATCCTGTTTGCGTGTAGTCCTGTACACAGAGCATAACATGTTACACAGTACATATAATTACCATCATATCTCTTCTTTCAACCTGTAACTCCACTTTCCACTGGTTTTCGTCACTATAATGTCCCTTTTATTTCATAGGATTGGTCACATTTTCACATCAGGTTTAAGTCTTGCCTGTTCTCGTTTGCTGGTTCATAGAGTAAACAACAATGTATTTCAAAGTATTTTTTGCCACAAAGGAATTATTGTTCATAACCGTATATGAGTTTTCCCGTGTTTACAAAGATCACTTACTATTATATGGAATGCGTTGGACCTGGGGCTTTCTCAATAAGGAATATTTCAGCAATTCCAGGAACCATGCCTTACTAAGTGTAAAAACATTTAAACATTAAAATTCATGGTTTTTAATGGTCCCTCTTGTTTGAGCAGAGAAGAAGTTTGCAGTGTTGGACTGGACAATTGGGATACCAGGAAAACTCCCGGTGGGCCCAGGTGTCAGTGGGCCTCTTGTCAGATTCCAGCTTGCGTTATACCTGCCTGGGGTTTGCATTATCTTCCTATGCTTGTGTAGGCTTTCATACCTATTCCAAAAGCATATAGACAGGTTAACTAGCTCCTACTGAATGTCAATATTGAAAAATGGATTAACCTTGTGTTTCCAATTCTGTGTCCCAGGTTGCAGCCCCCATGCCAGGATTCAAAAATTCCAAGTAGCAATAAAGTATTACAGGTATAGGATCCCTTATCCGGAAACCCAATATCCAAAACGCTCCGAATTACGGCATGGCTGTCTCCCATAGACTCCATTTTATCCAAATAATCCAAATTTTTAAAAATGATTTCCTTTTTCTCTGTAGTAATAAAACAGTAGCTTGTACTTGATCCCAACTAAGATATAATTAATCCTTATTGGAAACAAAACCAGCCTATTGGGTTTATTTAATGTTTAAATTAATTTCTAGTAGACTTAAGGCATGAAGACCCAAATTACGGAAAGATCCGTTATCCGGAAAACCCCAGGTCCCGAGCATTCTGGATAACAGGTCCCATACCTGTACCTGGAAAACACGTTATATGTTCAAATCGTCATTCTGTATTTAATGCAGGAAAAACATGCACAACATGTTTGGGCACATTCACCTTCATCAGGTGAAAATATGCTGAAACATGTTGTGCATGCTTTTCCTGCAATAAATTCAGAATGACGTTTTGAACATATTAGGGATGCACCGAATCCAGGATTCGGTTCGGGATTCGGCTAGGATTCGGCCTTTTTCAACAGGATTCGGATTCGGCCGAATCCTTGTGCCTGGCCGAACCGAATCCTAATCCTAATTTGCATATGCAAATTAGGGGTGGAGAGGGAAATCGCGTGACTTTTTGTCACAAAACAAGGAAGTAAAAAAAAATTTCCCCTTCCCACCCCTAATTTGCATATGCAAATTAGGGCTCGGATTCGGTTCGGTATTCGGCCAAATCCTTTGCTTAGGATTCGGGGGTTCGGCCGAATCCAAAATAGTGGATTCGGTGCATCCCTAGAACATATAACATGCTCTCCGGGTAATACTTCATAGCTCCTACTGAAATTGATCCTAGTATGTGATAGAGATCTTAGACTGCGAGCTTCAATGGGGCAGGGACTGAAGTGAAAATATTATCTCTGCTTCATACATATGTCGACACTATATAAAAGGATAATAACAACAGAATCTTTTTCCTTAACTCAATAACACCCTGAACCACCTTCTAGTCAAAAGCAAATAACACTTTAAATGATCAAATAGAGACAGTTGTTGAATTACTTGCACTCCATTAGAATTCTGGCGTTCTGGAACACGTTTGTCTTCTAAAAAGCTTCTAAACCTCTCATTATTAAGGTGAGGCTGTGCTGGGATAAGCAGACACTGCAGATGTAATCCATCTCTTTGACACGTGCAGTGCCTCTTTGTGGCTTCCAGACACTACTGTCTGCTGGGCTGCGAATGTCACTGCATACAAATATAAAGGAGAATCATCAAGACTCAGATTTTCTGCAGAAAACCAAGGTGAAAATGATCTTAAACCGGCACAATGCTACTTAGGTTTGCTGCATGGAAATGAAATGCTTATATTAAGTGGCAAGGAGAGCTCAGAGCAAATACAAGATTGTATAAACGGGATAATATCGCAAGTTAGACTCTATCATTCAGACCACAATACAGTAAAAATTAAGAACTGTCGCAGGTATTTAAAGGAACATAATCATCAAAATGTATTTACTGTTAGTAATGTGGCTCCTAAAGGTGGCCATAGACGTACTATATTCAATGAGTGTATGGTGGAAAAAGAGCCGACCGATATCGGCAGAAGACTTGGATATCGGTCGGCTCGTCGATTGGGCTGGACGGAAAATTTTGATCGGGTGCCTTTGAAGGAACCCAAACATCGGCCATTGTTACTGCTGAATCGTCAGATACAGGTAGATTCTATTGTTTCTTCCCGTATATCAACCTGTATATCTGACGATTCAGCTCTACACGTGTGTATTGAAACGAACAATCTTTCTTGGAAACATCTTTTCCAAGAAAGATCGTAATTGTTACGTCTATGGCCGCCTTAACTGTCTCTCCAAAAGCTGCAATTCTGTCTTATGTTCTATCACCAAAGCTTTTTTACTGCCTAGACATGTGGTTCCAAAGCACAGGAAGGGCAAAGATGTTGAAATAAGACAGAACTCCCCATTCATTGTGGATAAGTCCCCAAATACTTATTTCCAGAGTATTAATACGTGCAAAGTGATAATCTGTTTGAAATCTATGTACCTTTTCCTAAAAGCAACTTGTATTACCTTATCCACAAGTACAAAATATGACAATTGCCCTTCCAGAATTGCAGTGACATCTCTTTATCTCTTCATCTTAACGAAATCAAAGCTCTTATCAAATCTGTCTTACAGAGACCTGAATTCATAGCATCCAATAAATTGTATTCAATGAGAAAAACGTTAAAGGGATACTGTCATTTTTTTTTTCAAAATGAATCAGTTAATAGTGCTGCTCCAGCAGAATTCTGCATTGGAATCCATTTCTCACAAGAGCAAACAGATTTTTTTTATATTCAATTTTGAAATTTGACATGGGGCTAGACATATTGTTAATTACCCAGCTGCCCCGTGTCATGTGACTTGTGCCTGCACTTCAGAAGAGAAATGCTTTCTGGCAGGCTGCTTTTTTTCCTTCTCAATGTAACTGAATGTGTCTCAGTGGGACATGGGTTTTTACTATTGAGTGTTGTTCTTAGATCTACCAGGCAGCTGTTATCTTGTGTTAGGGAGCTGCTATCTGGTTACCTTCCCATTGTTCTTTGTTTGGCTGCTGGGGGGGGGAAGGGAGGGGGTGATATCACTACAACTTGCAGTACAGCAGTAAAGCATGATTGAAGTTTATCAGAGCACAAGTCACATGACTTGGGGCAGCTGGGAAATTGACAAAATGTCTAGCCCCATGTCAGATTTAAAAATTGAATAAAAAAAAATCAGTTTGCTCTTTTGAGAAATGGATTTCAGTGCAGAATTCTGCTGGAGCAGCACTATTAACTGATTCATTTTGAAGACATTTTTTTTCCCATGACAGTATCCCTTTAAGTCCTAATTGAGTTCCTGATATCCCCATAGACTTCAGCAGAGTTTTCATATAATGGGTCAGATTCAATTAAGTGATTCATGGTTTATCACGTGAAAATTCATGGATGAGATTCAATTCGAGGAGAATTTTTTTTTCCCCAAATTCAGTTCCAGTTTTTCCCATAGACTTCAATACAGTAGAGTTTACTTGTGATAAACCATGAGAATTAAATTGCATCTCAAATTGAATCTCATCCATGAGTTTTCACGTGATAAACCTTTTTCTCACTGCTACTGGCCTGAAAACTCTATTGAAGTCTGGGAAAAAAATTGGAACTGAATTAGGAGAAGAAAAATGTTCTCCTCAAATTGAATCTTGTCAATGAGTCTTCACGTGATAAATAGTGAGATAACTGTTTCTCACTGATTTGATTGTGTCCATTTGGGTCATTTTAAGGTTTATTACATGAAAAATGTATATGTGGGATTCAGTTTGAAAAAACTTGTTTCCTAATAAACTTCAAGTTTTTTTTCCATAAATTTCAATAAAGATTTTATGCAATAAACAGGGACATACGTTTTGCACATTGAATTTCATCTGGCTCTATGGGAATCTGGATTTGAATTAGGAGATAAGCTATTTCATGGTTTATGTCATGGAAAATAATAAACGTCTAAATTAGGAGATACATTTTCTCCTTGAATTGAATCTGGCTCATCTCAAGGGTTATTAAGCGACAGCTCCAAGTCTAAGGGCAGAGACACATGCTACTATTTCGGGAGATTAGTCACCCAATGACAAATCTATTTTTCTTCGGGCGACTAATCTCCCTGATTTGCCTTCATGAGGCAACTTTCGGGCAACTCTGGAAAACTAAGCGTTCCGAGTGCCATCCCGCATGAAGAATGCTTCATTTTCCAGAGTTGCCTGAAGTTGCCTCATAAAGGTAGTTCGGGGAGATTAGTCGCCCGAAGAAGAAGCGATTTGTGGCTGGGTGACTATCCCGAAATAGCAGCGTGTCTCTGCCCTAAAGGAAAATCTGGAATTGAGTTACCAGGTAAGGTGTTCTCATTGGACTGAAACTGGCCCAGTAGGCTACATTTTGCTACATTCAATTCATTTGAATTAATACAAAATTTTTCTATACACTGCAAAGGAGTTTTCAAGTAAATTATGAGATTTTTTTCTCCTTAAATTGAATCTTGCTCAATGAACCTGTAAGTTTTTTTTTTCCATTGAGCTGAACATGGTCCTAAATATCAGATTCAAATATAAGTATGGGATCTGTTATCCAGAATGCTCAGGATTTGAGGTTTTCCAGATAATGGATCTTTCCATAATTTGTATCTTCATCCAAATTACAGTTTTTGATGATGCAGGTTTAGATGATGCCAATCTTATTTGCAACATCCAAGGCATCATAATCGGGAGCCAGGCGGACATATGCTTTCTTTTCACCATCAGGCCTGATCAAGGTGTTCACTTTTTGTACGTCAATGTCATAGAGTTTGTTCACTGCCTGCTTGATCTGCCTGCTTGATCAACGATGAGTGTTGTTGTCTTCAATCTTCTTCATGGCCAACTCAGTGGTCAGTGGGAACTTGATAATAGCATAATGATCAAGCTTGTTCCTTGTGGGGGCGCTCTTTCTAGGATACTTGGGTTGCCTCCTCAGTCTCAATGTCTTCGGCCTCCTGACAGTTAGTGAGGTCCTGATTTTCTTTTTCTTGTGACTGTGGACTCCTTTCAAAACAGCCTTTTTGGCCTTAAGAGCCTTAGACTTTGGAGGGACAGCTTCCTTCTTCGCTTTAGGAGCCATCTTGGGCAAAAGAAAATCATGTCAGCATTAAATAAACCCCATAAGTCGGTTTTGCTTCCAATAAGGATTAATTATATCTCAGTTGGGATCAAGTACAAGCGACTGTTTTATTATTACACAGAAAAAAGAAATCATTAAAAAAAATTGGATAATTTGATTATAATGGGAGACAGCCTTGACTTAATTCGGTGCTTTCTGGATAATGGTTTTCCAGATAACATACCTGTAATACAACGCTCCAATTCAGTTTCTAGTTTCGCCATAGAGTTTTCATACGATAAATTTGAATCTATTTGCACTATCATTAATTAATATTAAGTGAATATTTCAAGCAGCAGTTTGACTACAGGTATTAAGATCACCAGCAATTAACATTTCTTTCATGGCCAATCTTTGCCCTTATGTTGCCCTTGCCATCCTTTATTGATACTTGTTGCTCTAAATAATGACTTGCTTTCTTTCAGCCCAATGTAGCTTGGTACCCCGCCATCCAACAATACACTTGCCCAGTGTTTTCATTTTGAAGCTTTCCATGAGGTTTGTAGCCTATAAATCTTTTTATGATATTCAAGTACAATGTTATAATAAATGTGTTTATCGTCCCTTAAGTTTCCAGGAAATAGGTTTATACTGTGTAGATATCTACCAGACCTAGTCATCGGTTCTCATAAATATATTTCCTTTGCTTACTGCCTTCACACATCCTTGACTAAGTTATTATGATTTCCTGCAAGCTTGTAAAGTGACATCCTGTATCTTCGTGATTTATTTCTTAATTGCTTTGCAATTAATAAGGAAATTAGCCATGCAGAAAGGTATATTGCAAGCAATTAATCTGGGAATGAAGTTGGGTGAGAACAATTTTGGTTTTGTTTGTTGATTGGCATATTTAAGTAGATATTACACAAGTCAATGAATCCAGTAGGTGTCTTAACTTTTTCCAACTACTGAAATGATCAAACTCATTTCAAGTGAAATACAGGTATTTGTATACATTTGTATTTAAAGGGATACTGTCGTGGAAACATGTGTTGTTCAAAATGTATCAGTTAACAGTGCTGATACAGTAGAATTCTGCACTGAAATCCGTTTCTCAAAAGAGCTGAAATCTGACATAGGGCTAGAAATGTAGTTAGTTTCCCAGCTGCCCCAGTCATATGACTTGTGCTTTGATAAACTCACTCACTCTTTACTGCTGTACTGTAAGTTGCAGTGATATCACACTCCGCCCCCTCCCCAGCAGCCTAACAACAGAACAATGGGAAGGTAACCAGATAACAGCTCCCTAACACAAGATAACAGCTGCCTGGTAGATCTAAGAACAACACTTAATAGTAAAATCCAGGTCCCACTGACACACATTCAGTTACATTAAGTAGGAGAAACAACAGCCTGTCAGAAAGCAGTTCCATCCTAAAGTGCTGGCTCTTTCTGAAAGCACATGACCAGGCAAAATGACCTGAGATGCACCTACACAAAAATATAACAACTAATAAAATACACTTGTTGGTTCAGGAATTAAATTTTATATTGTAGAGTGAATTATTTGCAGTGTAAACAGTGTCATTTTGAAATAAAAACTACACCATAAAAAATCATGACAGAATCCCTTTAAGGAAACAATAACTGCTAAAGCAGCCATGAATGGGCTAACCAGGTACTCTTTCCGACAATGTCCCAGTTTGTGACAACTGCCCATGCGCCGAAATAGAAGGAAATCGACAAAGCGCCTGAAGAAGACACGAAGACCCAGAAGATGGCTGCCGTGAACAGTGATCCCTGAATCTGCACCGAGGGGTAAGTAAACAGTTAGGGGTAATTCCCGGGGGGGCAGCTAGTATGGGGGGGAGGGGGTCTATGTAGGGTAGGGGGTAGGGTTTTTTTATAGTTAAAGGGCATGTAAAGTCTAAAATATAATAAGGCTAGAAATGCTGTATTTTGTATACTAAACATAAACATGAACTTACTGCACCACAAGACTAATCAAACAAATGATTTATGCTTTCAAAGTTGGCCACAAGGGGTCACCATCTTGTAACTTTATTAAACATCTTTGCAAGATCAAGACTGTGCACATGCTCAGTGTGGTCTGGGCTGCTTAGGGATCGTCATAAACAAAGCTGCTTGAGTTCTGCATGGCTGGGAAGTAATGCGGGGGCTCCCCCTGCTGTTCATAAGTATGATTGTTTCCCTGCAGAGCAGTTAGGGACCGTCTGACAATTCCTATCCACAGCAGTAAATGAAGGGAGAATTTCACTGCATACAGTCAGGTGTCTTATAAAAATAGTACACATTTTTTAATTAAAGTATATTGGAGTATTTTTCTTCATTAAAGAAAGTAAAAATGGGATTTTATTTTTTTGACTTTACATGCCCTTTAAGGGTTGAATTTGCCTTTAAGGGTCAATGGACAAAAAATGTCGGATAGCAAAATGGCCCTAACCTAGGAACTTTGAAAACCACTGTGTTCCATCACCCCCTTGCCTACTCTGCACAGAAGAGACATAAAATTGATTTTACTTTTGTTGAATTTTTTCTCTGATGGGGGGCAGGGGTGTGTAGAAGGTTTCCAGGAAAAGACAAGGACATGCTCAAATTGCCATCAAATACGCTTTGGACACCATCAAGTTACAGGCCATACTTTACCAACTTTACAGTAAAATAACTGGAAAATCAAATACTTTTATAATAGTTTATAGTATTTTGTTCCAGAATCCATTTTTTTCTTTAATGAACCCCCATCACTCACATCTTTGCCATTATTTTATACGGCACATCTGTTTAACTTCGTGTTTTTTTAACCACACGCTGATTTCCAATCTGTATATGTCTGCATTGTGTTTGAGCTGACAAGGTAATACTTTAGGACTGTAAAGAAAACCTTTGAAATAATTCAAACAAGAGCATTTGCTGAAAGCACTTTTTCCGTTTCATTACATACACTGAGCAGATAAGGTTTTTACGAGCTGCAGGCACTTGTCATTGTAAAACATTAACCTAATGGACCAATTCATTTTAGAATAAAATACATTATGTCGTTAAATGTCTTGTATAGACAAGATATGGCACCTGGATGGTTCTCGAAGGATTGCATTCAAAGCTTTGTGAAATTCTAATTATGGAAATGGCAAAACAGTTATAGAGATGTTTATTTTTTTTATCTCTTTTCCTGACTGACCCGAGGTATGAAAGTGCTATGTCACATGGAATTTTGATGGCCCATAAAGATCCATAAACAAACAAAGACTATTATTATGTGTGGAACTCTGGCCAACCAGAACTTGCAATCAGGCTCGGAAAAGAGGGCTTAATGGAAGTGAAGGAATTACTGCAGGTGCTGGTTGACCTGTAATGCTTCCCATTCAGGTCAATTGAATGTGATTTTAGGGAGAATGTTGCTACAGGTTGCAGCTATTAAAATGCCATACTGTATGTGCCACAGCACACGTTCTTTGCTTATCCACCTTAAAGACAAAATCACACAAAATCCAGGTGTTTGGTTCATCAGCTGATCAGTTTTTATGGTCACATTAGGGCTTATGTCTGTTAGGGATAGCTTGATAGATGCAGGGTTTGTTGTTTACAGCTGGGCCATAACAGACACTTGTCCAACAGAATCCAAGAATACCTATTTAAAGCCAGCTACAAGCAACATCTGCTAATACATCTGACTCACTTCTATAAAAAGTAACATCACATTCCAAATGAACTGGTCTTTGCTGGCTTTGGTCAACTAACTCCCTGCCCAGGGCCTTTGTATTAATGAAATAAAAGTTTGCTATAGATTTAATCCCCTTCCGAATCACTTATTTAACCTTCGCACGGCACCGGAGGCGAGCTGACTGACTGTGGGACGAGAAACAGCAGTGTTTGCGGACGCGCAGTGGGTGAGCGAGGCTGTCTGGACTCAGGGAGCGGTGTCTAAACAGCGCCTGGGAAACACGTCGGCATCGAGCGAGTCTTCCAACACTCTCTTCTGACAGCAGTCTGGTAAGTCCTTAGGACCCGCAGGGTCTAAGTCGGATCTCTGACGATTCTTCACTATCTGTAGCGTCTCTTTCCTTTAGAAACATCGCACGCTTCAACACCGTATATACCCTGCTAAAAAAGAATACTCTACACGCTCTTGTTTGATGATCACGATTGTGAGTAGTTCTACCATCAAATCTACCTGTTAAGAGCCCAGACTAGTGAGCATCTCCAATGTTCAGCACAACAGATCCGAGCAACTGGACTGGCACCAGTTTTATACATTATTGAAAATAAATCATTTATATCTTACAGCTTTTCATAAGAAGAGAACACAAGCGACTAAAATAATTTGAAAGTTAATTCTCTTTTAAGGAGCAAAGCTTTGTTTCCTTTATTTAATGACATGACTTAAGGGAAGCACAATGATTATTTCATGAGAAGGCTGCCAGGAAGCATTTAATCAATAGCAGACAGCAATATTTAATCCACATTGTCTTTTTTACTTTAAATAAAATGCATTCTGTTATTGGCAAAGGTTTTTTGTTTTTTTTTAATAGTTTTAAAAGCAGTAACAGTATTTTGTTTTGTATTATATAAAGTATATTTGTTCCTGGCTCTGTTTCTTATTTCTCCTTGCATATTTGGATCACTTACTGTACATGGAACTTATGCAAGCTGGAATCTGTGCAGTTAAACAAATTAAATGCAAATAATTAATAAACTGCCCCCAGTGGGTTACTACATTGGTGTAAATTTGCACCTGTGCTTATTAATCTATTATGCAGTCTAGCTGATTGTTAGAATGTGACAGATTATATAAAGTGAAAATGTACCCCTGAAATTTAAGAACTTTAGAAATCGATAAGTTCCATGACCATATAAAAGAAAGAGGCTACAGGTCAGGTCCTTTTCTACAGGTCAAGGAAATCCAAGGGGACTTCATATGCTCAAGGGTTTTATTCATTTTTGAAATTCATAAAAGACCCAAATGATATTACAAAGACCATTAATATGCATATATGTTATGGCTTATTCAAGACCCTTGTGAATTATTCAGGTACAGTTTATCTAGTGTTTTTCTACCTTAAATTCAATGGGCTTTAAAATAAATCAAAGTGCCTATTTCACCACCAATATTTAAGAATCTACCACTTAGGAGAATCAAAGTTTAAGTACTAAGTTTATATTTGAGATTAGATGCAAGTGTAATATTTCCTTTGTTCAACTCGTTACAACAATGTTTTTAAAATTAATGATCCAAGTTCCTACCTGAAAACCCTTGTATTGTATTACACAGTTACATAGGGGCAAATTCACTAAGCTTCGTAAATTCACCAGCGACGGCTTCGCTCACATCCCACACTTCACCAGACGAAAATTCACCAGGACAACGCTAATTCACTAAAATGCCAAGTTCGTCCAGGGTGCCAAAAGATGGCAAAGTTTCACTAGCGTTAATTCAGCAAGCAAAGCGAAGTTAGCATTGGCTAATTTGCATACGGCGGCAAGTTATGTTGAATGGACGTATATGTTGCAGCAAATACATTACATTACATTACATAAGGCCAGGGAACCTTAATAAAATAAAATAAAGTTGTTATATTGCCCTACAGATAAACCCAGTGTTTAATGTATGTGCCATATGTTAGGAAATGTAGGGGGAAGCTGGGATCTTTTGCAGCCTATCACCCTGAAAAACTGTGTTTTTTGGGGCTTAGAAAATGTTTCTTATTTTTTTTGAGGAACTCCTATATAATCTATTGCAATTCGCCTGGCGTTAGTCACTTCGCCCTTTAGTAAATTTGCCCAATAGTTACATAGTTAATGGGGTTGAAAAAAGTCCATCAAGTTCAACCCCTCCAAATGAAAACCCAGCCCCATACACACACCCCTCCCTACTTTCATATGAATTCTATATACCCATATCTATACTAACTATAGAGTTTAGTATCACAATAGCCTTTGATATTATGTCTGTCCAAGAAATCATCCAAGTCCCTCTTATAGTCATTAACTGAATCAGCATCACAACTTCACCCGGCAGTGCATTCCCCAACCTCACTGTCCTGACTGTGAAGAACCCCCTACGTTGCTTCAAATTAAAGTTCTTTTCTTCTAGTCTGAAGGGGAGGCCTCTGGTACGGTGATCCACTTTATGGGTAAAAAGGTCCCCTGCTATTTGTCTATAATGTCCTCTAATGTGTTACCCAACTTTTATACCCATGAGCTCCATTCAAATGTAAAAAGGGGTGGGGGGCAAAACATGAGCATGAAAAAAGTTTCTGGGGTGCCAATTAAGGGCTGTGATTTGTTATTTGGCAGCCCCTATGTAGTCTGGCAGCCTACAGGAGACTCTGTTTGGCAGTAAACCTGTGTTTTATGCAACCAAAACTTGCCTCCAAGCCAGAAATTAAAAAATAAGCACCTGCTCTGAGGCCACCGGGAGCAACATCCAAGGGGTTGGTGAGCAACATGTTGCTCAAGGCATTGGTTGGGGACCACTGATGTAGGGTTTTGAGGACTTGCAGTAAACAGGTACTGGAATAGAGCTGAGAACTTAGGATAACAGTGTCTCCTGCACCTCCCACTAGGAACGGCACCTAGGGTAAGAAAAAAGCCTGCAGCATCTGGAAAGTGGTGATGGGGTCCTCTGCTCAGTTGCAGAACCAGAACACTATCTGCTTGGGGTTGTATATTCTCCAAGTGTTTCTGTAGATGTCCCCTGATTTTTCATCAGTTTAATTACTTGTAGGTTGGTTAATAGACTACTCCTGCTTAAAGGACAAGTAAACCTTTAAAATAAGTGAATGTAAAATTGATGAGAGTGCTATTCTAAGAAAATTTGCAATATACATTTATTATTTATTTTGGTTTTATTCCAAGATATTAAGGGATACATGTACTGTTAATATGAATGAATTTTGTTCCAACAGCACCACCTGCTGGTCAGTTTCCCACCAGTCTGACCACCAAGTAGTCAAGGAAGTTGTCAGGAGAAAGAAAGAGGCTGCTCTGATGTTCTTCTGCTTAGGAAAACAATTAGAAACCTTTCTCACATCTTTCCTAAGCAGAAGAACATCAGAGCAGCCTATTTCTTTCTCCTGACAACTTCCTTGACTACTTGGTGGTCAGACTGGTGGGAAATGACCAGCAGGTGGCGCTGTTGTAACAAAATTCATTCATATTAACAGTACATGTATCCCTTAATATCTTGAAATAAAAACAAAATAAATAATAAATGTATATTGCAAATTTTCTTAGAAAAGCACTCTCATCAATTTTACATTTACTTATTTTAAAGGTTTACTTATTCTTTAAACTGACCCTTGTGTGTGTGGGAATATGAGTACGGTATAATTGATGAGTACTCACTTTGTTTTTTAATGTGTCAGTGCTATATTAATAAAGCATAGCATTAATGTAATAAAAACACATCATTAAATTTAACATGTTTTACAAGAAGTTTCAAATGTGTGCTTTATTGTGTCATTCTAATAAATAATGCCAAGATGAAAACAAGCACGCAATAATAAAACGCAGGGTTTCAGCATCTCTAAACTATTAAAATATTATATGTGATGATAGTACAAGTACCCCATTATTTGCAATATCTTCTATGGCAGTGATGTACAGAGCAAGATAAAATTAAACTGTTCTTATTGTCAGTGTAACAAAGACGCCAAAAATGGCAGATGGAATGATTTGTTGCTTAAAGACCAAGATATGGATGTACCTTACCTGAGATGCCCTTGGTTTTTTGTAAGACTTTAATTGTTTTGTGTGTGAGCATGAAATTGCCAGATGTATGTGGAATATGTTATACCCACTCAATAAATGTTGAAAAAATGTCAAGGTCAAGACAGAGGAATATTGTATTTTTGTCATACCAGCCCAGCTTATCATATCATGAAAGAATGACTTCTGTTTCCATATCCTCTTCTCAGAACCTGGATTACTGGGCGGCGATATAGAAAATGAAAATTGCTGTTATTTCTGTTTGAGCTATGAACACCGCACAGAAATGGAATATCAATTTCCTACAGATACACAACATGTGCCCTTCAGTTTCTGCAAATTTCTGTTTTTCTTTTATTTATTCTGAGTTGTTGGGTTGGGTTTTAGGACTTGTTCCTTGGGCCCCCAAACCTTGGCGAGAACATGTCATTGGTACAATTCAAATTCTATACAATAAAATGATTATGGTTCTTAGGGGGCAAATTCACTAAGATGCGAAGTTGCGCCAGGCGCAACTTCGCCGCTCTTCACCGCACTTCGCCACACTTCACCAGGCGTATTTTCGCCAGCGCTCCGCAAATTCACTAAAATCCGAAGTTGCGCACAGGGGTAGCGTAAGTTTTCGAAGTTGCGCTAGAGTTAATTCGCCAAGCGAATCGAAGTTTCGCTAGCGATGGTTCATTTGCATACAGCGCGAAATTCAAATTTCAGTGGAGGAACACGTATCACCACTTCAAATGCCTAGAAAACCTTCAAATCAGCAAATATAAATGTTATTTTGCCCTACACATGTGCCCACTGTCTAGGTAAGTTGCCATGAGTCAGGAAATGTAGGGGGGAAGGAGGGGAGCCCCAAAAATATTTTCGATCTTTTTCAGCCTATCACCCATCATGTAGAAAACACGTCAGCGTATTTTGGGACTTAGAAAAAAATTTGACTTTTTTGGAAACAATCCCTATCTACTCTATTGTGCTTCGCCAGGTCTGAGGTGGCGAAGGAAGTCTAGCGTAAAAGGTAGCGTTCAGTACACTGCGCAAGTTAGTGAATTTGCATACTTACATCGCTAGCGAAAATTCGCCTGGCGTAAGTGTGCAAAGTAACACTAGCGAATTTACGCCAGTGTTCGTTAGTGAATTTGCGAAGTATCGAAAATGCCAAACGCTAGCGAATTGACGCTAGCGTTCGGCACTTCGCATCTTAGTGAATTTGCCCCTTAGAATCCAGTAGTGATAAGTCTAAAGCAACTGGATTTTATGTGTTTTCTTGAAAATGTTTCATCACTTATCCACGCAGCTTCTTCGGTTTAACTGGATGTTAAGGAATTTATTGACGCAAGATCCAGTCACAATAGTGAAAAACATAAGAAAGGTCCATAAACAATTCACATAACTCATCACATAATGGAGGAGGCCCAGGAGTGGGGAGTGGATCTTACCATATAGATATAGAGCAGACACTCAAAAAGCAATCTCCCACACAGCCATGTAAATCAGGGTGTCATTTATTTAGAGGTGCCGCTATAAGTTCCTGTATCTAAATGGCAACTTGACATTACAGGGGTAATTAATCAATGTCCGATTTTATCTCAACATTTTCTGCTACAAACTCCTATCAAATCCGCTCGGGTATTTTACGCTTATTTATTATTACATTTTGCCGAAAATTTGCTTTGCGTGAAAAAATCAGATTTTCATGATTTCTTATGCTTTTTTGGCCGAAAACTTCCAGGTATTGCACGAAACCGAGCACATAACAAAAAATCATTTGGACTTCTCCTATTGACTTATACGCAACTTCGACAAGTTTGAGATGCCGGATTTTCTAATTCTGACTTTTCCACCCTCTGGGTTTAATAAATTCTGAATAATTCATGATTTTTTAAAAGTCAGATTTTATAAGACAAAATTAAATTTTTTTTAGTATTTTTGCATTTTTGCATTCAGAGTTTAGTAAATAACCCCCTACATGTCTATTTGGGAGATTGCTCTTTGCCTGCTCTATACTATTCATAAAAATTACGTCATGGATATTCACCCTGAGGCCATACATCTATTGCTGGACTACAACTGGTAGTTGTCCAATTGGTGGTGCATCAACTGTTAAACTACAACTTCCAGAACTACACAGATTTATTTTAAGCATAGTGAGTTCCAGCTCCATAGAGTTAATAGGGGCCCGTTTTCAAGTGCCAGTACCGTATATACTCGAGTATAAGCCGTCCCGAGTATAAGCCGAGGTACCTAATTGTACCTCCAAAAACTGGGAAAGCTTATTGACTCGATTATAAGCCTAGGGTGAGAAATGCAGCAGCTTCTGGTAAGTTTCAATCAAAAAATTGAGGGTTTCTGCTCCCATTGGAGGTGCCGGCGTCTCGTTTTAGGATGCCGGCGACCATTCTTGGACACCCGCGAATATTCTTGGAGACTATTCTTGGATGCCGGCGACTATTCTTAGATGCCAGCGACCGTTTTTGCGCTTGACCAGTGTATAAGCCGAGGTAGAGTTTTTTAGCATATTTTGGGGGCTGAAAAACTCGGCTTAAGGTGGCCATACATGGATATATCCGCTCATTTGGCGATGTCGCCAAACGAGCGGATCTCCCTCCGATATGCCCACCTTGAGGTGGGCAATATCGGGCAGATCCGATCATGGGCCCTAGGGCCCAACGATCAGATCCTAGCATTCGCAAATGGGCGGTCGGATCGCGGGACCGCATCAACGAACAGATGCGGCCGCGATCCGACCGGGTTTTTAAACCCATCCGATCGAGATCTGGCCGATCTCGATCGGGGAAGCCCGTCGGGGGCCCCCATACACGGGCCAATAAGATGCAGACACAGTCTGCAAACTTGTTAGATGGTAAGGACACCCACCATCACTGCGCTGGGTTTGGAGGGATTACTAAACGCTGCATTTTGTGTCCCTTAGTACCTTAGCACTTTACTCTGTACATGACCCTATAGACTCTGAGGCTTCAGAAATTAAAATATGAAGGACTATTACCCATTGTCTTTATCATATTAAAAGGAAATGCTAAGGTGAACAACCCCTGTGAATGTGAAACTGGCGGATTCAAATAAAAAACAAGCAGATTAAGATATACAATACAATAGAATGCTCCTTTATTATATTTATTTAACATTATATGTTTTTATCACGATTGTAATGGAATTTTGAGAAGCACATCTGGATCATAAAAACGTAACAATGATAAGAAAACCATATCTGTGATCTTAAAAGGGCATTTGCAGACTTCAAACTAATATAACGGTATATTCCGTGCTTGATATCTACAGTAAAGGCACGGTACAGTACATCTCACAAGCAAAATAAATAGTGGTTTTATTACACATTTATGTTTCCATGGCAACTGACTGTAATGAAACAGACACAATGATTTTCTTTGATAATGAAAAACAGAGACATTGCAGAAGGTCTTGTCCCAATTTTTGGTTGCCACTTACTTATTTATATTTATAACAAACTAAAAATAATAAAAACCGGCTTTAAATATTTTATCGTACTATCTCAGCCATAAAGGGACATGATGTTGCATGCTAAATTTTACAAAAAATAGTGTTCTGCCTATGTGACATTTTATTGATATACGAATATAAATAGAGCCCAGTGATAGATTTGGGAGCGGAATATTAAAATCCTTGCTAAGGGAAAGTGAAAGGAGGAGGGAAGGATCAGATATAATGAGTTAGAGAAAAAAGATGCAAAACAAAGGAAGGAGTTTGAAAGAGATAAAGAACGGGAAAATAATTAAATAATTACAACTAAAGGGAAATTCAAGGGGCGTAGAAAGCAGGAATAATGAGAAATAAATATGACTAGGGCCCAGGGCCAGTATTAGATGTAGACAGAAGAGGCACGTGGCTAGGGTGCAAAGATTGGGGGCACAGGCATGTACCTTCTCTGCTGCCTATCCCTAGTCCGGCTGGATGAGTCCTGCTCTACAATTGTATAGGCACTAGTGATGGGCGAATTTGCGCCGTTTCGCTTCGCTGAAAAATTCGCGAATTTCGCGCGAAATTCGCGAAACGGCGAAAAATTCGCGAAACGGCGCCGGCGTCTCGTTTTTGACGCCGGCGCCCGTTTTTGACGCCGGCGCCCGTTTTTTCGATGCCGGCGCCCGTTTTTTCGATGCCGGCGCCCGTTTTTGACGCCGACGCCCGTTTTTTGCGCCGGCGTCCATTTTTTCGAAAAAAAAATTTTGACGCCGGCGAATTTTTGACGCGAATTTTCGCGGGAGTTTCGCAAATTTATTCGCTGGCGGCGAATCGCGCAAATTCGCCGCGAATTCGCGCCTGGCGAATAAATTCGCCCATCACTAATAGGCACCAATGTGCACATGTGCTTGTTTGCTCTTATGCATGATCACTTGAGTATGCGCGCAGTGGTGGAGGTTGCCTGGGGCGCCTGGCCGGCCAACCTGGCCTGACCCTCTTAGGGCCAGAATTAGCAACTTTTGAATATAAATTTTTTTTTATAGCAATTGCAATTGCAATTTCAGTTTCCGAAATTTAAATTTTTGAGATCTATCAAGCACAGAAAAATAAAAAAAGTTTTCCATCTTAAAGTGGACCTGTCACCCAGACACAAAAAGCTGTATAAGTCCTTTTCAAATTAAACATGAAAACCAATTCTATTTTTTATTAAAGCAAAGCGTTCATAGCTGTTGTAAGCTCATTTAGAAATATCAGCTGTCAATCAAATATTGTCTGCCCCTCATCTATGCCTTAGACATAGAGGCGAGGCAGACAATTACTTTCACTTTCGATTTAGCACTTCCTAGATGTCACTGCTCTCCCCACATTTCCCCGTTCTCTTAGCCATTTAATTGTGTAACCAGGGCACATTTTTTGATTCGAAAGTTTCCAAGATGAATTCAAAATTTGGTAGGATTATTCAAAAGGAAGGGTTGACATTTCACTGTTTCAATAGTTTTTTTGTTTTTTTTCCATTTTTTTAAGAGATACAGTTTTTGAGTTTTGAGATTTTTCTTAAATACGAGCACATTTGAAAATGTAGATTTTTTTTCTAATGAAAAAAAGCTGCCAACTAGAGCTGAAGGAGACAGACCAGACAGTTGACCAAAAAGTACAACAAAGGTGCTGATTCTGTGTCTTACACTTTATACTCAGGACTTCTATGCACTTAAATCAACAGTTTCCAGAAGCTTTAGTGAAAGGAGATTTTACAAAGTAAAGCACTTATAGATCATCTCTCTAGAGCTGTGGAAGTTTTATTCTTCACACTAAGGGGGTTATTTATCAAAGTCCGAATTTATGTCAATATTTTCTGAAAAAAAGTCTAATCCAAATTTGCACAGTTTTTTTCGGCTTATTTATTAATACACATTCCCGGAAATTTTGTTTGCAGGGAAAAAATCCAAAAATATACGAATTTTACAAATTTTTCAGAATTTCCACCCGAAAACTCAACATTTTTCGGATTTTTGCCTGAAAACCCCGAAAACTTTGGATTATTGCACGAAACCCAGCACAGATCAAAAAATCTTTGGGACTTCTCCCATTGACTTATATGCAACCTCTAACTTTTTCCATCCTCGGAGTATAATAAATTACAAAAAATTTGTGATTTTTTTTTCACTAAAAATTCAGATTTTATACTAAAAAACTTAATTTTTTCATGTTTTTGGCATTCGGAGTTTAGTAAAGAACCCCCCAAATTTTTGTGCATGCATATCAGTTGATAGTAGTGACGGGGGAATTTGTCCAGTTTCACTTTGCCGAAAAATTCGAAACTGCAAAAAAACTTGTGACACGCAGTGTATTGAATGGGCGTCAAAATAATTTTTATGTGACTATTCTGACAAGTACCCCAAAATGTTTTTGACGCAGCGGATTTTTTGCCAGCGAATTTTCATCCCAGTTTTGCCTCAGTTTCACCCGCAATGAACATACATCATGATGCGTGCATGTGTAAACAAATTGCATCGTAAACTAGTTTAATTTCTTGTGGGGTGCAGGTCTGGGCCGGCGGGTGCCATGAGGGCTGGGGCCAACCAGGTTTTTTCCGGTGTCCCGCTGGCCCAGTAAGACACTTCATTGATGGAATCCTTTCAACAGATTGATCAGCTTGAGAAATTCAAGTTATTTTGATGAATATCAGTATGTATCAAAGCCTTTTTTATTTTCCAAGCCTTTAGTATTTTCCAAGCCTTTGATTGTCCCAGAACAACCAAAATAATGAATCAGGTAAATATTGAATATCATAGTTGGCTATGGAAATTATATTTTTTTAATGGTGAGATGCTCAGCTAAGTAAGTCAAGAGTCTTCAGCCATTGGAACTTGAGCAGGTTACGATAGGGTTTTCTCAGCCCCTAAACAACAGAGGCTTGACAGGCCAATTCAAGCACCAGCAATGAAAAACTTGGGATATTTTTTAATTGTTAGATGCTCGGCTAAGCAAGTCAAGAGTCTTGAGCCCTTCAATGCTATTAGATTATTTATTTGGGGTTTACTACTGTGGATCACGTGGCAGATCAGTGAACTATGCCATAAACGAGACATCAATGGTCTTATTTATCAAAAATCTAATTTGCAAGGTTTTAGAGGTTTTTATACTTTGAATAAACTCAACAATTTAAAAAAGCAGTCAGAATATTTTAAATAAAACAGAATATAGAATACTCTATTGAATACAATCTACAATCATGGAAAAATATTTGAATACCTCAACTAGAAAACAGGGAAAATGTTGAATTAAAAAAAGACCACAATGACTTCTACATGAACTTGCAAGCTTTTAGATCCTGAAGTTTTACATTTGATTTTTTCAATTTGTATGCGCTTAATACACAACAAACATTGAGTTTTTGAAATTCAAATGAGTGAGTTTTTGGCCAAAAACAATTCATGTTCAGCTATTACATCATTTTGTTGTATTATTGTAGAGATTTAAATGCCTTCCCTTTCTGTAAATGCCAAAAATTTGATTGGAAATATGTGGGATTTTTACAATTGGTAGATTTGTATTTTCAGAACTTTGGCAAATTAACTATTTTTCCATTGGTCCAGGGAAATGAAAAAAGTTGATGATATGTTCTCTCTTTCCTTCCCTGAATTTAGGTGGAAGATTGTCCTCATGCCAATAATGAAGTGTAATATTCCATGTTGTGGGCTTGTACAAATCTTACAACTGGCACCATTTACAACACTGTTTCATATTTGGCACATTCAGACATAAATTTATATGCACTGTCATACGATTTATTGCACATTTGAGGTTTCATTTGAGTACAAATGTATTTTTCCTATATATTTTAAATATTTTAAAACATTGGCCAGAGGTACCATTTGCTCTTCCTAACTAAATGGATATTTGAGCAGGGTACATATTGTACAGGCCCTCGGAATGCATAGGAATGTGCGTACAGGATCATGAGACACGTTGAGCACAGAGAAGCATTTATTTCGTTTTTGCATGTATTTTCTTTTTAATGGTATTTTCTACGTATTGCACAGAGGGAAGCTATTGGAATAGGATTTTCCCAGAAACAGCTCAATCTATATGCCTTTTATTATTAGAAGATGGGGTCCCATAGGTGCCCCCTTACCTTATACAGTGGGTGATTATTTCATGGTGTAGGATGGTGATGAAATATATTGAAAAGAAGAATTGTTCAACTTGTTGTTGGACCTTGAATTTTTCATTTACAGATTTCCATTTCCAATCCTATAGGGAAATGAATTACAGATTTTCTCATAGTTGAATAAGCCTCTTTTCTTACTTTTTGACTCTATATTGGCCAATCCCTGGCTGCAGGTTTTGCAGGTAATTTATACCTGGCAGAGATAGTAGAATGTATAGTACAATTGAAAATCTCATACTTTAGGCACAATTGAACAAATACTAAAGTTGTGAGAACTTTTAAAGAGGATAGTGAAATTTCCTGTTTGAGAAGAAGGACCTGTTACCATTATAGGCCACATTATGTCAATCCCAGTGAGGAGGGAAGCGATCAAGGTGTTTATTCTTGTAATAAACCTGGTGAGAAGACAGACAGCGGTTAAAAAAGAAGGTTTATTAAACCCAGAATTACATAAATAAGGTAAGTCATATGATACAGATTATATGGCATTAGAGTGATCAGTATGTCACTGTTTATTACAGAATGATGCAAGAATTCACAGAGTAAGAAGGGAGACAAACTGTATCTTGAGATGATTTTAGAATCCCTAGATCCCTTTAATGCTAAGCTTTTTTGTACAGAGTTCGGCTCCTATACCTCATTTTAACAGCATTGAAACTGTAAAATCACAAATGAAGCCTGATGCTACTGGATGATGCCATCTGTGATATTACATTCTAATGAAAGACAATTGTGTTTCATATATATCAGGACCAGCTGAGAATCTAATTCTGGTGTATTTCTGAAACTGTGTACTTACCATGTGTACTTACCATCTGAGCCACTGGAGGCACTTAGGGTTGGTCCTGACCAGTTCTTCCTACATACTCCTTGTATTCATTCTGTTTGTTTTTTTTTCCCTCTGCCCACTTTATTAGTTTCAGGTGTGGATCATCATGTAAATAAGACCCTTTCTAAGCCTGTCCCTGACCATTGCGCCTTGCTTGATTATTGAAGCCTTACAGCCTGATCCTGCCTGTGTTCTTGAGAGTTCCTGCCCGTGTTCCACCTGATTCTCTGCTCTGTGCTCTTGTTCCTCCGTTCCAGTTTCCCTTGCCTGGTTTCTAGTGGATTTCCTGGTATTTGACCTTGGCCTGTTTACTGGACTATCCTCTGTCTTCAGCCTGTTCCTGACCTCGGCCTGCTTTATGGACTTGTCATTGTGTTCAGCCTGCCCCCGACTTCGACCTGTTATATGGACTTGTCATTATCTTCAGCCTGCCCCCAACCTGTTATATGGACTTGTCATTATCTTCAGCCTGCCCCCAACCTGTTATATGGACTTGTCATTATCTTCAACCTGCCCCCAACCTGTTATATGGACTTGTCATTATCTTCAACCTGCCCCCAACCTGTTATATGGACATGCCATTGTCTTCAGCCTGCCCCGACCTGTTATACGGACATGTCATTGTTTTCAGCCTGCCCTCGACCTGTTATACGGACATGTCATTGTTTTCAGCCTGCCCTCGACCTGTTATACGGACTTGTTATTATCTTCAGCCTGCCCCCAACCTGTTATATGGACTTGTCATTATCTTCCACCTGCCCCCAACCTGTTATATGGACATGTCATTGTTTTCAGCCTGCCCTTGACCTGTTATACGGACTTGTTATTATCTTCAGCCTGCCCCCAACCTGTTATATGGACTTGTCATTATCTTCAACCTGCCCCCAACCTGTTATATGGACATGTCATTGTCTTCAGCCTGCCCCCGACCTGTTATACGGACTTGTCATTGTTGCTGCCAGCCCCTGACCACTGGCCGGGAGAAAGAACATGAGTGTTTTTATCTTACTTTCATCTGTTATATTACTATATTTTTATTAATAAATCACTTGTCTCCTTAACATGTTTCCAGCTTATCAACACCTCAAATACCCACTTTATAGCACCTAGGCTCCTATCTGCTAGTCACTCTCCTGTGGCTCAACCTGACATATATATATTTCCACACCTATGAGTAAATCCGGATTAGCATTGTTGATGAGTAAATAAAAATTGAACATATTCTCAGTTTGTGAATTATTCATTCAATTGTTGTTGAAAAGGTTGATTCCCTTAGTAGGGTACTGTACATACTACCATAAAATTTATTTTCTTAAAGGAAAACTATACATTCTCAGCAAATACATAACCAGATCATTTATTCTAATAAGTGACTTATCATAGAATCTTATCAAATTAGCATATGAAATCAGAAAATATGTCCCTTTTGCATTTTTTACTCGAGTCACCATTTTGTGATGTTCTGTGTGGTCACCTGACAGGAAATAGTTCTGGTTTTAAATGTACCAGGAAGAAGTGTAAGAGTGACTCTGCCCATTCATTTGCTGGTGTAACCTTTAATGTATCCATGCTCTTGGTTTGTGTGTGATCATAGTGCCTCATACAAGATAAAGAGATGGACTATGGCAGCATTCAATATGGGATTATCCAATGGCAAATAATATTAGAAAAATACATTTTTCCTGAAAAAGATTATATCAAAAATAGTGTCTATGATCTGTTTTATGTGCTGTTCAGGGGTTTAGTTTCCCTTTAAACTTTAGTTTCCCTTTCACTAGCAGAAGAAGGATTTGTGACAACATTATAAATAAAACCTTTAGACAGAAATTACCTCCTTGATTCTTCAAAAGGTCGCCCTCCATCTGTGTTTCAGAGGAGACAGAAAAGTCAATTTACTGTGATAAGAGAGTCATCTTCTCCTCCGCTGATGACTTGTATGGTATTGGAGCTGACAAGATGATCAGAAAATGCGCAGAAAAGGGATTTCAGCTAAAGATCTGACACACGTGAACAAAGCCGGGTGAAGTCGAGAGACACCATAAAAGCAAAACTAGATCACAGGAAATAAAAGAATTCAGGTTGTATTTACATTCAACAGATATTTCAGTAGAATCTATTGTTTAATTCAAAAAAATTAAGAAATTGTACAAAAAAGCTGGGCAGTATGGATTATTCATGGAATTACTGAATTACTAATGAATGGAATTATGGGCAGTTTTACTAATGGTTTATTATTTTTCCCTGTATAAATTCCATTGTTTCTCCAGATGTGTGAAGTTTCTCCAGTTTAATAAAACATGAAACTCCAATGCAGATTTTATTTAAATTTTTTCCAAAATGAAGGATTTTCTCCCAAAAGCTTGTTTTTTCAATATTACAAAAGCAGTTTTTTTCACATAATAGTTCCTGTGGGTGCGGAGGGAGGAACAGAGTGCAAATTGTACAAAACATGTGGCTTGTGACTATTTTTTGCTGTGTGCAACCTGCCTCATGGTCTGTGAATGAGTCTCTGGAGTCTTCACAAATCATATATATGTAACCCTAATTTGGTTACTGTCTCTTTAAATAGCAATTAAACCATGGCACTCCAGGGGCCCTGAGTACCTTTTGTGTATGAAAAGTACTGGGAACTGGGATTTACAGCACAGTGCCTCCACGTAGGGAACACTGAGGAGCACACCTCAGGGAATTTCCACTAGGAAAACTAAAACACAGTTTGCAAATGAAACAGATATAAACTTTAAATAAAAAAGTATTGAAAGAACTTGGGCAATCTAATACACAATGCACTCCTGCACTGGGGACACTTGGGACCTACCTACCTAACTATTAGGAACCTGACTATTTTTCCAACAAAGTCCTTTTTATTATCAAAGTCCCAATCCTCTGGAAGGGGTTAATAACCACACAGTTCAGTTCAATTGAAATGTCCCTTCCCCAGAGCTCTTATACCTTTGGAACATAGCAGCCACTCCCACGTAGCAGGTAAATGCTCAAAACCTATCCTCAAATTGGGGCCCCACGCTTGTACTTGCCAGTATCCTCCCTTGGGCGGCTCACTCACTGGGGTGCTCTCAGAGGCAGTCGCACTGGAGTAGGATCAATCTCACCAGTGTCACCTTTCATATCCTTACTCTATAGCAGCTTGGCAGGGAACAAGATGGGCTCTCTCTGTACTTCCAGAGTTGTATCAGCTTCTCTACACTCGACAGTCACACAAGAACTGGTTCTGGCTGGATGTTGCAGCATACAACCCCTATTAAGCTCTGTTGGAGACCCTGTACAAAAGGCTCCAAAGTCAGGCACTGCCCCCAGTCATGTGACTTGTGCTCTGATAAACTTCAGTCACTCTTTACTGCTGTGCTGCAAGTTGGAGTGATATCACCAGCCCCCCCCCCCCAGCAGCCTAACTACAGAACAATGGGAAGGTAACCAGATAGCAGCTCCCTAACACAAGATAACAGCTCCCTGGTAGATCTAAAAACAACACTCAACAGTAAAAGCCAAGTCCCACTGAGACTGATTCAGTTAACAGCCTGCCAGAAAGTAGTTGCAGGCACAAGTCACATGACTGGGGCAGCTGGGAAACTGACAATATGTCTAGCCCCAGGTCAGATTTTAAACTTGAATATTAAAAAACCTGTTTGCTCTGTTGAGAAATGGATTTCAGCGCAGAAGTCTGCTGGAGCAGCACTACTAACTGATGCATTTTGAAAAAAACATGTTTTCCCATGACAGTATCCCTTTAAGATAATCCTATTGAAACAGAGAACTTTAGCAGCAGATAAGAGCATTTCAAAAACAGTTACAAGAAAGCATACGATGAGGCTTAATTTAAATCAGAAGGGGAGGAATTAAGCTTTGTGTGAATCCTGAGCATATCCAATTTACAGCTGTATAAATAAGCGGAGCAAGAATAGAGATTGCAAGAGATTTCCTATTTCTCAAGCAATTAGAAGGCTATTTATTTGTACCAGAAGTAGATAAATCAAGCACTAATGCAGCTCTCCGATCTCCATCAGAAAATAAACACCACATATTCATATTGAGTTTATTCAAACACAGGAACAGTATCTTGTGTATCATTTTTCAGGTTCGATTATAGAGGAATGGCTAATGCCTGTGGCTTGCTATATCCGTAGACGCAACGCTAGAAATTGGGCTCCTGACAAACGTCTCTGCGTTCTCGCCAGCTTTCGGGTGCTTGAGCGTAATCTTGCACGATATAATTGCTTCTGCCATTCAGCAGTGTGATGGACTATGGACTGTGTGTCAGACGAGCCGTTTTCAGCAGTCCTTCCCTTGACACCGTCTACAAGTTAGATTTGTTCAGTGGGTGATAGCGAAATTGCTGACAAGATAACTAACAGCTGATTGCCAGGGTTAGGAGGAACGATTGCAGTTCAGCTTAGAATTTTGTTCCCTCTGGGGTAAAGTCGAAAGAAAATTACATTCACAGACAGAGTCCAGCTTTTCTTAATGAGCCATAAAGCAAACAGTATTTTTCTACACATTTTTGAGCTTCATTTACTAGAAGTGGGCAAAGTGGTAAGTGCAAAGGGGGGACAAGTGTCCCGGGTCCGGGCATGAAGGGGGGCCCAGCATTGCTGTAGTTTTGAATGAACTGGGCCCCCCTTGAGAGCGCCGCAGATTTGCGGCCAGCCGAACAGCCGAACTCCCGAAGCGGCGAAAAGACCTGAAGTCACGAAAACAGCGAAATTGAAGTCCTGAAGCAGTGAACAGACCCAAAGTCACGAAAGGAGGCAAAGTTGAAGTCCTGAAGCCATGAGTTCAATTCTACTGAAGACCAATTTGTGTTTTTTTTTTTTTTTATTTAATCCCCTGGCCACCAATGTATTATTTTAATATTCTATAGGCCCCTGCCACCAATGTTTTTTTAAAAAATATTTTTAGGGGGCCCAATTTTTTTAACTTGTATGGGGGGGCCCTGGCAGCAATGTTTTTTAAAAAAACATTTTTGGGGCCCCAATTTTTTTTTACTTGTAAGGGGGGCCCTGGCACCAATGCTTTTTAAAAAAACTTTTTTGGGGGGCCCTGGCGCCAATGTTTTTTTTAAAAAATCTTATAAGGGGGCCCTGACCATCAAACACTTGTGTGTGTGGGGGGTTACTTTTTTAGTGCTGATGTCTGTGTGGTCTTTTAGCTGTGATGTGGGAGGGGCCTGGGCTTGAGTGCCAGGGTGGGCGGGCTTGGGCGCCAGGCTGGGAATGGCCCAGCGGGCGCTGAAAATGTTGTTGTACGGGGCCAGTGATTTCTAATGGCAGCAATGAGCCCACTGCTAGACCCAAGGCACCAATGAATGCCTCCAAAATGATGTAGAGATTACAAATAGCATGGGGAACATGGTACACAAAACAGTATTGCCTAGTTTGCCCAGAATCAGTGCTTTGGTTGTGCCTGGCAATAGTGCCGGGCAAAGCCGGTTAGGCGCCCTAGGCAACCATGTCACCTCCCACCTCATGTGTATGCATAAATGAGTATGCATGGAAGAGTGCATGCACACTCCAACCATTAGGAAGGATAATAGAAGAACTGCCAGAGGTAGGGGACATTGAAAAGACAGCAGAAGTAATATGTGCCTGGCACCCAGTGTTGGACTGGCCCATTGGGATAGCAGGAAAACTCCCGGTGGGCCCAGGTGTCAGTGAGCCCTTTTGCTTCTAACCATTTAACCTAGTTCATGGTCATTCTCTATTTCTTTATGGGAAAAAATGCTTAATAATGGAAGAATATAGAAAGTAGATATAAAAGACTTTATAAAAGAATGTTGAGTGAGGAGAGGAGGGATTATAGTTTCTAAAAATAGGCCAACGGTCTAACATTTTCTGTTGGGCCCCTGGCATCCCAGTCCGACACTGCTGGAACCTCTTCACCTTTGCGGCATAAGTACGTGCCTTTTCTTCCTGCCCCTATTTTCAACCCTGCCTTTTAAAGTAGAGCTAAACCCTAAAAATTAATAGGGCTAAAAATGCCATGTTTTATATATTGCACTTATTGCACAAGGCTAAAGTGTCAGCTTGTCAATAGCAGCAATGATCCAGGACTTCAATCTTGTCACAGGGGGTCACCATCTTGGAAAGTGTCTGTGACACTCACATGCTCAGTGGGCTCTGATTGGCTGTTGAGAAGCTAAGCTTAGGGCTCGTCACTAATTATCCAGCAGAAAATGAGCTTCCCTGGCTGTAATATAAGCTGATGCTACAGGTTTGCTGATTATTAAATTCTGATGTAATTGCACTGATTCTGTGCTGCCATGTAGTAATTATGTGTATTAATTACTAATCAGCCTTATATTGTGACATTTCTATTCTATGTGTACTGTATATTGTGAGTGGGTCTGTAAGTTCAGTAAGTGACAGAAGCTCGGAAGCTTCCAAATTTCAACCTTGGACACTGTAGCGCCCTATGATCAATTTTTGTTGTAGTTCGGTCTGGTGAAGAGAAAGCTGCACCCCTCGCTTTTAGTTCCATGTCAAATTCATCATATTAGGCTGCACCAGAATACAAAAAGTGCCATTTATCCCTTTGTCTGGCTTACAGGCCACAAGGGAGATTGTCAGCTCAATATTTATGCAGTGACAAGAAGTTGCTGCTGGAAAAACACTTACCCGTAGATTGTTCTCAAGTAAGTGTCTCAGCTGACACTTGTTTCTGTGGCTGCAGGAATAGGAGATAATCCAAAAAGTTTTGGGAGCCTTCTTGGATGCTTGAATCTTGTATCCTATTAATATTCCATCAATATGTCTCAGAAAATGCCTCAAGAAGATCAAATATACCAATTGTTTATCTTCTAAATTGTATATTTAATTAAATCTATAGAGCGTTACTTTTTTTGGAACAATAATATTGGGTGTTAACTTCTTTGCACTGGAGAGATGACATTTTTTTTAAATGTGTCTGTAGATTTTTATTATTATTTTTTTTATTTATTAACAATAACAGTAACTATTACAGTTATGCTTGAGTACATATTCATGCAATCTAATTTATAAAACCATATATTGTTATGAGTCCAAAGTTAGGTATTTAATAAGTAAAACATAAATGAAGAGATGACTTCATGAAGCAAGATGAAGCCAGTTTTAGTGAACGGTTTGTTACGGATAAATCTTTAGTTAATTATTAAGGCTAGGTCACGAAGAAATTAATTATCCAAGGAACCACAAAGGAATCTTTTTCCTTTCTTCTGTGTCTAGGCTATGTAAGAAAATATTCCATTTGGAGGTTAGCTTTAAATGGTTCTTCATAATATCAAAACTATGATATATAGCTTCATTGATGTATAGATTTTGTAAGTCTAATTGAACAATCAAACCACATTTACACAATCCTAGTCTAAGGGGCCGATTCACTATGGGTCGAATATCGAAGGTTAATTAACCCTCGATATTCGACTAGGAATTAAAATCGTTCGACTAATATCAAAGTCGAATGATTTAGCGCAAATCCTGCGATCGAACGATCAAAGGATTATTCCTTCAATCGAACGATTAAATCCTTCGAATCGAACGATTCGAAGGATTTTAATCCAACGATCGAAGGAAAATCCTTCGATCAAAAAATCTCAGGCAAGCCTATGGGGACCTGCAACTAGCTGGTAGAGTTACAAAAAACACAAAGGCTAAAACATGCATCATTTAAACTCTAATTTTAAGGTGAACTATGCAGCAGAGTGGGTTGCTGCACATTTCCCCTCATCTCCCAGGTATCCCCTGAGCCTAGTCAGACTTTTCTGAAATGTTCTGCATACATGCCAAGTCTTATTAGGTGTCAGAGATACCTGGGAGGCTGTGGATGGTGGCAAACTACTCTGTAGAAGGCTACCCTTGATGGCTGTACATTTTAAAGGAGCACTGACTAAGGATCAGATGTAAGCAAGCAATTAGGGGCACATTTACTAATCTCGAGTGAAGGATTCGAAGTAAAAAAACGTTGAAT
Source organism: Xenopus petersii (assembly GCA_038501925.1). Lineage (NCBI taxonomy): Eukaryota > Metazoa > Chordata > Amphibia > Anura > Pipidae > Xenopus > Xenopus petersii. Next base: position 9,974,673 of record CM076675.1, on the reverse strand, counting down.
TTCAAAGGTTTTTTTTGGGTACTTCGACCATAGAATAGGCTACTTCGACCTTCAACTACGACTTCGACTTCGAATCGAACGATTCAAACTAAAAAAAAACTTTGACTACCCACTTCGCCACTTAAAACCTATCGAGCACCAATGTTAGCCTATGGGGACCTTCCCCATAAGCTTTGTAAGCAATTTCTGATCGAAGGAAAATCGTTCGATCGATGGATTAAAATCCTTTGAATCGTTCGATTCGAAGGATTTAATCGTTCGATCTAACAATTTTTCTTTTGATCGTTTGATCGAAGTAAATGCGGTAAATCCTTCCACTTCGATATTCAAAGTCGAAGGATTTTACTTCGATGGTTGAATATCGAGGGTTAATTAACCCTCAATATTGGACCCATAGTAAATGTGCCCCCTAGAGTAACTGGGGATGCTTAATAATTTGGCACCTCCAGTAACGGGCTTCCCTTGTTCTTTAAGTGGATAATTAAATGTATAATGTAGACATCACTTACCGTATCTAGAGAACTGTTCAAGAAAGAGCAGAAGTTCCAAAGTACAAAAGAATAGGATTAGGACAAAGAGTAGTAGTAGTAGTAGTAGTAGTTTTAACTAAAGACCAAGCCAAGGAATCCCCGTTCAATACATAATATCAAATTCCAGATTCAATATATATTTATAAAAAAAAACGTCTCTAAAGTTTAGGTGGTCCCTAAAGTTATTTTGCTGTGGGAACTACTCATGCCACTCAATAGAGGACTTTAAGATTCCCTCTGGTTATGTTTTGTGTCCAATAAAGCTCAGTACTTTCTTGTTTTTGTTTTGTTCTAATCATTTTGAGCTTTTCATTCACAGCATATTGTAATCACCCCAACGGGGAGTAATATGAGGAATGTTCTGAGAGGTTCTGCTGTTTGTCCTGGAGTAAAGTGGCATCAATGTTCTGCTTGTGCGGAATAGAGAAGGTAAATACATTCTTCCCCAGTGTTGTGAGAATGGAGCACATTGAGGAGTGTCTCATAAACAACATTTTGCCCTGTGCTTTACTAGATTTATAATCAAATGTCTTGTTATTTTTTTCACCTTAAATTTATTTAGATTCAAGATCAGCTTCTACTGGCAGAGACAAAACACATGTGTGAGCGTCAGGGTCACACACTCTCCTGTGCCAGTATATATTTATACACAAACTGGAAAATGTTCTCTTCCTTGAAAACCCAAGAATTGCTTGCATTTCTGATTAATAAGAGCTTGCGGATCAAGAAAGCTGGAGTGCACACAGCGGCAATAGATTTCTGAAGTTGGAATGAAGTAAACAAAGGCATTCTATCTCGACAGCTTATCGTAACGGCTTGCAGTTTGTTGTAAAGAAACACATTTATGCCAATTTCCAGCTCCGTGAAACCCACAACACTCCATGCTCAGTCAAATACAGGCAAATGAAGTTGGGGGCAATAATTGGACAGCCAGCTATTGCACGGTGCAAATTTAAGCTAAAATTACAGGGGGTTTAAAGGAGAAGGAAAGACTAAAATGAAGTAAGCTTTATCTGAAAGGTCTATATAAATACACCAGTAAAGCCTCAAAGTAATGCTGCTCTGAGTCTTCTGTCAAAAGAAACACTGCATTTCTTTTCTTTTATTGTGTACTCATGGGCTTCTGTATCAGACTTCCTGTTTTCAGCTTAAACCTCCAGGGCTTGGGCTTGAGCATGCTCAGTTTGCTCCTCTCCCCCTCCCTCCTCCCATCCCTGCAGTAATCTGAGCTCAGAGCTGTAAGTGAGCAGGCAGAGACTCAGGCAGGAAGTGATGTCACACCAAACTTATATGGCAGCTGCTATCCTAAACAAACAGTGTCTAGAGCTGTTTACTCAGGTATGGTAAAGCATTCTGCAGCATAAATATAATGTTCTAGCTTGCACTATTGTGGCTAATCCGTTGGCTAAACACTGTCTTGGAGCTTTCCTTCTCCTTTAATTATTTTCAATCACAAATTTTAGACTTTTCACTAATATTGTATTAATGAATATGTTTTGCAGAGGAAGGACTGAAACATGGCACCATCTCAAGCTATTATTTCTAAAAAAAAAAAAAAACTCCAAAAACTACAGAAAAATTGTAGTTTTTGCACAAAACTCGGGGAAAGCTCAGAAGTTTGCCTGACCCTATTTTTTCAGGCTTTTTTCTTCATAAATAAGGTCCATTCAGGCAATCGGAGTTGCTCGGATTTCTAACTTAGAAGTACTGAGAAATATTACGTTAGAAATATTTCTAACTTAGAAATTCAGACCTTGATAAATAACCCCCGAAATGTTCATGTAATGTGAATTGGAACAGGATTGTATGGTTTCTGCTAGATAGAAAGATTTAGCTTAAAGTGGTATACATCAATGTAGTAGATATGATTTATGTGATTATAATAAAGTTTTCAGAAGTCGTCCAAAGTTTCCTTGTGAGGCAACTTTGGAAAACAAAGAGATTCACATTCTTGCCGGCGGGATTTTGGGGAGATTAGTCACCTGAAGAAGAGGAGATTGGATTCTGGATGGAGGTATTTTTGACCATTAGTCCAAACAAAATCTCTCCAGGTCAGTTAAATTTGATGGCTGCCGAGCATGGACAGTCTGCTTCAAATCATCCCATAGATTTTCCATGATATTCAAGTCGGGGGACTGTGACGGCCATTCCAGAATATTGTACTTCTCCCTCTGAATAAATGTCTTTGTAGATTTCCAAGTGTGTTTAGGCTCATTGTCTTGTTGGAATATCCACCCCTGCAGCGTAATTTCAACTTTGTGACTAATGCTTGAACATTATCCTGAAGAATTTGTTAATATTGGGTTGAATTCATCCGACCCTCGACTTAACTAGAGCCCCAGTAGTCCCTGAACTAGCCCCACAGCCCCACAGCATGATGGGACCTCCACCAAATGTGACAGTAGGTAGCAGGTGTTTTTCTTGGAACGCAGTGTTCTTCTTCCGCCATGCAAAGAGCTTTTTGTTATGACCAAATAACTCAATTTGTCTCATCATTCCAAAATTACTGTGGCTTGTCTTGCATACATCAAGATGTCCTTGCAGGTCTTTGGAGGTGATCTTTGGGTTGTCTGTAACCATTCTCACAATCCTCCGCATATGTCACTCCTGTATTTTTCTTGGCCTGCCAGACCTGGGTTTTACAGCAACTGTGCCTGTGGCCTTCCATTTCCTCATTACATTCCTTACAGTTAAAACTGACAGCTTAACCCTCTGAGATAGCTTTTTGTAGCCTTCCCCTAAACCATGATACTGAACAATCTTTGTTTTCAGATCTTTTGAGAGTCACTCTGAGGATCCCATGCTGTCGCTCTTCAGAACAGAAGCCCAACTTGCAATTGGCCACCTTAAATACCTTTTCTCATGATTGGACACACCTGCCTATGAAGTTCAAGGCTTATAGAACAAATCCAACCAATTTGGTGTTGCCACTAATTAGTATTGAGCAGTTACATGCATTTAAATTAGCAAAATTACAAGGGTACCCACATTTTTGCACAACCAGTTTTTCACATTTGATTTAATTCCATACAACTGAATACTGCTTCACTAAAAATCTTTGGTCAGAAAACACCCCAGTACTCAGATGTTCCTGGGAAATGAAAGACATACCACTGTTCTCTTTTTTGTTGAAAGTGGAGTAAATTATTATGCAGAGAGGGGTTCCCAAACTTTTCCATATGATTGTATCAACCACCCAAACTAGTGTCATCCTGATACTTATATGTTCTGTCATCTTTTCATCTATTTAGTTTGCTGTTTAGTTAGTAATGCAAATTTCAAGTTTCAGAAGTGAGCTTTTTCTTTATTTAAGTTAAACACGCAAAATCCATTAATATCATTCTTTGATACAATTCACGTACTTGTTTGGGTACATTCTAATGTAATCACACAGCATCTGGTGCATTAAAAGCTCAATGATTTTGCATAAAACGAAGCGCGTAACCTTAAACTCATTTATTTCTGACCTTGAGTGGGTGCACACAGGCAGATAAAGCATTTCGGGCCTCCATTTAAGATATCTTACTTTGAGTCAGATCTATTGATGTAACTATCTTGTTTTTATTTATGGCTTGTAACTATCATTAGATGCTGTTTAGGGATTTGTTGTATATAATGGATGTTCCCTTTTATCTTGTTTCTTTGTAATGCAGAAGCGCAAATATCTTGGTATTTCCAATTACAGACAGTTGCTATTATTCTAGAGAATAATAGAGAAAATTACCCCATCATCTTCCTTTTAAATAGTGATGGGTGAATTTGGGATGTTTCGTTTCGCCGAAAAATTTGCGAATTTCCAGCGAAATTTGCAAAACAATGAAAAATTCGCAAAACATCGCCGTCCATTTTTTTTAGTGCCGGCGAATTTTCGCCGGTGGTGAATCGGGGGAATTCGCTGCAAATTCGAGCCTGGTGAATAAATTCGCCCATCACTACTTTTCTAGACAAATTCCCCCAGGCTTTACTTAAAAAATAAATATATTTCTGATCTCACAAACCATAGCAGTCTCCTTCAAATCAATCAATGGTTGCCATAAATGTGAAAGATTTAAAGTCTCTCTGCTTTCCAGAGAATCTGTGCACCACGACTATGAAAAGACGACGAGCGACTTCATGTCCAAGGATACATCACTACTGATGGGCGAATAAATTCGACAGGCAAGAATTCGCAGTGAATTTCTGCGTTTCGCTGTTGGCGAATACATTCGCAAAACGGTGGAGAAAAAACTGTCAAAAAAATTGCCCATGTATCAGGATAGTTGCGCGCATAAAATTGGCGCGAGTCAAAATTATTGACTTTAATGCATTTGGATTTTCACATTTTTCGCAGGTGCCAAAATTTACACGCATCAAAATAATTTTGACGCCCATTGACTACAATACGTTTTGCTAATTTTTCGCCATTTCATGGGAAATTTGTGAATTTTTCTGCAAAACGGGACAAATTCACCCATCACTATGCATCACCTCATAATGGAACAAGGTGAGGGAGGGTTTACATCACACTGTGAGTCTAAGGGGGTCGGAAAATGGTTTGTACGAGTATCATGGCTGCCTTTCAATCTATACTCAGCAACCACTGCAATCACTGGTGGATTCTCCATCTCACTTCCAATTTCAAAGGTCTTTTGAGCCCCATTCTTACCAACAATAACCAGGCTGTTGCTACTGACCTTTAATTTCAAGGTTCTCAGGGAAGAATACATATTGCAAAAAGGAGAAATTAAGTGGTGCTCCAGAAGTAAGTAAATAGCTCACCAAGTTGTGTGGTCCAGAACCAGACCCCCAGCTTCAGGGAGCTGCAAACCGATATGTACAGCAAAGAGAAAGGGCTATCCGGCACTGAGAGGAATCCACAGGGCCAAAAGTACAAGTTAAAAAAAGAAGCCTTTATTGATAATAATTAAAAGTATAAATGCATCTCTATAGGCCCTATGCGTTTCGTACCTGCAAGGTACTTAAAGTGGACCTGTCACCCACACACAAAAATCTCTATGATAAAAGTCCTTTTCAAATTAAACATGAAATACAATTTAAATTTTTTATTAAAGCATTCATAGCTGTTGTAAGCTCATTTAAAAATCCCGGCTGTCAATCAAATATTGTCTGCCCCTCCTCTATGCCAATGGCATAGAGGCGGGGCAGACAATTACTTTCACTTTCCATTCAGCACTTCCTACATGTCACTGCTCCCCACACATTCCCCCGTTCTCTTTACAGGTTGATTGTGTAGCCAGTACATGGGGATGGACATCGGGTCCCACATTCTGGTGCACAAACAAGATTCTGAGATGATACAAGACTTGTCTTAATAACAGTGTCCACAAAATGGCTCCTGCCTGCTTGTTATAATTATGAATTCCCAGGGAAACAAGATTCAAATAATTTATATAGTGTGATTTAAGTTCATTTTGCTTGACTAATGTGATATAATAGGATTTTGAATAATTTTTTTGGGTGACGGGTCCCCTTTAATCATGTGCAAGAACCTTGCAGGTACGAAACGCATAGGGCCTTTGGATATGCATTAATATTTTTAATTATTATCAATAAAGACTTGTTTTTTTACTTATACATGTGGCCCTGTGGATTCCTCTGAGTGCCGGATAGCCCTTTATCTTTTCTGTATATCTCAAGGAAGAATCACATGAAAATCTCTATTTTTTGTCTAACTGCCGGCAATAGGGGTGAATTCAGGTTATTTGATACGGTGTTATAAGCAGGAAAAAAAGTGTGCTTTCAATTGAACGTATTTGGACCCCCCCTCCTAACAGATATGATTTGATCCTCGACAATGTAATAGAAAATGACAGCATTTATAACTGAAAGAAAGGCAATCTGTGCATAGCTATTTATCATGCATATTTTAAGAAGACAATTTTGGCAGATATAATATTGAAGGGAAAATACCGGAAACTCCATCAGGACATTTGGCCTAGCAGAGTGACTTTGGAAGAGAATGATATAATTGCCTTTCAGAACCCATTAATCACAATTTATACATCCAATTCCAAATGCGTTATTGTTACATGCTAGCTTATAAATTGCTCCTGGATAGGTAATTGCATAGTTTCATACGGATTGGTGCCATAATTATCCTGATGAATGCCCTAAATTTACTCTCTGCTGAATGTGTTCTGCTCTTCAAAAAGGTTGTTTGTACTGTTGTTATGCATCGGCAGCAGGGAAAAAACTTAATTTATAGCACTGGAAAATCATGCATGGATTTTTAGCAAGAAAAATCAATGTATTTTGTTGGAGAGAGGACGGTGCAGGTCTGGTAAATATTTCTGTTCCACTCCAAGATCATCATTCCCAAAAAGGTTCAAGGAGAATCATCTTCACAAAAAATTATATACTAAAAATATGTATTGATTACTTGAAAGTACAGTGCATGAATAGGTGTAGACCTAGGGTAGGGCAGAAAGGTCATTAGCATTAAGCCTCTGCCAAGGGATTTTTAGGGAATTGAAAGCAGAAACTAATAGATAAGATAACATTTAAGAGTAAAAGTTGAGACACAACGTAAGGGAGGTTCTTGCCTTACAAATATATATAGATTGCAATATAAGTGGGTGAGAAACTTTCAAACACAAATATGAGTTTTGCCTCAGAGATTGAGATAATGTGGGTTATTTACTTAGTGCACAATCACTATGTTTTCTGCATTTCACTGCCTGCGTTGCACTCCAAAACTTGAGACCTGCATTGTCCCCATGAATAAAATATTGTGTTGTACAACTTACGTCCATCAGCACTGTATTCATAACTATATAGGTGCAGAGGGAATCAAAACCTTGGATGCAAGTGCTTTTCCTTCACTTAGTGCTCTTGCACTTAACTCAGGCCCAGATATGTGGCGAGGCAATATAGGCCCGGGCCTAGGGCGGCAAAAAATAGGGACGGCATGCCGCCCAGCCGCATTTTTGGGACATGTGCGTCCCCATTCAATTACACCAGCTGCGCCGGCGCTTTTTCGCCGGCGCGCTGGGAAGGGGGAAGTGTAGGCAGCCGCCTGGTCGGACCTCGCGGCCTAGGGTCGGCCGGCAAACAAATCCGGTGCTGACTTAACTTTTGCATTTAGCATGAAAGTGAATGACCCCTACTGGCTTATAATTACCAAAATAAAATGCAATATTGTGCTAGTAACTAGGCAAAGAGTTTAGTTTTAGGGCAGAGACACACGTTCAGATTCTGGGAGATATGTCGCACAGCAACAAATCTCCTCTTCTCCAGAGCGACTAATCTCCCCAAACTGCCTTCCCGCTAGCTAGAATGTAAATCACAATTTACATTCTAGCCAGCGGGAAGGCAGTTGGGGAGATTAGTCGCGCCGGAGAAGAGGAGATTTGTTGCCGGGCGAATAATCTCCCAGAATCTGACCGTGTGGTGGCTAAAGAGATAGAATTCTAGAGGTTATGGGAAGCAAATGCGAGTAGTTAAAAGCAAAAGACAGTAATGGTTGTTGATGGTGTTAAAAGAGGATGGCTGTGTAAGGAATGGAAGAGTCTTCTAGAAATGTATAGAGAACTGAAGAGATGTAGTGAGGCACAGAGGACTGAAAAGTTAAGAGAAGGTATTTGTACAGTTTTCTTAATGGGGTCTAGGATAAATACTTCAGCAGTAGAGGAATTGATTCTCTGTTTGATGAGAGGAGAAGGTATGGGAGAGGTGGGAGTCAGGAAGACAAGTTAATAAAAGGCTTGCAGTATACTAGGAGGGATACGATGAGAGCATGGATGAGTTTCAGTAGTTGCCTGAAGAAGGATGGTTTATTAAAATATCACGTTGGGAAAAAATGGTGGCTTTTGACAGTATTGTTGCTAGGGAAAAAGAAAGGGAAGTAGGAGGTCCAGCTTTGGGTGGAAATATAGTTAGGTGTCATTTTATTAGATTCAATTTCAGATGGCATTAATTCATTCTGGAGACATATACTAAGCTGGGCCAAGGTTTCAGTGGTCAGTGTCGGACTGGGGTGACAGGGACCCACCAGAAAACCTTAGGCTGAGGGCCCACTTTCCAAACTATTATACCTCCTCTCCACACTCAACCTCTTTATTCTCCTAGTCTCTTTTCTCTACATACTCTATTCTATTCTTCCATTATTAAGACTCTATTCCTTTAAAGAAATAGAGAATGACCATGAAATAGGCCAAATGTTTAGAAGCAAGAGGCCCACTGACACCTAGGCCCTAGGTTTTCCTGGTATCCCGGTGGGCCAGTCCGACACTGTCAGTGGTCAGTAAAGGGGTGGAGAAATATGTTTGGATGTCATCTGCATACAAATTATGTATGGTCAAGAGCCAGATTACATAGGCTGCCTACTAGAGGGCGAAATCAAAGCATAACAAGAGTAATATATAGAGGACAAAGTCAGCTTGTGCAAGGTATTTCTTGTTGTGTATGTGGAAGAATATATACAGGTATGGGATCCATTATCCAGAAAGCTCCATCTTAGTGGAAGGCCACCTCCCATAGACTCCATGTTAATCAAAGTATTCAGATTTTCAAAATTATCCCTTTTTTCTCTGTGATAATAAAACAGTATCTTCTACTTGATAGATAATTTATCCTTAATGGAGGCAAAACAGAGATCCATATTATAGAAAGATCCCTTATCCGGTAAACACCAGGTCCTGAGCATTCTGGATAATAGGTTCCATACCTGTATAAAAAGTGTACGGAAAATGAGCACTAGCTAACATGGTAGTAAAGATATATAAAAGTCCTAATGAATAAGCATAATGTCCCTTAGAAGGGTATTTGTTCTGCAGTGTATGAGTTTAGAATGTAATCTGGGGATGAGTATGAGTGAGAATAGAAGGAAAAAGACCAAATTAAGGGTAAGGGCACACGCTAAGATTCGGGTAGATTTAGTCACCTGGCGACAAATCGGCTCTTCTTTGGGTGGCTAATCTCCCTGAACAACCTTCCCGCCGGCGGGATGGCAGTCGAATCTCTTCCTTTTCTGAAGTCGCCTAAAGTTTTCTCATTAGGCAACTTCGGGCAACTTCGAAAAATGAAGTTCTCCAAATGCCATCCCACCGGCAATTTAGATTCTATCCGGCGGGAAGGCTTCTCATGGAGATTAGTCGCCCAAAGAAGAGGCGATTGGCCGCCGGGCGACTAAATCTGCCAGAATCTTAACGCGTGCCTTTACCCCAAAGGCTCTACAAGGGTTGTCAGTTAAGTGACACAGCACTGCTAATACAAATATTTCAGTTTATCAAAGTTGCCTTTATATTAAATGCAACAATTACAACTTTTTAATACCAAGAACAAATAGATCTTCGAGTCTGCATTAATATAATTAAAGCTGTGACACTGAACATCCATTATTTTTTATGTTAACATCAGATCATACATTTTTAATTCCTGTGTAACAAGTCTTTTCATTGCTATTATTCGTCTTCCGACTAGAGTTTTGCTGTTAAAAGGCACAGTGTAAATTCAGCAATTCTTTTTTGCATTTGCTAATTAAACTCTTACTCGATATATAATGTACATCAGTGTGTATGCCAAGAGCAGCAAATTTTTAGATCAAAAATCTGTCTAAATGTTTTCATGCAGATGGTGCATACGGTTTTGTTACAGACACAATAAACATGTGTATTTCTTTGTGACATATTCTCTTGCAGATACATTCTTTATTAATGTAATAAGAATAATAATGTACATCCAGACACAGGATCCATTATCAGAAATGCTCTGGACCTGGGATATTCCAGATAAAGGATTTTTCATAATTTGGATCCCCATACCTTAAGGCCACTAGAAAATATTTTAATATTCGAATGGTATGTTATTTATAAAAAAAAAGTGTGAATGTCTAAACTTGAATCAAATTCGAATCAAGTTTTCCTCCGAACTCAACTTTTGCTCATCAAATTTTTGTTGTTGTGCAACATTTTTTTTCTCCCATTTTTCTCCAAAAATTGCCAAAATTTGGCTCATCACTACAATTTACATCTTCAAATAGTTCAATGGACCTCTGCCATTAAGTTCTTCTTGAACTCAGCAGGTTTAAGGTGGAGAATAGTTGAATCAGAACTGTTTCCAGGGTCGATACATCTCACATTCAAATTCGAGTTGGTGGTTTTAAATTCAAATTTGTGAGTTTTAACAAAAAAAAAAATTTGAATTCAGATTTACCATTCCAACCTTAGTAAATCTGCCCCTAAATGAACCCAATAGAATTGTTTTGCCCAATATGGATGTACTAGCTTAGTTACCATCAAGTACAAGGCACTACTATTACAGATTTTTTGTAAAATGTTCAGTTAGTGAAAAAAACATTTGCAAAGACCACTGCGGATGTTAGCGACTGTGTTTGCATCTTTTTTGACCGATTATAGACCTCAACAACTTCCTCGCAAAATTTGCAATAAATTGGCTTTTGCAAATGTAACACTTTCCTTACCACACATCTTGTAGAATTGGATCACATGCTCTTAAACAGCAATTAAACCTTTGTAATCCAGGGTCCTGAATTCTCTATGCATATGAAAGATACTGGGAACTGGGATTTACAGTGCAATGCCTCCACCTATTGAACACTGAGGATCACAGTTCAGGGGATTTCCACTAGGAAAAATAAAATGCACACAGGTTGCAATAAAACAAATATAAACTGTAAAAAGTGATAGGCGAATGTTGACGCCGGTGACAATTCTGACACAGGCAACAATTCTGATGCACATTAAAGTCAATGGACACCTATTAATTGGCGAATTGGGGAAATTCACAGCAAATTCTCACCTGGCGAATAAATTCGCCCATCACTAACTGTAAATGCAAATCACACAATATCACTTTACTCTGGGCAACCTGTGTGGACTATCAACCCCTGGCACTCTGAATGCCACAGTCCCACACTCCACACTGGGTGCATAAATATAGAATAAATCTAGTCAGTTCATTGTCCCTTCCCCAAGAGCTCTTATGTCGCCAGGTAGTGCTACCTGCCCCAAGGAACCTTTCCCTTTGGATTTGGTAGCCACTCCCTGTTATGTATTTGCATAAGCTGTGTTATAAAGTTAATTGCTTTTGAAGGATGTCAGAATGTTGCAGCTTTAGGAATAGTGGGAGGGGACTGGGAAGCTAGTCTCACATGCTGTCTGCATTATTGTCATATAACACTCCTAAGTGGCAGGTACACAAGCAAGACCTGTCCTCACATCGGGGACACACAAGGGTTTCAACAGGCATCCAACAGTTGAACTGGATGCAACGTAACTTCTCCATCTAGACTGAATACACAAAGCTGTCCAGATGAGTACCCCATACACAGTCTCACAGGAGAAATTGCAGAAAAGTAATGAAAACTGCAAATATTGTGACTTGTCAGCCCTATAGTTTTCACTTAAAGGAGAATTTAACCCTAAACTTAAATACCCTACCCCCTACCCTACATAGACCCCCCTCCCTCCTCCCCCAAGCCTAAGTTTTACTCCGGGCAAATGCCCCTAACGTTTTACTTACCCCTCATTGCAGATTCAGGCATCGGAATTTACCGCACCATCTTTATCTGCTTCAGTAATCTTCGGAATGAGCCCGGCGCTTCTGCAATTTTAGTGAGTTTCGGCACATGCACAGTTGTTGCGAGAAAGAAGATTGTTCCAACTGCGCGTACGCCAATTCGCTGGTCTCATACCGCATATTACCGAAGAGAAGAAGATGAGGTACCTTCATTCACTCTCCCCTATATTTGCACCAAAATACATAGCCAATAAAGGCATAACCTAAAAAGTACAGGGGGCACAAGGGATCCCTGGGATTAACACCTTAAGGGTATGTTAGTTTCATGGATTCCTTTTTTGAGCTGTACCCACACATGCAGAATCGCAGATGTCTTATACTTAATATATCACATATTCACACTGTGACTTTTGGCGAGTTTTGGCATTATAATGGCATTATTAAAGGGGTTGCTCACCATTAAATTAACTTTAGTATGTTGTAGAGAAGGCTATTCTGAGACAATCTGCAATTGGTTATTTTTATCTGTGGTTTTTAAATTATTTAGCGTTTTGTTCAACAGCTCTTCAGTTTGGAATTTTAGCAGCTATGTAGCATTCAAATTACCCTAGAAACCAGGCAGTCGTTTGAATGAGAGACTGAAATATGGATAGCAGAGGGTCTGAATAGAAAGAGAAGTAATAAAAACTAACATTAATAATAAAATTGTAGCATGAAAGAGCAATATTTTTTGGCTGCCGGGATCAGTGACCAACATCTGAAAGCTGGAAAGAGTCAGAAAAGAAAAGCAAATAATTCAAAAACTATAAAAAGTGAAGACCAAAAGAAAGAAAGAAAGAAGAAATAGCCATTCTAAAACACAAGATAACAAGTTGCAACAAATTTTACGCAGAGTGGGAATGACCAGCAGGCTGGCATTTAAAATGCCGGCCTGCTGGTCATTCCCACTCTGCTGAACTTCTCAATTTAGAGAAATTGACTTATTGGCACAATGCATAAAATTTGATGCAACTTGGCGCGTGGTTGTAATGCCGCTGGACTTCAGGGGAAAACTGCATTGTGGGAAGAAAACGGTGATTTTTGTCCGAAAAGTGCACATAATGCCATTCAATGTATTTGTAAATCAGCCTTCATGACTTTTACTGTGAACATTCCGATACCAACCTTATAGAGATCCAGGGAAGCGCCTTTGTTGTACCAGATGGTGACATCTGATATATGACGTTTCTCAGGCAACTGAAAGATAATGTTTTGTGTGTTTGCACAAGCTGTCATTCTTTTTTTTATGAAATATATATGTAATTCAGGTGATAGGATAAGTGGTAATGTAAACGCAACTTAACAAAACAGCAATTTTATCAATAGGCATAGGAAATAACACAATTAAGCAGTTGGTGATGTTTGGCTCCAGCAACTGACAATCTAAATGCGTCTGACAGACATTAAATCGGAGTTTGAGTGAAAGCTAGTAAAGGTTTGTCGATTAGCATACAGCTCCCATTACCAAAGCATGACAGATCCATGCATGTGCAATCATCTCAACAGCATGCCATTACTGCTCCAAACACAAGAGTTGTTACCGAGGGACGCTCTATTGATTGTTGACTGATGACTAGCACAACTCTCTACTGTAGCCAATACAGGCTGGTTTTCATTAGGAAAAATATGAATTCAATTCTGGTACATGTTTTGTCATCATAACGATCACACAGTGTTTTTTTTTTAGGTCTACATTGGGTTCTATTTTTGAGAACGATGAAAATATGTCCATTGAGACTATCTTTTCCCAAATAAATAAATGATGATGATGATTTCAGTTTTATTATTATACCGAGACAAAAAAAAACATCCACCCATATCTCAGCTGTTTTGTCACTGAGAAAAAAATGTTGGTTTTGTAGTAAAGTCCCTATTGATCATTATAGGGGAGGCACAGGCCCAGCTGGGATGTATAGATAAGTGGAATAGAAGAAAAAATTCAAATCAAAGATTAATGTCAACAAAAATATTATGTTAATATCACTAGTTAAAAAACTATTTGTTCTATACCAGTAGCCCACTGCAGTTTTTTTTAACTACAGGCTCTATTATTCAGGATGCTTGGGACCTGGGGTTTTCCAGACAAGGGAACTGTCTGTAGTTTAGATCTCCATACTTTAGGTCTTCTGAAAATAAACATTAAATAAACCCATTAGGCCTATTTTGATAGCAATATGGAATCATGCAGCTTAGCTGGGATCAAGTACAGGTATGGGACCTGTTATCTAGAATGCTCGGGACCTGGAGTTTTCCAGATAAAGGATCTTTCCATAATTCAGATCTTCATACCTTAAGTCTACTAGAAAATCAAATAAACATTAAATATTTGGAGGCTGGTTTTGCCTCCAATAAGGATTAATTATATCTTAGTTGGGATCAAGTACAAGGTGCTGTTTTATCACCACTGAGAAAAAGGAAATCGTTTTTAAAAATTGAGATTATTTGGATAAAATGGAGTCTGTGTGAGACAGACTTGCCGTAATGCGGAACTTTCTGGATAACAGGTTTCCGGATTACGGATCCCATACCTGTACAAGGTACAATTTTATTACTAAAGAGAGAAAAAATAACGTAAGAATAATTTGCTTATAATAGAGTGTATGTACAATGGCCTTCCTGTAATTTGGAGCTCTAGGGATAATGGGTACCACACGTTTATTGGTGCAATTCATTTTGCTCTTAAGTATCCATCAGGTCAACCAGGTCACACCATCTTTTTTTTGCTCCTTCTGTTTCTGCTCCTGCTTGCTGCTCATTGCCTGCTGCTTCCTCCTTACTGAAGAACTATTCTTCTACCTGCTGCCCCCTGTTGGTATGCCTTACTTTTGTTCCATTGATGGCAGGTACTGTAGCTTTTAGATCAATATCTCCACCCTTCAGATAAATCTCATACTCTCTGCGCTGTTTGGGACACACTCTCAGCAGAGACGCCTAGTTTATAAAATGCCTTTTTTTTCCTTCTTTAAAATATCAAGTCTATTTATTTGTTATAGAGAAACATTTTGGGCCAGATTTAGTTCCATGAAAAAAACGTATCTCATGGTTTACCATGGTTATCATTTGGAATGGAATTAGATCACATTTTCTCCTCGAATTGAAGGTCCCAAATCTGTTGTACTACATGTTCTATGTTTATGTGAATATTTCATTATTTAAGTCATGCAAAACCATAGATATTGTAAAAATATATATAATTTCTTGAACTGATGCTAAGGGAGCAACTGGTTTAAATTGTAATTTGAGTTTTGCGAGGGGATAAAGAAAAAAAACGTAAAATATATTCAAATTCCAAACCTGAATTTTTGAGATTAATTGTTTTAAAAAAATCTTTCAAAAATTGAAAAATAAATAAATTGACAAATAAAACCTGGCAAACTTCTAGAGAATTCAATGGGAGGTAGATTTTCAATAGCAAGCTATTTAATGTAAAACAATGTTTTTTTTGATGATTATGTTTTTTTTCTGTGAATTAACATGATGGAGTTTTTGGTAACTATGTTAGGGGTTGAGAAAAAAACACAACATGAAAAAGCTCAGTTGAGTTTAATTGCAATTCTTGTTTGCAATCAAGTTTTGGAAAGAGTCAAATTTGATTTTAAATAATTCTGCCTTTTAAATGGTACAAGTAAACATGACATTGAGTATAATTATACTTAAGGGGGCAGATTTATCAAAGGTGGAATGTGTCAGGGAGCCGGGAGCTCCCACCAGGGAGGTTGTCAGGATCAAGGAGGAAGCCCTCTGAGAGATCAAAAGTCGCGGTGTCCAAAGGGTAAATCAAACGGATTATCAGAGTCCAGGAAAGAGTTCAAGGGCAGGCAGATAATAAGCAAAGTCCACAGTCCAGGCAAGGGGTCAGGCAACAATCAGGAACAAGATACAGTCTAATAACTGTTCACAGGGAACCCAGGATACACACAGTAAATTAATACTATACTTGGGCGCCATTCTGGCGTCTTGGTTGCGCTTTTAAGTTTAAATTTGGCGCCATTGTGACGTCATTGGCGTCCTTACGCCGACGTCGGTGCGCTGGCGTGTTTGCGGCTATGGGCGCCGTCATTTTGGGAGCGACGCTGGAAGGGACAGATGCGCCGCCCGAAGCTCCTGGAACTGCTCCGGGCGGCGTTCATGACAGAATGTTAGAGTCTTTTTTAGTAGTATCTTATTTAAAAAAAAACTGGAATATCTAAAACTCGAACTAATATTACCGACCTGAAAACTCAGATTGAATTCTAATCAGATCCGACTAAACTTGAACTAAATTTGTGAGTTTTGACCAAAAATGCAACTCAAAAATTCAAATAAATCTGCCCCAACGTATTGCCTTAAGATTACAGTTATTTATAAGGGGATTTTGAAGTAAATGAACATCACATAGGGGAAGATGTATCAAGGGTCGAATTTTGAAGTAAAAAATACTTCGAAATTCGACCATCGAATTGAAATACTTCGACTTCAAATATCGAGTTCGAAGTATTTTTCACCAAATTTGGCCATTGAATGATCGAAGTAAAATCGAACGATTCGAACGATTTTAGCATACGATCAAACGATTTTACTTTGATGTGTGAAGACTTAGACTTGTTTTAGAAGGTTAGGCTAACATAGCACTTCGGCAGGGTTAATTTGGCGAAGTATTGAAGTCGAAGTTATTTTAAATAGACAGTACTTCGATTATCGAATGGTCTAATATTCAAACGATTTTTACTTTGTATCGAAGTCAAAGTAAATTCGAAGTCGTAGTATCCTATTCGATGGTCGAAGTATCCAAAATATTACTTTGAATTTAGAATTTTTTTACTTCGAAAATTCCCTCGAATTCACTTCGACCCTTGATAAATCTGCCCCATACAGTTACACCTTTATAGAAATGAAATATATACGGTATATAGAAATTCACTTTTAAGAAATCCATTTGAAAAACACAAAGGGAAAGTTAAATACTTGGGATTAGTGGCAATTTAATTTTAATATTATTCTGAGAATGAACCTGATTTCACATGAATGCATAATACAATTGTACTTTAGAAATAATAATGAGTGAAGATAATTTTCTTACCTTGGAAGTAATTCCCTTGCTCCTGTCAGATCAGCCTTCCTTGTTGTAACAGAAGTAAAGTATTGAATTTATATCTGACAGATCAAAAGGTGCTTAATATGGTTTGATGGCAAACTGAGCGACTTTCATGCGGTGTCATTGGACGTTTCTACATTTTTTTTAATATATGGCACAATTGCAGACCAGGTAGGAACTTTTCCTTTTGCTTTTCTGAGTAAGATCAGGTTCCTCTATGGTCATTTGACAGATCAGGCATATTAAAATTATAGTCAAGAGACTTGACAGTTTGGCTGACTCTATTTTTGTCCAATCCACCTCTGATGCAGATGTGGGAATATAATTTGAATTAATAAACTCTAAATGCACGCACTGTTTTTGCCCTATCAGATGTTCTGGTTCTCATGTCTTGGACAATTGTTACTTGTTCCATCACTGGAAAGTTCCCAATTGAAATGATGATCTGATTTTTATCTGAAATGCTAATACTCTTGGCTGAACTTTCATGAATCTTTTAATCGCAAGAACAACCGATGCCATCAGTTATCTTTTTTATGTGTTGAATTGTTTTTTTTCCATTTCTACATCCTAAAATCATTTGGTTTTGGTTCATTTTGCTTTCTTTGCATAAGCTTTTACTAATCGCCATAATCTTTAGCTGTATTTTAATTCAATATTCTGACTGCATCCGAGTCAGGTTGCTTTTTAGAGCTTATTCCCAAGTTCAAAATGTTTCCAACTTTTGCCTTTTTATTAACTTGCTGTCACGTTCAGCACCCTATATCCAGAACCCAAGCTAAGCTCCCTGGTCTCGGCTCTCATTTCTGCCTTTAACCGTCGCATTTCACCTCGGGAGGAGCCCTTGGCTAATTGGATGCTGCCAGGTCTTAACAGAGAGAGGAGCAAACGGTTCTGGACAAGCAAAGGGGCACAATCGTCTCACGAGGATACTGGAAGGAAGAACACCACCAGGAACAAGCAGGACAGGCCAGCACAAGCAGTTAGAATAGTCAGACAGGCCGGAATCAGGATTGGAGATCATAGAATAGTTGGAGGACAGGCAAAGTTTCAGGATTGGAGAGATCAACGTAGTCACAGACAGGCAAGGTCAGGATTGGAGAGGTCAGAGTAGTAAGCAGGCAGGCAAGGGTCAAACACAGTAGAATCAGTCAGAAATTACTCAGGATAACACCCAGGAACTTGGTAATAGAACCTTACAACAGGCAATTTGCTGAAGACTGAATTCCCCTTTTAAACTGTTTGAATTTCGTCCCAATGTGTGCTGGCGTCATCATGCCAGCGCACCTGCGCCATTAAGAAATGGACGCGGGCGCCAAAGGGAGCAGTGCAGCAGCGGGCATCCACGCCAGGGACGCGGCATTGGACCCCGTTGCCCACTAGACCACCAGGTAACTTCCTTACACTTGCTCAGAAAAGCTTAACGCTAATAAAATTCAGTGTCCGTTCGACTTGTAACTGGCAGATAATCTGCCCCTCGCATACCTGTCTCATTACTGTTTCCTCCAAGCATGCTGATTGCTATTGCTTCCTAATAAACCAAATGTTATAAAATAATAGATAATTCCTACAGCATTTTCCAATAATTTTTTTTTTTTTTTTGCAGTGATCTTTTATTTTCCTGAATTTAGTGAACAGTTATATTGTTTCCACCTTAATACACTGGTTACTGTACACCTCTTGCTCTCATTCCAATGCATATGAACAATTTAGTCTTTCCGTTCAAGTGCAAAATGTTCCATTATTCATTCTGCCACATTTAGTCACGCCTATTCCCTGACACTGGATTATGACTTATATTTGCATTAGTCTGTTTGATTTAACAGCTCATTTCATTTATTGGGGTCATATATTTTTGCAATGGTTGATATTGCCAAGATTTTGTTCCCCTTGCGTTGGGGTTCAGTTGCTTAACGTTTTCAATTCAGTTATTTTAATTCTTTATTTTACCAAATGTATGGCTGATTCATACATAATGAATGTTCTTTATGTAGTTTCCAAGTCTTTAGTCACAAATATTACCCCACTACTAATACTACTACTGTCTCTTCAGCTTGCTTCAGTTTCACAGCTCATTAACCCAATGCATGGGTCAACTAAACTATTTCCTACATGTGGCTGCCCCTATTATCCATACAGTGTAGGCTTCAGATCATTTCCTACATTCATTTCTTCATCAGTTCAAACTGAAATGCTTCGGAAATGAGTAACCAGGCCATTTGTTTCTTCCAAGACCTAAGGACCCAAAGCTGACAAACAGAAGTATTAAAGTTCTAAAAAGGAGACAACCCCAGATTATACACTAGAGTTTTCATCAGATCACTAAGGATTACTTTGTGGTTATATCCTCAAATGCTTCATATGTGCAAATTTTCACTAATGCTTTATACTGCTGCCACACTAAATGTGGCAGAATGAATAATGGAACATTTTGCACTTGAACGGAAAGACGAAATTGTTCAATACACAAATTTTTTGGCAAACCAAAACAAAAGAGATTCGCCCATCACTGCAAGAAGCCCATCTCCCATAGATCTTATCATTTTAATGAAAGAATTCAGAATTTTTCAACATTATCCTTTTTCTCTGTAATAAGAAGACAATATCTTGCACAGATATGGAATCTGTCATCCAGAAAGCTCTGAAATATGGAATGGTTGTCTCTCATAGACTCTATTTTATCCAAATAATACAGATTTTTCAAACCATGATAATAAAATAGTACTGTAGTTTGTACTTGATCCCAACTAAGATATATTACTCCTTATTGGAAGCAAAACCAGCCTATTGGGTTTATTTAACGCTTCCATTATTTTCTAGTAGACTTAAGGTTGAAGATCCAATTTATGGAAAGATCCGTTACCTGGAAAATGCCAGGTCCCAAGCGTCCCATACCTGTACTTGATCCCAGCTTAGATATAAATAGTCGTTACTAAGAGAGTTTAGAGTTTAATTAATGTTTACATGATTTTTTAGAAGAATCAAGTTATGGAAATCCAAATTATGGAAAGTCCCCCGAAAATCCCAGGCCCTGAACATTCTGGAGAACAAATGCCATACCTGTACACGATCAATCACTGTCTGTATAAATAGGAATGCTGTTTATGATAAATGGGTCCTAGAGGGGGACATGATATACAGTTCTTGTTTTTAAACTGGTACTTAAGAAACAACTAGTACTTAATAAACTACTGTAAATGGATTTGTAATTGTCATGATACAGGCCTGTAAGTGTTAATAAAACAGGCCAAGGTATCATGAAAAAACATTTCTTCACCAAAATCAGTAAGGTTATTGTATGCTTGGTCCAGTTCTAGTGTCCAGTTACCTGATACCCTGAACTCATTGATAAATAGTCAGCTCTTCTAACTAGACCCTTGGATTTACTTAGGAGGACCCATTTCCGGTGAGGGTTTATCCCATTTGTTTCCCCTTGCCTCAAGGACCAGGAAATTCTATATTCTATATAGGTTTTCTGTTTTTTTCTGCATTTTATTTTATAAACTGTTTGTTGTATTTTACTCGATGTCCTTTTCGTACCATTGTTTTGTAAAATTGCACATTTTTTATAATATTAAATATAAAATGTAATAAGTTTGTCTTTGATGCTCTAAACAAACCTAGCCAGAAAGTGTGTAACTGTGAGCCTTAACCCTCTGCCTGCTGAATAGAAAGCTAGTCTGTGTGTATACTGATTAACCCTTTGGTTGCTGGAGTACTTGTTGAATCAGTAGGAACTAACTCTGACTATAATGAGAGAGTGTTTAATGCATTGGTGTATTGTGAGTTGTTACCTGTTAGAGAGAGCAGGGTAATAGCCACATTAGGTTTCTGTGGCCTGTTAATGATAGATGGTGGCAGGGAATTAGTTTACTGGGTGTTGGTTGGTGTTTAGGGTGCTGGTTTGTTGGTCTAACCTGTGCGCAAGGTGTGAAAGAATTATTGACCCAAGTCACGTGCAGCTGGAAGTACTGTAATTGTGATAGTAATGGTTCTCAACTTTCTAATGGCCAAACAGGACAAGACCCAAGATTTGATGGCAGAGTTATACAACGGTCTGATTTAGAAGTAATGGGAGTTTTTTTGAACTCCTATAACTACGAAATTCGAATAAAAAATGGACCAATTGAAGTTTTTAACTTTGGGTGAATAGGCTGCATTCAAATGATAAAAATTTAAGTTTTACCCCATTTTGATTGAATTAGAATAGAAGGATTTGCCCCAAAAAACTTGGATTTTTCAAAGTCCATCAAATGACTCCAAAAAGGTTCTAGGCCAGTGCTGACCAACTTCTGTGGTACCGAGGGCCAAAACCATTACTGGCCTATGTGGTCTATGTGGTGGAGGGCCGATAATGGAAGTCAGAGTAGGCCACTACCGCCTTTAAACCACACCCACTGTAAACCACACCCATATATTACCTCAAGACGGTGGTAGCACACC
This sequence comes from Xenopus petersii, assembly GCA_038501925.1. Classification (NCBI taxonomy): domain Eukaryota; kingdom Metazoa; phylum Chordata; class Amphibia; order Anura; family Pipidae; genus Xenopus; species Xenopus petersii. The sequence continues at coordinate 9,953,109 of CM076675.1, read as the reverse complement.
AAAAAACCAAATGGTTGGTGCTCACTGCAGGGAAATCCCTCGTCACTCATATGTGAAAAATGTAAGTTATATTAAAAACATCCCCTTAAATCCATATGACTCATCCTCCCCTGTGGATAATACAACAACCCCCCAACACATGATTAAACACCTTAGGGGCCCCTAACAACAATTTCCAAATATTGATAACCCCAAGAACAACCCAGGCTTACATTCCACAGGTAGCGTAGGGCAAGTAGAGAATGGCACACACAAGCAGCAGTGGGTAAGCAGAGAATGGCACACACAGGGAGGAAAGGCAGAACAGAGCAGGAGACAGGGAAACCTATCATTCTAATGTGCTACATACAGTGACACAGTGCTGGTGCCCCAGTAGAATTTTGTAGAACGTGTAAACAGGTGAACAATGTGGTCAGTTTCAGTCTGGGTCTCAGGTGAGAACAGTACAGGCCTTTAAGGGAGTGAATAATAGAGGTATCACAGGTGTGAACAATACAGGGGATCACAGGTGAGAACAATACAGGGGATTAGTCTGAATTTGAGGTTTAAACAATGCAGGGGTCAGTTAATCTCTGTAGTGGGTCGCGGGCCGCCAGTTGGACAGCCCTGTTCTAGGAGGTCCCCTATAGGCTAAAACAGCAATTTGGCAGGTGAAAGGTCAAAGTAGAAGTTTTTTTTCAAAGAGACAGTACATGATAAATTTCGATATTCGAATAGTCACATTTTTTAGTACATTTTTTTTTTAATTCGAATCGAATCTTGGCCTATTCGATAGTCGAAGTACACAAAAATTGCTTGAAATTCAATTTTTTTACGTCAAATTTTAAATTCGACCCTTGATAAATCTGCCCCTTAAAATGCAATTGCACATTCATCACTGAAATGCCCTAATCTGACAGAATGTCATACTGGATGATCAGTGGTATCCCAACACTGAACTTCAGGCCCAAGCCATTTTCTCTGACCAATTATCAAATGTAAGACTTGGTCAGGTTATGAGTTGGTCCTAGTTTTTTAAGATGATCCAATTTAGTGTCAATTAAACAAGAAAAATATCAGCTATATCAATAAATCTATGCTTGGGGGATTAAAGACACTTCTGGAACTATACAGTCTAGTCTAAAATTTACCAAATCTGTGATGCAAATCTGCTTTCCTCCATTACCAATGACCATGGCCATTTAATATTTAAAAGTATTCAGTTGTACCAGTGTGATATATATGTGAAGAATACACTACTTTTCAAAAACATAATCAGGAAAGACAGAAATGGTGTCATAATATAGAATAGGATTTAAAATGCACCTTTAAAATATTATTTAATTTCAGGAGAATGGAGCCTTTGGGGATTGACTGCGAACAATGTGAAATCCTTGGCAATATTTCCACAAACGTGGCCAAAATAATTATGTAGCAAAGGCCTGTAAATAGCAGATAAAGAAATTCAACTTCATGCCGCTGAACACAAGTTTGGAAATTTTATGTAGCTATGATGGTTATCAGGGCAGCCGATGAGAGGAGCTGTCTAGTATCAATGACACTAAAGTAAACACATATTCCCTTTAAAGTGTAATGGAATCTTAGGTTAATATTTGGTCTTAGACTAGATAAGAACAAAAGACAGAGCTGTTATCAACATAAACAGAAATGAGAGAAATAGAGGAGAGAAAGAAAAATATATTTTGCGCTTAAGGGCTATGGAACATTGCGTGTTTTGACCACTCCTGTAATCAGTCGTTCAAAATTCCACAAACCGCCTGTCACCACATCCCATAGAGAACTAGGAGCACATGTAGCACCAGTTGCCTGTAGCCAAACACACATATATATCATCGCACAAAACTATGTTTTAAAAGCGACCAATATCAACAAAACACTTGGATATCGGTCAGATCATCAACTGGCTAAAACAGAAAATGTGCCCAATCCCGAATACATTTGGTGGAATCACTAAATGACTTGACTGCTATATGTATACACTCTGGACACAATGTATTCTTTGTAAAAAATGAGGCATAGTCCCAGAGCTGAAATTCAAAAATGGGGGGTTGTGGATGCACACCTGAGCCCAATTTCCAAACGTTTAGAGCCCTGTCTAAATGATTCCAGTAAATATGCAAGTGCATGTTATTTTGAAACAGGGTTTTTTTGTTACAAAGTTATGATCATAATATTGATAAGCCACCATACCACGTCAAGGTAAAGCCCCACATGGTGGTCCCGAACTTATTTATCTCTAATCATAGTAAAAAAGGAATTTTACCTCTCTGTTTAGTAACAATTCTTTATGTAAACATCTCCTGTGCCTTGGTTTCAAACTCTGTGCTAAATCCTCCCCCGCCAACTGCTGAGCGGCTTTTAAGAGGGCGAGACTGCCTTAACCAACGCCCATTTTAGAATAGCGTGTATATGTGAAATGTGAAAGTGTGTATGGTGGTGAGAAGGGGACAGTGTGTGTGTGTATTTGGGAATGAATATGTGCATAGAATGAAAGTGTGTAAAGAAAAACGAAATAAAGAACACAATAAGTGTAATGTGTGTGTACATGGAAAAGTGTCTAATGGGACGTTGGTTTTTTCACGGCTAGATCCTCCCATGCCACTAGCACCTATGGCTTTTAAGAGAGAGAGATTGCACAAACCAAGGCACTTTCAAAAAGTGAGAGGGACCACCAAAAGTATAAAGGGGTGGGTAGGAGGGTGCAACAACCACATGAGCTTAGGCAAAGCTTCCGGCAAATACAAAAATGGGGGGTTGTGGGTGCACACCTCAGGCCAATTTCAAAACGTTTAGAGCCCTGTCTGAAGAATTGTTACTAAACAGAGAGGTAAAATTCCTTTTTTACTATGATTAGAGATAAATAAGTTAGGGACCACCATGTGGGGTTTTACCTTGACGGGGTATGGTGGCTTATCAATATTATGATCATAACTTTGTAACAAAAAAAACCCTGTTTCAAAATTACATGCCCTTGCATATTTACTTGAATCATTTACACAGGGCTCTAAACGTTTGGAAATTGGCCTCAGGTGTGCACCCACAACCCCCTCAGTCCAGAGCTGAAATTGACTTGATTTAAATAACAAGGAATGAGTGTCAAGTAGATACTGTAACACTGTCATGACAAAGAATGCACATTGCTAATAGTCACTAACGTGTATCAAAAGGTTGAAGCACGTCAAGCATGTAAAAAATAAAATCATGCAAGAGTCAGGTATATTCTATATTTTAAATTTGTATGCCAAATTCCCAAGAATTTCAACATTGAACTTTCTTGTAGTATGTTGGAAACTAATATTTGGAACTCTTTACAGGTAATATGTTACTAAACAAAATACTTGTTTAGACCAAAGTAGTGCATGTCTACATTTTAGGGGTTTCCTTCATGGTCAAAAGTATGTGGACACCTGTCAGTCCAATATCAAATTCAAAAACCAAGGGCAATACAATTAATGTGGTCCTCCCTCTTCAATCTTCTTGGAAGGTTTTCTACTAAATAGGACATTTAGGAAACTGTTGGTGGGATTTGCTTCCATTTGGCTACAAGACATTGGTAACTGATATTGGGGATCAGGCCTGACTTACAGTTGGCATTCCAATTAACCTCATGCGTATAGTTAGGTTGAGTTCTGGGCTCTGCATAGGCCAATCAAGTTCTTCTATTCCAAGCCCTGCAAACCAGTACTTATGGACCTTACTTTGTGCACAAGGGACATTATTGGACAGAAACAGTTAAGGGTCTTCACTAAACTGCCACAAAGATGGAAGCACATAATTGTCAAGAATGCAATTGTATGATGTAGTGGAACTTGTGTCATCAGTGATGGTTGTGGCTTAACAACTCAATTGTATTCATAAGAAAGGTGGTCAATATAATTTTGGTCTTATAGCATATTTCTTCCATTGCTTAACAGAGATACCATTCAGATAAATTGACCCTATCCAAAGGGGAATTTCTAATTTCTAATAAAACTTGGTTTGGACTGGAGATATCGAAAGACTTTGTTAATGATCTGACTTGCTTCCAGTTGGGAAAAACGGTTTTCTCGCAAGAGCATATTTTCTAGCAGGATTTTACTATCATAATGGGAAGAAAGGTAAAAGTTCCCTATTATAAAAGTTGGTAAGGAGTAGTTTGTTGTCAGAAATCAAAATAGTTTGTTTTACTTAATAACATACTGTCTTCACGATTCTCAAGCATTTGCTAGTGATGAATCCAGAAATAAGCCATTTTGGAATGAAATTTTAAATTTTATTTGTCTCAGTGGGTGTAATAACAGTATTTTGTACAGTATTAACAGATAATTCCCATATTACCACCTGGAACAAAAATAAGCTGCAAAACGTATGCTCAGTATAATCTGCATCCGTCCTATCAGGTTCTAACATTGCTTCTTCTGCAAATATTTACATCTACGATGCATGGGTTCTGACATTTCAGTGAAATAAATTATGTAAAATTCATTTGAAATAAATAGAGAAATTGAATAATAAGCAGACAAGCTAAATGTTTTATTTATGATTATAGGCTTAAAGTAGATAAAGCTATTTAGGGATTTGAATGAAATGCTATTTACACACAGAATACTAAAATGAAATACCAGCAACAATATTAGACTAAATAAATAAATAAGTATAGCACTTGCTTAAAGGGGAATGGTGCAATATTAATAAATAGGGTTTACCTGCAATTTATTAAACCATAATCGTCAGTAAAATATATATATGCTATCAAGCACAGGGAGCTTTATTTATCTGTATGTTGGTTGTATCCAAGCAACTTTGATTGCGCTGATGAGTAGAAGTCCTTATAGACTGTTATGGAACAGTGCCCTTTAGTGACTATATAATGAATAATTTTATAGGGTACCCTAAGAGTTACCAGTCCCCCACTGCTAAGTCTTGATTTTTTTGCCTATGCCCTGTAGAAGGAAAATTTCCCAACTGGCCCAGGAATCGATTGGCCAAATTGTGTCCATCATTTATATAATGAGAAGAAGCACATAGCTCTTCCTCTTTAGTCTCCTTATAGTACCAGTGGAAGAAGTGGTGGAAGCCTGGAGCACACGGAGGCCAGCAACCTTAAAGTTGTCATGGAGCAGGGACCTCATGAACTTGGTAAGGCATTGAATAACAGTTAGGGCCAGATTTATCAAAGGTCAAAGTGAATTTTAGAATTAAAAAGTATTTTTTGGGTACTTCGACCATTGAATAGGCCAAATTCGACTTAAAAATACTTCGAATATTTGACCATTCGAAAATTGAAGTACTGTCTCTTTAAAAAACTTCAAATTCGCCACTTTGCGACTTTAAACCTGCCAAATTGCTATGTTAGCCTATGGGGACCTCCTAGAACCTAGAGCCAAAATTTGGCTGAGTTTTAAAAAGTCAAATTTTTTTTTTAAATCGTTCGATCAATTAAATCGTTCGAGTCATTCGATTCGAACGATTTCTACGATCAAACGATTTTACTTTGACCGAAAACAGCCAAAAAATTCAAAAAGAAAAGTTTGACTATCGAATTTGACCAATTTGATTGTCGAATTTGGAAGTTTTTTAACTTCACAATTTGACCCTTGATAAATCTGCCCCTACATGTTTACCATACTTATAGTAGCTGTCAGGTTAGTATGAGCAACATCTGCTCTACCGAGAAAATGCGATGTGGAGGTAGCACTTCCAGATGATGTATTAGGGTCACGGCACACGCTCAGATTTGGGGAGATTAGTTGCCCCGCGACCGAAGTGGTAGAGTAAAGGTTTATGAAGCTGAGCATTAACTCTCAAGCATTAACTCTCAAAAAAGTACCATGAGAAATGATTAAGTGCCAGTGATTCTTAACCAGAATGTTGCTTTTTTATACAGTAGGTACAAATGTACTTCCAGAGTTCAACCAATGCCGAGTAGAGTAGTATAGCAAATGGTCAAGCAAGTGAAGTGGATCATGCAACATGCATGACAGCAGTAGAGGTATACTGTACCTTAGTAAAATGGATCCCTTATGGTGGAAACATATCAGGGGAAAAAACAGCCTGAGTCCCTTTCCAGTGGAGCACCCAAACACTCAGGGTGACTTCAGGTGACTTTGGAAAATGAAGCGATCCGAGTGCCATCCCACCGGCGTTTTACATTCTAGCCAGCGGGAGGCAGTTCAGGGAGATTAGTCGCCCCGAATAAGAGAAGATTTGTTACCGTGCGACTAATCTCCACGAATCTGAGCGTGTGCCCTGACCCGTAGTGTTTGGGTGCTCCATTGGAAAGGGATGTTTCCCTGAGATGTTTCCACCACAAGCGATCCATTTTACTAAGGTATATCTTTTACTTGAAGACATGGCGCCAATGGAACTGGCACTTATTTGAGCATTTTCAAGCTGGAAGGTGGCAGTTTCAGTCTGTCACATTATTCCCATCATTTTCTCCCCCAAGCTGAACCAGAAGAGAATTTGCTCTGAGCCATCGCCCGTACAAACAGTTGTTTCTAATCCATAACTGGCAGGTAGAGCGTCCCTTTAAATGTTTGTAACCTTCTCATAAGCCTTATATAAATGCTTTTCTGTGTGAGGAACATAAGATTTTCTCTTAAATACCCTGCAAATCTCATTGTTTTATTATTGTAAGTAATTCCATCTGCTATTTAACAAAACATAAAGGCTTGCTCTCTTACCTTATTTGACATTAGCAATTGGCTGGGTCTGCTGGAAAGAAGCCGCGGCCCTGCTTGTTTCACTGTACAGAAACTGGCAAAGTTACAGGATAAAGGTTATTGTTTTTTCTGTTTTGTTTTCTAAGAAATATGCATTGCATTTCCAGAATCAAAGAGACCGGTACATTAGCAGTAAACGGGAGAGGGTTACCATTACTATTTATTTAAAACGTTTACAGCATTTAAGTGGATAAGGCTTAATATTTTTTATCAGCAAGGTTTAATGAATTTTGTGGTGTAAAAATGAATTTTCTTATACACAAAAGAAAGAAAATCTGTTCCCATAGAAACATTTCATGAATGCAGAATTTATACTAACACAATATTGTAACTAGAGCTTACTGGGCTTCACAGCAAAACGTTTTTGCCTCTTCACACACTGGAGAAGATGATTGGCTTTTCTTACTTATGCTGCAACTTGCAATCATTGATGAGCCAATATTAAATAGAAACATTAGGGTTGGAGCCGTGCACCCAGCTAGCCAAGTGCATCAGGCCCCGCCCAGACAATAGTCCCCTACTAACCATTAAAACCAATGGAAGCTCTACGTTTTCACGGAGTGGATTGGTACTGAATATGCATGCGCAGTAGAATCTGCAACACAGTGAATCGTAGCACAGACGTGCACAGTACACGCATGCGCATTGGGACCTAAGCCAAGCTGAACCGCACTAACCCAGACACTTCCGGAAATGACGCAATACGGCGGAAGTGCTTCTTGGAGATACCGGCGAGACGGTATTTAAACGGTCACTCCACGACCGCAACTCACTTATGCCCCTGAGGAAGCCGTTCACGCGGCGAAACGCTTAGGACAAGGCGGCATAGGTGGAGGATGGTGAGAGAAGCTCCTATTACTCTTAACGTAGACAGGCAGGCGTTCTGTGTGGGACTGGAAGGGAGGGGGGCAGTCCATTGCGATCAGCTACTCACTTGATTATCAAGCATGGTGCTATTTAAGCCTAAATCTTGGATCTGAACGAAGGTCCTGCCATCTGTCCACCTTGCGGTGTTTTAATTAATCGTTTTTTATGGACACGGTCCAGCACTGTGCGCTTACACGCAGTGAATTTGTCAGTGTGGTTGTGGGGTGTCACAAGGTTCACGCTTTATGAGTTCACATATTTTTAAATGGAATTATTAAAAGTTAAATTTTATTTGTGCACAAGACTGGAGCAGGGGTTCTGAACTGGGTTGCAGAGGGGCGGGGCCTGATGCACTTGGCTAGCTGGGTGCACAGCTCCAACCCTAATGTTTCTATTTAATATTGGTACTTTATGTACAGTACAACCTTGCAGAACAGCCTAGCTCGTACACTTTGGTTACATTGTGGATGCTGTTTTTTTTCTACTAATCATTGATGAGCCCCAAAAAGTCTGCACCAGCCTTGTTAAAGCAGGGATAGGAAAACTTCAGCCATCAAGATGTTGGAAAGCAACATCTCCAGCATCACTACAGCACCAAAAAGGTAATCAAGTGCCCAAGTTCTACAGCATCTGCAGTGGTTCCTTTTTGGAACAGAAATGTTTGGTTTAGAAATAATCAAGATACTATTCTGCTAAATGGAACATCTAACAATTAAGAACTAAAGTCAAACCCAATCAAGGGTATAAACTCAATCCCAAGAATACAGAAGGAGCTATAGATATTTGTGCAACAAACCTTGGATATCCAGAGTTTGTCTCCAGAGAAAGCTGCTGCCTTGTTGTTTAAAAGTTGTGTATAATAACTGAGAACAACACAGGGACTGTAAATTAATTGGATATAGAAAAGACTGGCCATACAGTATGTCTCTGTCATTTGCTCTGATACCAGCACAGTCCAGTTACCTGAAATGGAGTGAGATATATTGCCAATAGTGGATGGATTTGATAAATGACAATGGCAGAGGTATCCAAAAATTACATTCTACCAGCAGGCAGGTTATCCAGAAGATTAGTCAGGAAGAGCAAACACACCTGATGCAAGTACATTATATTAAAAGGAACACTCAGAGAACAACATTACTTCTGGCCAGGGATTAGTTCTTCCATGATGACTTCTCAAACCTTGAAAATGAGACTCTATTGTCTTCTGTAATGGAACTAGGGATGCACCAAAGCCAGGATTCGGTTCCAGATTTGAACAGGATTCAGCCTTTTTCTGCAGGATTTGGATTCAGACGAAACCATCTGCCCGGCTGAACTACATCCAAATCCTAATTTGCATATGCAAATTTGTATTTGGTTTGGTATTCAGCTAAATCTTTCGCGAAGGATTCGGGGGTTCAGCCGAATCTAAAATAGTGGATTTGGTGCATCCCTAAATGGAACCCCAATACATACAGTCAAGTCAATTGGCATCAGGAATAAGAGCATATAGTGTGTGTGACCTTAGATCATAAGTTTTTCTGGGGCAGGGACTGTTGAACGATGAACAATCTCTGTTAAGACATATTGTCACTATATAAATAACAGGGAATAAGAACAATAAAACCCTATTAAAAAAATTCAATCCCAAAAGCCAAAGATATAATGTAATAGGATCAAGCATAATCATAGCTGTACTGCTTGAGCCCAGAAGGCTTCCAGAGTTTTTCTTTTCCATTTTCATTAAAAATAAATATACAGCTTACATGAAAACTTAAGTGAAAACGTTTTAACTTACAAAAAAAAAGTATTTTAAGTAGGGATGCACCGAATCCACTTTTTTGGATTCGGCCGAACCCCTGAATCCTTTGCAAAAGATTCGGCCGAATACCGAACCGAATCCGAACCCTAATTTGCATATGCAAATTAGGGATGGGAAGGGGAAAACATTTTTTACTTCCTTGTTTTGTGACAAAAAGTCACGTGATTTCCCTCCCCGCCCCTAATTTACATATGCAAATTAGGATTCGGATTCGGTTCGGCCGGGCAAAAGGATTCGGCCGAATCCGAATCCTGCTGAAAAAGGCCGAATCCTGGCCGAATCCCGAACCGAATCCTGGATTCGGTGCATCCCTAATTTTAAGCATAGTAGAACACGTCGTGAAACTCTTGAACTTAGAACTTGAAACCATAAATTTTGCCACAAAAATGTCCCTAGTACCCAACAGCCTCAGGGCAATTCAAGCTTCATACTGCTCTTGATCTTTTCATGGGACACAGGGGACTGTAAAGGTTGAGTTGGTGATAGAATGTAGTCTAAGCACAGTAGATAATGTTGTCAACTGAGACAATTTAGCTAAGTGCAAAGCTTTGGTACTCATTCTGTATTACTGTATTCAAGCCTCTTTGTTGTAGCCATGAGAAGTGCCATGCCTAATGGCTACTAAAATATAACACTATATATTTATATTTGGGAAGACCCTTTTATCAACATTGTCATTTTTGTGGTTTTAGAGGTTTTAGAAACAAATAAACTAATTTTCTCTAAAACCACAAATGCCATATCATTTTTTAAAAGATCCAAATATCAAAAGAAAGAAAGAAAGAAAGAAAGAAAGAAAGAAAGAAAGAAAGAAAGAAAGAAAATCTGACTGATGCACACAAAAACCTTGAGTTTTTTCTGACAATTACAAGCAAAAATAAATCAAAATATGTTGATTAAAATTGATCCAATTTGGCAAATTGTTGTATCAAATTTCACATTTTTTTAGAGTTTTAGAGAGCTTTAACAAACACAAATTTTAGAGAATCATAAAAAAATAGAAATTTGAATATGTGGCGGCTTATTTATCAAAGGTTGGATTATAGTGGTTTTAGAGGTTTTTAAAACCGCAATTAAACTCACAAACTCTAAAAGTCGAAATTGATTTAAAGGGGTCCATTAGGATTAGTGCAGCTCTCATTGACGTCCATAGGACCTTGACAACCTTTACTTGGTGAAGTTTGGCATTAAAAGCTTTGGTTTTTTTTTCACTTCTAATTTTTAGAGGTTTTTAGAAATATAAGAAACCCAAGAATTTTTAGACATTTTTGGAAAAAAATTCTAGTAAATGGGCCCATATATATGGATGCACTATGCATAATTAAAGATGCACTGATACACGCTTACTCTTTGCTGCCGTGAGTGCTTTCATGGACTACTACTATATATATATATTGTTTTGTAATATGCCCTATAAGCAGGGCTGATCCTATCAAATGTGGGGCCCAATTGGGACCATGTTGGCGGGGCCCCTAGACAAAGTGTTGCTGGCGACTGACACAGCAAGTATTAAGGAAAATAAGGGCATACAGGCACAAAATAGAAAGGAAAGGGGCAGACAAGGTAAGAGAGGGAGAGGGATGAAATAGGGGCACATAATAGGGGCACACAGGGTAAGAGAGAGAGGGAGGAAATAGGAGAGTGGACTGGGCCAATTAGTTTGGGGCAGGCTGGGCCGATTCGGCTTGGGAGCAGGCTTGGTTGGATTGGGGGCAGGCAGGGCCTATCAAGGTTGGAGGAAAGCTGGGCCTATTAGAGTTGGGGGCAGGCTAGACCTATGGAGTTGGGGGATAGGCTGGCTTATCAGAGTTGAGGGTGGGCTGGACCTATGGATTTGGGGATGGGCTGGACTCTCAAAGTTGGGGGCAGGCCAGGCAGCATCATGTGCTGAGGGAAATATTATCTGTGCTGCCCTGTGGTGCGGGGCCCCCAGAGGTGCGGGGCCCAATTGGGCCCAATTGGTCCAATTGGCCTAAGGCCGGACCTGCCTATAAGGGGGTTATTTAATAAAATCCGAAATGTTCTCATTCTTTATTAAAATAAGTTTGACCAAACTCCCATCCACAATGTTACCTTATTAATCAACAATCAACAGTAATTCAAAAAAGTTGGTATGGGAAAAGACTCAAACCCTCTCTACAATCGTGATTTTTTTCAGACCTGATGCCAAAAAACGAAGACTTTTTCGGAATATCGCCCCAAAACCACCATTTTTTGGGACTATTGTATGAAACCCAGAGCAGATCATGATATCTTCCAATTGTAAAAGGGACATCTGCCATTGACTTCAACATGAACTCGCCGGGTTTGAGATTGAGTATTTTTTTATTCAGGTGTTTAGCAGCCTTGGGGTATAAAAAAAGAAAAGTGTCTTTTCCCCTTTAAAACTCCGACCAGAAAAAAATCTGACTTTAGTAAATAATGCCCTACATTGTTATTGCACCCTAATTTGATTTTTCGGGGAACTCCCAGTAACTTTCCATGCAGTATTAATAGTACATGTGATTTATAAAATGCCAGTGGATTGTGAAATGCTGTACAAACTTGCGTGACTGTGCCACTGATCTGAAAATTGTTGGTTTGAAAATGAAATTACTCGTCGATCAGAATGCAGGCTGTGCTTGATTCATGCAAGGCTGTCATGCAAAAGAACACCTGCTTTATGACCTGTGACACTGGCTGTTATAGTCAAGTATCAGACATATAATATTATTGGCTTTCAGGGCTTTTACAGAAACATATTCTGCTAAGAGTTGAATTACACAGTGACGGCCTCCCCTTAGTCTGCCTTTATTGATTCATTTGTTTTTGATGGATCGTTAGCGGAATGTAATGGAACTGGAATTCGCCTTATAACATTTAAATATATGTACATTTTATTCCTATCATTCTTCTGGACCGGCTGGTCCAATGTAGTGGGGGGATATGGTTTTATGATTGTACATGGATTTAGCCATGAGAAATATTGTGAATCCAATATTTGATCTATAGCGATCATGTCTAACAAGACACACCAGATAAAGAGGCTGTAAACTATTGATCTACTAAAAAAAACTCATATGTTGGGGCTGTCAGATTCCTGTTGACATTGGAGCAGTGATGAGTGAAAATGCCCTGTTTTCACTTTAAACAAAAAGATTTGCAAATAAATTTGGGAAATGTTGAAATTTAACCAAATGCATTGGAGTTAATGGCTGTTTTCTCTTGCACTAAATACATCAGAGGCAATAGGCATTGTTTCTGGGTTTATTTTCCAGTGTTGGAGTCAATAGGTGGGGTTTTTTACCCATATTTTCTTGCACTAAATGCACTGGAATCAATAGCTATTTTTCTTGCCTTTTCCCTGTACAAAAATATAACTTTTTTAAACAGAATACAAAATCCCAGACAAAAAAATTACTCAAAATGCAGTCAGTGGGGTTTTCTGCCAAGTTATTTTCTCACGTCAATTGGTTTGTAGTCAATGGGTGATTTTTCTTGCAATTTTTCTCATGCCAAATGCATTGGAGTCAATAGTTGTTTTTTTGTTGTTGAGTTTTCTTCTTGCACCAAATTCATTGGAATCAATAGACATGTTTCTAGTGTTTTACTCCCAAACAAATAAATGCTATTCTTTCCCCATCAGAATAAAACATGTGGCAAAACTGTAGCGCAGAGTTTTGCAAACGGTGAATTGTGCCGCAAATCTGTATCACACACACAAAAAAAAATTGCTCATCCCTATTAATGAAGGATTAATACAGTACTAAACATTAATGAAACAAGATGTTCCCCCGTCCCCCTCCGGATACATTTTTGGCAGATTTGCACCTACGTGAGGATACAACAGTCTGTGAGGGGTGCAGGCCCTGGCGCAATCGTATCCGATGCGCCCACGATAGTTCCGGCCTTGGCACAAAATTTTTACTAATATACAAATATATTTGATTGATGTGCATACAATATATACCATTAATATTGCATTATAGAATTATTTGCCATTCTCATTTGTAATTCACTGGGTGGACATTTGACCAGACTGCCTTATATGTAAGTGCAAAGGTCCGAGAGAAGAGATGCTGTTAAATAAGATGACTGTACATGGTGATCATTTGAATGCTAGATAATCGAATCAAGACCTGCACTGGCCAGATTGGTTAGCAGTGTGTATACAACACATGAGAAAAAGGATGGCATAACCATTAAACAGCTAGCTGGAGTGCATAAGACACCTAACACGTTTCGGGAACACCCCTTAATCATAGCAGTGTGTATAGCCTAAGGCAGTAGTCATATATAATTAAATAATTTTCCAGAGTATGCTTGTAAGTAAAAAGGTTTAGTTTATTACATCAATATTATAAAAAACATGAAAGAATCCCCTTATATCGCCTAACGCGTTTCATACTTACCTAGCAATATCTATCTTTCGATATTGCCTATGACTAAATGCTAGGTAAGCATGAAACGCGTTAGGCGCTATAAGGGGATTCTTTCATGTTTTTTTATAATATTGATGTAATAAACTAAACCTTTTTACTTACAAGCATGCTCTGGAAAATTATTTAAGTATATATGGTTGTACCTCTGTTTGGTCACTAGAGGATTCCAGCATGCTACCATAATGTTCACCAGACTCTACTCCCAAGTTGATCAAAATAGTTTATAAGTGTCACGATCGCCGCCCGGAGCAGGTCCAGGAGCTCCGGGCGGCGCGTCCTTCTCTGCCGGCGTCGCTCCCAAAATGGCGGCGCCCATGGCCGCCACGTGGGTAGTGGCGCCGGCGCGATGACGTCAGCGCGTCGACGTCGGCGCAAGGACGCCGATGACGTCAGAATGGCACCAAATTCAAATATAAAAGCCTTACCAAGACGCCAGAATGGCGCCCAAGTATACGATTCATTCCTGTGAAGTTTCCTGGGTTTCCTGTCTGCTTTTCTGAATATTACCTTGTTCCTGTTTGTTGCTGACCTCTTGCCTGGACTTTTGGGCTTTGCTGATATTCTGCCTGCCTTTGAACCCTTGCCTGGACTCTGGTTATTCTCCTGATTTAACCCTTTGGATACCGCGACCTTGCACCCTCAAGAGGGCTTCCTCCTTGATCCTGACTACCTCCCTGGAGGGAGCTCCCAGCTCCCTGACAATAAGGCAGCAGTCCCCAACATTTTTTTACTCATCAGCCACCAACAAATGTAAAAATAAGTTGTAGAGCAACACAAGCATGCAAAAAGTTCCTAGGGGTGCCAAATATGGGCTGTGATTGGCTATTGGTGGCCCCTATGAAGACTTGCAGCCTATAGGAGGCTCTGTTTGGCAATACACAAGGTTTTAATGTAAGTAAAACTTGCCTTCAAGCCAGGAATTAAAAAAAAATAAGCTCCTGCTTTGAGGCCACTGGGAGCAACATCCAAGGGGTTAGGGAGCAACATGTTAATCACAAGCCACTGGTTGGGGATCACTGGCCTAAGGAGTCTCAAAAAATTCAAGTGATCATTCACAGTGAAAATAAAATTAAAATACATATACTGGCTAGAAATTGGATTGATTTAAGTCCTTTATAATGCTGCAATAAATGTGTTATGAGAACCAAGAGAGATTTGAAGAGTACTTGTGATTAATTGGTAATACAAGAAGGCTCATGTGCTCCATCAAATTCGATTGGAGCGTAAAATGAGAAAAGGTAAATGTATCAGACATTATTGTTGTTTATTTATAGAGAAATGGAGACTACGGCTCTTCAAAGATATTAAAATGAGCACAGACATTTGAAATACAGGTTACTGTTGGGTCCATTACAACAGAGGGAAAATTAGACATGGCATTTTAATTACTAATGTTCCCCATTTAAAAGTCAAGTCATGTCAGATTGCCTCATTCCATCACAAAATGGAACAGGAACTAGAGCATTTCTACACAATTTATACATGAGAAACAAAGGATTGAATGACTTGTAAAGGGCAACTATTAGGAACTGTTTAGAAAAAATCAACTACTATCCAGAAATTCGTTATCCTGAGAGCTCCAAACTATGAGATGCCATCTCCCATAGGGGGAAATTTACTAAAGGGTGAAGTGGCTAATGCTGGCGTCATTTTGGCACTGCGCCGATTTACTAATAGGGATGGGTGAATTTTTTTGCCTCGTTTCGCCGAAAAAATGACGGCCATAGACTTGTATGGTGCCGTGTGTCAAAAAAAGAGACGCACGTCAAAACGATTTCGCCATGCGACAACATTTTTTCGACGCCCATAGACTTTAATGGGCATCCGCGACATTTCGCCGGCAGCGAATTTTTGAAACGAGTCAAATTCACCCATCCTTATTTACTAACGGTAGCTGGCGTAAATTCACTGGCGTCATTTCGCAAAGGAGATAGACTCTGCCGCAACTTGGCACTCTAACGCCAGGCGCATTTTCGGTCTGGTGAAAGTGCGTTACTATGCAAATTCACTACGTTTTTGATTTTACTGACCGTTACCTCCAGGGCAGGTGGGGCTTGCAGTGGGCGTAGCCCAGGAAATTTCATCGTATGGGGCCCTGCGATTTCTGATGGCGGTCCTGGTTACCTCTATTGCCAGACTTGCCTTCGCCACCTCAGACCAGGTGAAGTACAATAGAGTTGATAGGAGTTCCTAAAAAAAAACGATGAAAAGTCCCAAAAACTGCTGGCGTTTTTTCCTATTTAAAGGGTGATAGACTGAAAAAGATTGTAAATTTTTTTTGGGGTACCCTCCTTCCCCCCTACATTTGCTAACATATGGCACCTAAACTATACATTATAGCATTATAACAACTTTATATAATTGTATTAAGGTTCCCTGGCCTTGTGTAGTGTAATGTATTTGCTGCAACATATACGCCCATTGCACTTTAACTGCACGCTGCATGCAAATTAGCCAACACTAGCGTAACTTTGAACTGCTGAGCGTAAAATACGCTGGCGTAATTTCGCAAGAATTTGGTACCCTGTGCGCAACTTCGGATCTTTGTGAATTAGCTTTGTGCAGGCGAATTTACGCCTGGCGCAGTGTTGCGAGAAGCCAGCTCTAGCGAATTTTTTCCCAGTTAGTGAATTTGCCCCATAGACTCAATTTTAACCAAATAATTCAGATTTTTATAAATGATTTTCTTTTACTCTGTAATAATGAAACAGTACATTGTACTTGATTCCAACTGAGATATAATTAATCCTTATTAGATGAAAAGCAATTATACTGGGGTTATTTATTGTTTATGTTAATTTTAGATAGATATAATTTATGGAGATGCAAATTATGGAAAGATCCCTTACCCAGAAATTCCCAGATCCAGAGCATTCTGGATAATAGGTCCTATGTCTTTGTGCAATATCTTGTCTCCTCCCATTTGGAAGCTCTGAACATGCTATACATCCATATGAGTGAATGTGGTCAGATATCAGGGAGAAGGTGTGGATGTAACTCGCTATAATAAGCAGTGTGCAACTCAAGCTGTCGATAGTTAAAGCACATTAAAACCTAATTAAAAAATAGAATAATATTTTGACACTAGTTATTGTTTAGGAAGTTTATGATGTCAGACATTAGTACCTTGTTAGAACATTTCAATTAAAATGCTAAATGCATGGAACACTATACAGTTGTAGACAGCTGAGGAATGAGATGACAGTTGTACTTTCTATGATGTATAGTGCATGTTTAATTAATAATCATCGTTTTCTACGAGGCAAACGGATGCCCTTAGTGATTACGGTAATGATTCAGAACTCAACAACTAAATGAACCCGTGTCAGACTATATAATACGATTCATTAAATGTTCGCATTTCTTTCACAATCTTATTTTTCACATTTCATGCAAATATGTTCTTAATATGATTTTTGTGGAAATCATTTGAATGTCGGTTGTATATTATAATAAACCCAGTTAGCAAGCTAAAGGGAACAGACCTTGTCTCCTGTCGTTTGGGTATTAAATAAAGTTATCTCAGGCAATTTTACTTGGATGAGCGGTTGAAGAGTTGAGGGCGCACAGATTGGCTCACAGCGGGAGGGTGGTTGCCCTGGAGGCTTAAAGGGCATGTAAAGGCAAACAAATAAAATCCCATTTTTACTTTAACGAAAAAGAACCCTATCTTCAATATGCATCAATTAAAAAATGTGTACCGTTTTTATAAGAAACCTGACTGTATGCAGTGAAATTCTCCCTTCATTTACTGCTGTGGATAGGAATTGTCAGACGGTCCCTAACTGCTCTGCAGGGAAACAATCATACTTATGAACAGCAGGGGGAACCCCCGCCTTACTTCCCAGCCATGCAGAACTCAAGCAGCTTTGTTTGTTTCCCTGTAGAGCAGTTGGCGACTGTGTAGAGATTTGTATTGGATTTTATTTTTGCCTTTACATTCCCTTTACTGTTTCCAAATCCAGCCGCAGTGACAAAGATCATGGAGCCAGATTTAAACAGATAAACTGGGATTCTATTTGGAGGATTATTTTGCTGCAGTCATTGGTTCTGCAGAGTTGGAGAAAGTTTGTATTAAACAATACAAAAACTATAAAATCCACATTAGATTACATGACAACACAGGACCCAGTGCAGTCTGTATATTCTGATTATTAATCAGTCTTGCTGTATCGGCTTCTGGCAGATATTATTTGACTTGTGCTGTTTTGATAATTTATGACGATCCCTAAGCAGCCAAGACCACACTGAGCATGTGCACAGTCTTGGTCTTGCAAAGATGTATAACAAAGTTACAATATGGCAACCCCCAGTGGTAAACTTTGAAAGCATAAATCATTTGTTTGATTAGGCTTGTGGTGCAGCAAGTTCATGTTTATGTTTAGTATACACAATACAGCATTTCTAGCCTTATTCTATTTTAGACTTTACTTCCCCTTTAAGGTCTGCCATAGACTGGAAGGACAGTGTGGGTAACAGTTCCCAACCACAGTGGGAGCTGCTTATATTATGTCCTTGTTAGATCTGGAGTAAATTTCCTTGGTCTTTTGTTGTTAGAATATGATGATTAGGGAAGAATCTTAGATCCAAAACAAATCCTGTTTGACAGTTTTGCGTACAAAATTTGGTTCCTCCAAACTCGGAGATTTATTGCATTATTGTGTGGTCATTGGCTGCAGTATACAGGAGATTTTGTTGACTGTGGTTCATTTCATGCAGATTTAAATACAATATACAATTACAATAAAAAAACATATTTATGGGCAAATGTGGTTGTTGTTAATTGAAACCTTAAGAAGGGCACGCGAGGGGGCATAAAAGACTTGTGATATAGAGAGTAGTGCTAAAATATGTACAAACTAAGGTTGATGATAAGTTCAAATTTTAGTTTCAATGCAGATGCTCCAAGCTTCTGACTTCACAGGAATAGGTTGGGGTATTGAGGTCTCAGTGTGATTCGGCATAGACTACGTATATCACCGCTGCTGAAAGCCAATCCAATGTCTAAATGCAAAACGCCAGGTTGAGTCATGTTCCAAGGGAACAATGACATGTCTCTAATGTTTTGTGTTCAAGAAGTGAATACCCTTAATCACTCCCATTGTAAGCCTCTATGACTCACATCTGATCGGTTCTATTGCTTCTTTGATTTTCGTGCTTATGTGTAGGGACAATAGGGATAAGCCAACATTTTTTTTTGCTTTCTTTCATCTAGAAAAGAAAAAAGTCATTCAGTGGAATTCAATGTCAGATATTTCCAGGGTTTGCAGAAATACAAACTGGATAGAGAAAACATTCCATAAAGGCCTCCTTTTTCACTGATACATCCATTTATAAACTTCTTCAGACTTTGCAAGTTAACTGGTTTTTGATTTTCACTGGACTGACTGCATAAATATAGGTGCGCTGGTTAATTCATCATGATTTGCCTTAGTATCATTATTATGTAGTGCACATACAATTTAGATTGAATGGCTTTGGTTGCCATGTTCAAAATCCTAGGCCTACATTAGAGTTTTGGCTTAGAATAAACCTTCATTTATAAACCTATTATTTAAATGGGTGGTTCACCTAAGTAAGAAGGAAAGTCCTGTTATACTTGGGGGTGCCAAAAGTTAGGGTCGGTGCTCCTAACATTCAAAAACGTTACTGGCCCGGGATTATTCCAGTGAGCACCACTGAGCGATCCTCTTCCTCCTTCTTCTTCTTCTTGTCGTTGCTGCGCACGTGCAGTAGAGCGAAAAGCCAAACTTTAACAAAGAAGCAGATCCATGGTGCTCGCTGGAATAACCCCGGGCCGGTGCAGTTTTCTGCTGATAGGAGCACCAGACCAGGTTCTTTCCTTCTCCTTTAACATCCAGTACAGATTCAGTTTTGGGGGCCGATTCATGAAGCTCGAGTGAAGGATTCGAATTAAAAAAACTTCGAATTTCGAAGTGTTTTTTGGGCTACTTCGACCATCGAATGGGCTACTTCAACCTTCGACTACTACTTCGACTTCGAATCGAACGATTCGAACTAAAAATCGTTCGACTATTCGACCATTCGATAGTCGAAATACTGTCTCTTTAAGAAAAACTTCGACCCCCTACTTCGCCAGCTAAAAGCTACCGAAGTCAATGTTAGCCTATGGGGAAGGTCCCCATAGGCTTGCCTGAGATTTTTTGATCGAAGGATATTCCTTCGATCGTTGGAATAAAATCCTTCGAATCGTTCGATCCGAAGGATTTTATCGTTCGATCGAAGGAATAATCCTTTGATCGTTCGATCGCAGGATTTGCGCTAAATCATTCGACTTTAATATTCGAAGTCGAACGATTTTAGTTCCTAGTCGAATATCGAGGGTTAATTAACCCTCGATATTCGACCCATAGTGAATCGGCCCCTAATTGTGAAAAAGGGGCAGATTTATCAAGGGTCAAACTCCCCTAACTTCAAATTTGAATAAAAAAAGAACAATCTAAATTTATTGAAAAAAATCTAAGTTTTTAACTTGGGGTGAATGGGCTGTATTCAAATCGTTCGAATCGAAGTTTTAGCGCATTTGATCGAATTTGAATCGAACGATTTGCCCCAAAAAACGTAAATTTTTCAAAGTCCACCAATTGACTCCAAATAAGTTCTAGGAGTTCCCCCATAGGCTACAACAGCAATTCAGCTGGTTTTAAAAGGCGAATGATCAAAGTCTACGTTTTTAAGGGACAGTACATGATAAATTTCGATATTTGAATAGTCGCATTTTTCTATTCCATAGTCGAAGTACACAAAAATAGTTCGAAATTCTAATTTTTTAACTTCGAATTTTCACTTCAACCCTTGATAAATCTGCCCCTAATTGTTGGCTCAGGTAGATATAATTAGAGTACATACAGATTCCTGTGGATTATGTGTCTCACTAATGGAGCATCTAATTCATTTTTGACTGACCCTATAGTTCCAGAATTCCTTAGTCCAATCATCTCTAAGTCTTACCTACATAACTATTTCCATATTTCCATTGAGATACATGTACGGCTGCTTCCAATTTGTATTTCAATAACTGTATTTATTTTGAAAGCTTTGCATCTGACAGTCTGTAAATGTTTTAAGGTGATTTCTATAATGGCATGCCTTACATTTTATTACATTCATATGGGCCCCAGCTCAGGTTGAGTTGCTCTCTCCGGATGTTGGCCCTATCGCTATGTGGTTTCACATCGTATTCGCAGCTTTTACCCCATAGTTTAGTTCTTGCAGCCAAACATAAAGTAGCATCTCAGTAAACTTGCTTGTGTGATGGTGTTGGTGTATCTTAAACTTTAGCTCATTATTAAATGTTTTATTAAATGCTTCTTTATTAGAACCAAGGCCACCAATGCCCTTTAGCAAGAAAGATCAGTGCCTCTAAAATTGCACACTCCATCTTATGTTCTGTGATTCCCAGCAACGTGCTCTGGGCTTCTCCACTATATACAATATAAAATGTACAATACACTTCTGCATTTAGTATAGGTAATAGCTACGTGGCAGCATAGAAACCAGAGATTTCTGTATCAGGCCTGTAGCATCATTTAGCTCGGGGCTGGTACAGTAAACTCAGTAGATAAAATAGAGCATTTCTATCTTCTTGAAAGGGGTTGTTCACCTTTGAGTTATCGTTTACTGTGATGTAGGGAGTGATATTCTGACTCAATTTGCAACTGGCTTTCATTTTTTATTATTTGTGGGATTTTTTTTAGTTATTTAGATTTTTTTTTTTTTTTTGCATTTTCAGCAATATGATTGTTAAAGGGGAACTCCGGTTTCCAAACCAAAATTTGATAAAGATGCCCCACATAACACAGAATCAAGCAATGGGTGCTTGAACTGAAACATTCTGAAAACCACTGCCTTCGAATTTGCCCAATGTACAAGCTTCTTCTGCTTCTTTGCCATTTTCACAACAACTTGGTAGAACCTATTTTTTTTCCAGTAGGCAGGGAAATCCTAGAATGTGTAGCATACCCAGGTACGAGCATTTGATTTTATTAACACTGCTGTATAAATCTTACTTAAAGGAGAACTAAAGCCTAACTAAAGAAGTAGGTAGAAATGTTGAACATTATGTTTTGTGCTTCTGTACCAGCCCAAGGCAACCACAGCCCTTTAGCAGTAAAGATCTGTGTCTCCAAAGATGCCCCAGTAGCTCCCCATCTTCTTTTCTGCTGATTCACTGCACATGCTCTGTGCTGAGGTCACTTACTGAGCTTAGGGAGCCACTCACAATAGACAGTACACATAGAATAGAAATGTCACAATATAAGGCTGATTAGTAATTAATACACATAATTACTACATGGCAGCACAGAAACCAGTGCAATTAGCATCAGAATTGAATAATCAGCAAACCTGTAGCATCAGCTTATATTACAGCCAGGGAAGCTCATTTTCTGCTGGATAATTAGTGACGAGCCCTAAGCTTAGCTTCTCAACAGCCAATCAGAGCCCACTGAGCATGTGAGTGTCACAGACACTTTCCAAGATGGTGACCCCCTGTGACAAGTTTGAAGTCCTGGATCATTGCTGCTATTGACAAGCTCAAACTTTAGCCTCGAGCAATAAGTTCACTATATAAAATATGGGGGTTTTATCCACATTAATTGTTAGGGTTTAGTTCTCCTTTAACCCGTGTACTTTACACCATAAAATGACAGTAGCGCAAAACCACAATCACGCTCTAAATGTGGCCATCAGTGAAATACTAAATAAATATGTTATGATGAGTCTTCCTAATGCTTGATAGATCTTCTGTCTCTAACAGTTTGTTGCCTAACTTTCAGTTTGATTGTCTGCTGTTCTCTCTGCACATCTGGAAGCATTTTGTTTCCGTGACAGGACTGCAGGCAATGGATTCAATTACACTGAAAGAATTGGTTTCAGCATCAAAATGGTGAAGTTAAATGGTGTTTTGGCCGGCTTAATGTATGGTGTCAGAGAGAGAAAGAGATATCTTTCAATGACTGCTTATAAAGACTAGTACAGCACATTTGTATTTAAGACATTACAGAGAACATGACAAAGCAGCCTAATCTGTACTAAGATCAGTATTAACGACAGAAATATAGTTTAGGGAGATTATGGGGCCCATTTACTAAGCTCGAGTGAAGGAATAGAGGAAAAAAAACTTCGACCATCGAATGCGCTACTTCGACCTTCAACTTCAACCTTCGACTTGTATCGAACGATTTGAACTAAAAATCGTTCTACTATTCAACCATTCAATAGTCAAAGTACTGTCTCTTTAAGAAAAAACTTCGACCCCCTAGTTCACCACCTAAAAGCTACCAAAGTAAATGTTAGGTCCCCATAGGCTTTGCTAGCTTTTTTTGGTCGAACAAAAATGTTTCTCTTCATTCTGTCTTCATGCAGCAGTTGGGTGTCAGATATTCATTGACAGTTAGATCCAATATATCTTATAGGGGGGCTCCTATCCTAGCAGATCTCAGAGCTCACTCAAATAGCTGATTCCAGTACAAACAAAATCTAACAAAATAACTGAATTTTGCACAAATCCTGCATGTAGAGAGACATGATGTCTGGTGATTTTAATAGAGTGAGCTCTAATACATCTTCTAGGCAAAAGGAGCCCCCCTATAAGATATATTGGATTTAACTGTCAATAAATATCTGACACCCAACTGCTGAATGGAGAGAGAATGAAGAGAAACAGATGCTGAGAGAGGAATAGTAAAGATTAGATTGATTATTTCAGAAACAGTACAGAATATTTAATTGATTGTATTTAGAAAGTTTCTTATTTCAGTATGATGAAGCTTATATTAAATTTTCAATTTAATTTTCTGTGCTGCCATGTAACGAGAACGTGAACTAATTACTTATCAGACTTGCATCATTACATATTTTATCAATACAGTTTATGAGTGGGTCCCTAAGCTCAGTAAGTGACAGCAGCACAGAGCATGTGCAGTGAATCAGCAGAAAAGAAGATGGGCAGCTACTGGGGCATCTTCAGGGACACAGATCTTCCTTGCTAAAGGGATGTGGCTGCCTTAGGCTGGTACAGAAACCCAAAACATTATGTGCTGCATTTCTAACCTACTTCTTTTATAAGGTTTAGTTCTCCTTTAAGGTTAATTAAACACATGTATACATAAATAAAGACTTTTGCTATAGTGATGTGTGGATCAAGAATTTCTCGAACCGTGTTTGTATGTTCTTTGTGGCAGGGACCAGATCCCATTTATTCAGTGTCTTTTAAGAGTACATTTATTTCATTTTTCCCACCCCTCAATCTACACCATTAATGTACTGTAATTATATACAGCGACGTATATGCAAGTAGGCTCTATAAATAGCTCTTCATACTATACATGCCTAATAGATCCCATACCTGTATATCTCTCTTAATTTATTCAACCTGCTGGAGAACTATTGCCTACTCAGGAAGTTGTTCCTTTATTTATACTTAGGCATATTCTTCCAATTAGGCATCATTATAGAAACAAGTCGATGGTAATTGAAATACATTAGCATCACAATGGTTTCCCTGAAGCTTTATGAGAGCATGCGACTCTATGCGGTGTTCCAAGGAATGTTATTGCATTGTGTTTAAATACATTCATCATGCATAGAAGTTTTTTTTTATTTTAATTATGACTGTTGCTTGATATACGCTATATTCTGACTGCTACACGTCCACCCCCCTTGACTTTTTTCCATTGCCTTCCCTATAATTCAGAATTCTTAATGATGTGGTATGACTATGCTTTTTTTTATATTTTATTTTTGAAAGTATGGGGACTTCATGGTTTTTCAGCTGCAGTAGAACATTTATGGCGGGTTCCTATTGGATAACCTCCTTTGAATATACAACCTTGGACTTCTCAGTTGCTGGGTGGTCTTGGAAAAGTTATGCACAATGCTGGAGGACATACATGATTCAATTACGAATAGTCATTAGAGAATATTAAGCAAGCATTGAAAAAATATCTAAAATAATGTAAAATATGTGCCTCTATAGTTTATAATGAAGACAAGCATCTCTCTAAGTAGAAGATCCAACTTACTAGAGAATGAGTTGAGCAAGGCATGACCTGCTGGTTTATGATTAGCAATACAAGTGGCCTTAAACTGTTATAATGAATACCTTGGGATTGTGCACAGCCAACATTCTCCAGAGAGATTAAGGGATTATAATGCTTGATATTATCCTGGCCACTCGCTAATAAGTATTTCAATAATAGTAATAAACTGCTATGCTTTAGAAACACAGCTGAGTACCAGAATGAGAATTCTGCTTTTTCAATGCTCAACCCTCTGGAGATCATACATAAGAAGAGAGTCCAGGTTCTTTAGAGTTTAAAGGGAATCTGTCGTCATTTTAAACTTTTTTTTTTTGCATTTTTATAAAAAACACACATCCATAAACACTGTCTGGCAAATAAAATGTTAATCCACAAATCCATGCATAAGTTATTTTAGTTTGTATTTTGTCATGGGGGCTTCCATTTCTGTACAATGAAATATTCTATTACCGCACACCTCTTTCCACTTTTCTGCGTGGTGGTGCTGGTTCTCCGTTGACCTTGCCCGGTCTCTTTACTGCTTTGTAATTTCGAAAAACGGTCCGCACACACCAATATTGCAGTCGGGGATTGTGCCCCTTTTATTAATGCCACCAACAATCAACGTTTCGGGGGGAACACAGCCTCCCAATATTGCAGTCGGGGATTGTGCCCCTTTTATTAATGCCACCAACAATCAACGTTTCGGGGGGAACACAGCCTCCTGAAGAAGGGAGGCTGTGTTCCCCCCGAAACGTTGATTGTTGGTGGCATTAATAAAAGGGGCACAATCCCCGACTGCAATATTGGTGTGTGCGGACCGTTTTTCGAAATTACAAGGCTTCCATTTCTGCTCATTACACATTCATCCTGTGCTGCTCTAACAGCAGGCACAGCATTACCTGTGTGCTTGGAGGCAGCCACTCTGTAATGAATCCAGCTGTACCCTCCCCCTCCCCTCTCTGCCCATGCGTGTGATGTTTGGAGGAGAGAGGTCACATGGTTTGCAGGGAAGCAATTACTTTCACTTTCCTACGTTCTGCTCTACAGCTGCACTAGCAGCCCCTCCTCCCACAGACACTATCAAAGCTCCTGCCCTTCTGTAAGTTTGTTCTCTGCTTTCCTTTGGAGGGGGGAACTTTCTCTCCTTGCTGCCTTCCTAGTTAGTTTTACTGGTTACTAGATGAGGTAAAGGAGCTGTGAGTTCCCTCTGCTATCCACCTCACACACACTGCGCTCCTTTCCTGCCTGCAAGTCTTCTTTTTTTCATTAACTACTTACTGCCTCCTTTCTCCTGAGCTATTTTAACCCTTCCTAGACTTCCTCCTAAGTTTTCCTGGTTTTCAAGTATGTCCTCCTTATTTTATCCTTTTTTTCTATTCCCTTTCATCAGTCCTGGGAGTGTACTCCTGTGTTTCTCCTGTGTTTCATTTTTGTGTAAACAAATATAAATAAACTATCTATATAAAATATTTTTTCCAGTGCCCAAAATATTATTATTTATATGTTTGTATGCAGGATTTCAGTCCTTCTGAAGTGGTGTCAGTGAGAGCTTATCTTGATACCTGCCTATTGTTCAATTGACAGGCTCAGCAGACAAGGCTCTATTTACATTACAGCAGCTTGTAGGAGGGAGGGGTAATGACATCACTCCAACTTGCAGTGCAGCAGTAAAGTGTGACTGAAGTTTATCAGAGCACAAGTCACATGACCTGAGGGCAGCTGGGAAATGTCAAAATGTCTAGCCCCATAGCAAATTTTAAAATTAGGTATAAAAAAAATCAATTTCCTGTTTTGAAAAACGGATTTCAATGCAGGATTCTGCTGTAGTAGCACTATTAACTGATACATTTTGTAAAAAACATTTTTTCCACGACAGTATCCCTTTAAGAATGTAGACAGAAGAAAGATTCCCAATTGCAATTGCTATTGGGGTCACTGTCGTGTTGTAACCAGGAAACACTTTCTTGAAAATGATATCAGATGTTAATGACTGCAATTCAGAAAATGGTGTTTGAATTCAAGAATTTCTATGAAAGTACAGGGATTTTCCT
Source organism: Xenopus petersii (assembly GCA_038501925.1). Lineage (NCBI taxonomy): Eukaryota > Metazoa > Chordata > Amphibia > Anura > Pipidae > Xenopus > Xenopus petersii. Next base: position 9,926,217 of record CM076675.1, on the reverse strand, counting down.
TTTATATCTCTTGCTTTGAACCATGTGATCATGATGGTCAGTTTTTTCAGATTACCCAATGGCACATACTTATAAAAAAGTATATTATTATGAAAATGGTTAATTTACATGAAGCAGCGTTTTACATATGGGCTGTTTTATGCAATATATTTTTATATTATTATTATTATAGTTGCCTTTTTAAGCCTCTCAAAAATGGGCACTATATTAAAAGGTGATACTAGTGAACTTCAGTAGATGGAATTCCTGAGTCCTAAACAGAGCTAATGCCATATTGGCTTCCTAACTGAACTCCTAATATGTGGCTTTATTGACCACTTTTTAACCGTGGTTTCCTGGTTATAACACAACAGTAAGTCAGGCGGCACTTACAAATGAGGGTCTTTATTCTGTGTACATGCCTTTATCTTATTTCAGAACCATGGGCTTCATGAACAACATCATCTCCAGAGTGTTGAGATTGACTAATTCTGCATTTTTACCCTCTCAGTAGTTTCATTAATTTCTTGGTTTTCATTTCTATATTGGACAGACTTTAAGGTTTCATATTGGTTTCCACCCATGCTCCCTGAACATTAAAAAAGACTGTTTCAGTGATTTTTCCAATGCCAGAAGGACTGTATGTATTAGAATCAGAGGAGCACATGTGACCTGAATTCTCTAAGTCAGGGCTCCCCCACCTTTTTTACCCATTCAAATGTAAAAAGAGTTGGGGAGCAAAACAAGCATGAAAAAGTTCCTGGGGTGACAATTAAAAGCTGTGATTGGCTATTTGGTAGCCCCTGTGTGGACTGGCAGCCTACAGGAGGTTCTGTTTGGCAGTATACCTAATTTTTATGCAACAAAAAGTTGCCTCCAAACCAGGAATATTCAAAAATAAGCAGCTGCTTTGAGGTCACTGAGAGCAACATCCAAGGGGTGGATAAGCAATTTGTTACTCCTAAGCTACTGCTTGGGGATCACTATTCTAAGCCATGACTGTTGGTTTGCCCATAACGGTTCCCCATTGCAGTTAGGGTGAATGATTTCATGTCCTCCTAAAAGGAGAACTAAACCCTTGCTAATAAAAAACCCTACCCCCTACGCTACATAGACCCCCTCCCTGCTCCCCCCAGCCTAAATTGGTCAACTTTGGTCAATGCTCCTAACTTGGTGCAGATTCAGGGCATCGGAGTTCATTGGCGCCATCTTCTTCTGTTTGGGAATAGAGTTGCATGACGGCGCATGCGGAGTTGGATCTTCTTCTTCACAACAACTGCGCATGCGCCGAAAGTCACAGAGATTGCTGAAGCGCCAGAAGACCTGAAGATTATCGAAGAGAAGAAGATGGCGCCCATGAACACCGATTGAACTTGCTGTATTTCTCAAGCCATTTTCCCACTAATCCCTGATTCAATCTTCAAAACAGATTTCAATCTCTCTGCATCATACATCCAAGATAAGAACTTGTATGAGTGGATGGGTTTACCAATATCATTAGCACCCAAAACTTAAATTCCAGATAGTAGGTCATGAATTACCCACGCACTGAAATAAGGAGGTAAGTGTTATTTACATTCTGTTAGCAGGGATGTGGCCCTTAGACATAAATCACTGGTGAAGGAGGAGGAACTTAGTTCTGACCATAAGGAATAAAAACTAAATGTAAAATATCAGCTAATATTAAATCAAAAAACGAACAATGGTAAGAGAAAGAGCTGCTGATTGAGAATCTGTATTACTGCGCTGGGTAATGATCTCCTTCTTGTTATTCTAAATTCTGTTTTAATCAAGCTCAGGCCCCAGGTGCTGTGAACAGTGAATGGAACAGCCGCCAGATTGCACTGACAGTCGGGTACCTCTCGCCTACTGTTTTTCTTAATATCCCTTTTCACACAAATTCAAAGAGAAGAGGTAAAATCTATAACCATGGTTATTTTTTTTTTACAGACAGCAATTCATTCTGATTGTTATCAGTTGATTATTTAATAAATGAGGTGCTAAAGCTGCTGTGAAACACATACATTAACTCCTGCTGTATAAGGTGTTCTGCCTCAATGCAGTCACTGAGAAGGAATACTAAGGTACTGGGAGAGACTTGATTCAAGCCATTTAGCGTTTGTATGCAAAAGGTACCATTGTGTGGCTGTTATGTTTAAGGCAGGCTCCATATTATTTGTCATAAACAAACTATGCTGCTGCATGGGATGGGATATGATCTGGAATGCAGAGGTCACACATTTCTCACTGTTATCAGGCTTACTAATGGCAAATAATCTGTCAGAAACACCTCTCTCTCTCTATCTATATATCTCTTTCTATCTTATCTCTCTCTCTCTATATATCTCTTTCTATCTTATCTCTCTCTCTCTGTCTCTCTATATATATCTCTTTCTATCTTATCTCTCTTACGCTCTCTTCTATCTATATCTCTTTCTATCTTCTCCCTCTCTCATCTCTCTATCTATCTATCCTCATCTATCTATCCATCTCTATCTATCTTCTCCCTCTCTCATCTCTCTATCTCTCTCTCTCTATCTCTCTCTCTCTCTCTCTCTATCTATCTATCTATCCTCATCTATCTATCTATCCTCATCTATCTATCCATCTATCTATCCTCATCTATCTATCTATCTATCTATCTATCTATCTATCTATATCTATATCTATATCTATATCTATCTATCTATATCTATCTATCTATCTATCTATCTATCTATCATCTATCTATCTCTCTATCTATCTATCCTCATCTATCTATCTATCCTCATCTATCTATCCATCTCTATCTATCTTCTCCCTCTCTCATCTCTCTATCTCTCTATCTCTCTCTCTCTCTCTCTCTCTCTCTCTCTATCTCTCTCTCTATCTATCTATCCTCATCTATCTATCTATCTATCTATCTATCTATCCTCATCTATCTATCTATCCTCATCTATCTATCCATCTATCTATCCTCATCTATCTATCCTCATGTATCTATCCTCATGTATCTATCCTCATGTATCTATCCTCATCTATCTATATCTATCTATCTATCTATCTATCATCTATCTATCTATCATCTATCTATCTATCTATCTATCTATCATCTATGTCTCTTTCTCCCTCTCTCTTTCTCTCTCTATCATGTATGATATCCAATATACGTTAATATAAATTATAATATTTATACAGGTAATGGCAAATGATTTCAGACATATTTTGACATTTCCTTTTCGTGGTTTTCTTCCTGTAGGAAAACCTCACTACAGACCTCTACCCTCTAACTTTCCATGCAAAATCAATAGAAACATCATTGGGGCCAAAGAATTAGAATGTTTGGTTAATATTAGATTCTGCCCTGTCCTTCACTCCTCATATCCAGTCATTTATTAAATCATGTCACTTCCACCTCAGGAACATCCCCAAGATTATTTATAACCCAAGATGCCTCCAAAATTCTTATTCACTCTCTCATCATATCACGTCTAGACTACTGTAACTCTCCATTAATTGGCCTTCCCTGCTAGAGACTATCTCCTCTCCAGTCCATTATGAATACTTCTGTCAGGCTTATACACCTCAACTAATGACCCTGACATTCAAAGCAATTCATAACTCTGCCCCACCCTACATCTCTGATGGCATCTCTATATACTCACCCGCTTGCTACGTTCCTCTACTGACCTGCTCCTCAACTCTTCTCTCACTACCTCCTCACATGCTCGAATTCAAGACTTTGCAAGGGCTGCACCCTTCTCTGGAATTCTCTCCCACGCTCTGTCCAGCTTTTGCCCAACCTTTCTGCCTTCAAAAGATCTCTTATCACTTATCTATAGAAAGCCTACCCTCATTCTGTTTAGCTACCAAACGCAACAACAACAGAACAAGGGGAAGGTAACCAGATAGCAGCTCCCTAACACAAGATAACAACTGCATGGTAGATCTAAGAACAACACTCAATAGTAAAATCCAAGTCCCACTTAGACTGATTCCGTTACATTAAGTAGGAGAAATAACAGCATGCCAATCTAAAGTGCAGGCACAAGTCATATGACTGGGGCAGCTGGGAAACTGACAATATGTCTAGCCCCATGTCAGATTTCAAAATTGAATAGTATCCCTGGTTATGGGTATGGGACCTGTTATTCAAAATGCTCTGGACCTGGGGTTTTTCAGATAATGGATCTGTTTTTCAGATAATGGATCTGTAATTTGGATCTTTATACCTTAAGTCTACTAAAAAAAAAATCATGTAAACATTAAATAAACCCAATAGGCTGGTTTTGCCTCCGATAAAGATTAATTATATCTTAGTTGGGATCAAGTACAAGCTACTGTTTTAATATTTCAGAGAAAAGGGAAATTATTTTTAAAAATGTTGATTATTTGGATAAAATGGAGTCTATGGGAGATGGCCTTTCCGTAATTCGGAGCTTTCTGGATAACGGGTTTCTGGATAACGGGTTTCCGGATAACGGATCCTACACCTGTATCTGTATCCCACTGTGCAAGGATGCAGTGTTAGATTCAGCAGTAGAAGATGCTGACGGGGCTTTACAGATGGTTTTTAAGCGTTTGAATTTATTATTTAGGCTTCCTTGCGAACACAAATGATTTTATAGAAACAGTGAGTCTTTGTGTTTGCCCAGTGCATTTCCTATTAATGTTCTTCTCTACTATTCACAGCTTAATGCGATGTCTGTCCTTGAGAAAATATTAAACAGTAGTAGAAACAAAAATATATTTTACCTTTTTCACAGTTGGTGCATTTAAAACACCACCATTGCTATTTTATTGTGTTTAAATGCAGTGTGTTGTGTTAACAAGTCCTATTCCACAGCAGAGAAGTAAAAGGGAATTAGCCTTGCTTTTGTGCAGCCGATATAACTCTTTTCTTGCAGTAACGGTGGCACTGGAAAATGAAATATTTATCCATGTGCATAAGGGAGTGATTTAAAAACCTACATTTGTTTACAATCCAACTCAATAAATTAAGGAGACTGTAAAGACTATAAACATACATGGTGATCTGGCGCACCCCAGTGGATATAGTGAGAACTGCGTGTATTTCATTTGGATTCGCGTTTTCTGTGCTTTTTGTTGCAGGTTTATATTTTGCTCTTGTTGCAGGTTCTATTTATTTATAAATAATCCTATTAGGCACAGAAAACTTATAGGGGATTATATACTAAACTACGAATGCAAAAATCATGGAAAATTTGAAATAAAATCTGACATAAAAAAATCACAAATTTTTTCGGAATTTATTCAACCCAGAGGATGGAATAGTCAGAATCAGAAAATCTGGCATCTCAGACCTGTTGAGGTTGCATATAAGTCAATGGGAGAAGCCCCAATGATTTTTTGATGTGCCCTGGGTTTTTGTGCAATACCCCAAAGTTTTCTGAGTTTTTTTAAAGGTGAAAATCGGATGATTAAATCCGAAAAAAATCGTGGAAATGAGATTTTTTGCCGCAAAGCAAATTTTTGGGAAAATGTAATAATAAATAAGCGTAATAAACCCGAGCCGATTGGATCGGAGTTTGTAGCAGAAAATATTGAGATAAATTTGGACTTTGATAAATAACCCCCATAGGGGGTTAAAAAAATCAGACTTTTGAAAAATCGCAAATTTTACGGAATTAATTACACTCCAAGGATGGAAAAGTCTGAATCAGAAAATACGGCATCTCAGACCTGTTGAGGTTGCATATAAGTCAATGGGAGCCAATGATTTCTTGATGTGCACTGGGTTTCATGAAATAGTTTTCGGGTGAAAATTCGGAAAAAAACGTGAAAATCAGATTTTTTTTCTTGCAAAGCAAATTTTCGGGAAAATGTAATAATAAATAAGCATAAAAAACCAGGGCGGATTTGATCGGAGTTTGTAGCAGAAAATATTGAGATAAATTTGGACTTTGATAAATAACCCCCTATATAGTGTTTAAAGTTCTCCGGTCTCATGTAATCTTACTACTTGGGAAAGAGAAATTCAATTAAAAACTACTACTAAATTCTAAAGAATCAATCGTTTATAGAACCAGAAGGCGACAACCAGTTAGTCCCCCCTGGGGTCAATTATTATTATTATTAATAATAACACTACATAAAGAAGCAACATATCCTGCAGTGCTGTCAATGCACTTTCCACAGTAGAGACCTTCCCCTGTTTTAAGTGTGTTAAAGGAGTCAATCACCTTTAAAGGGCATGTAAAGTGCAACATAGAATAAGGCTAGAAATGCTGTATTTTGTATACTAAATATAAACCTGAACTAACTGCACCACAAGCCTAATCAAACAAATGATTTATGCTTTCAAAGTTGGCCACAGGGGGTCACCATCTTGTAACTTTGTTATACATCTTTGCAAGACTAAGACTGTGCACATGCTCAGTGTGGTCTGGGCTGCTTAGGCTCCCCCTGCTGTTCATAAGTATGATTGTTTCCCTGCAGAGCAGTTAGAGACCGTCTCACATACTATCCACAGCAGTAAATGAAGGGAGAATTTCACTGCATACTGTCAGGTTTCTTATAAAAACGGTACATATTTTTTAATTAAAGTATATTGGAGATAGGTTTCTTTTTCATTAAAGAAAGTAAAAATGGGATTTTATGTTTTTGCCTTTACATGCCCTTTAAGTTAACTTTTAGTATTTTATAGAATGCCCCACTCTTAACAACATTTCAATTGGTCTTGTTTTTTCTAGTTTCACTTTGTTTGTTTGGGGGTTTTTTTCTTCTGCCTCTTTCCAGCTGTCAGATGGGGGGGTCACTGACCCCAGCAGCTAAAATGCCAAAAGGGAGTGCTTTATTGTTATTGTTACTTTTTATTACGTATCTTTCTATTACAACCCTCCCCTATTTATCTACCAGTCTCTTGTCCAAACAACTATATGATTGCTAGGGTAAATTGGACCCTAGCAACCAGCTAGCTGCTAAAATTCTACACTGGAGAAGTGTTGAACCAAAAGTTAAATCATTCAAGAACCACAAAAATTAAAACATAAGAATCAATTACAAATAGTCTTATATTATGAATGATTTAACTTTTTGTTGTCTCTAATGGGGGTTATTTATTTCCTAGTAGGACTTTTAAAGGTAAAAGACCATTTTTCTTAGATACAAAAACTTTTTTTTGTGATTTATTAAAGTCCGATGGTGTTAAAAGTGTGAATAAAAAAGTACTCCAACTCAGACCTGCCGAGATCATGTAGAAGTCAATGGCAGACGTCACGAAGATATACTGATTTGCGCTGGGTTTACGAAAAAGTTGCGGTATTCGGGAGTCAAATCTGAAAAAATATCGGTATTCGGGCGTCAAATATGAAAAAGTCGCGGATTAGGATTTTTTACAATCTTTTTTTAGATTTTTTTTGGAAAATGTAATGATTAATTATGAAGGAAGTCTGTGTGGATTTGGTCGGGTGAGATAAATTTGGATTTTGATAATTAACCCCCTAAAAGTTCATTTAAAGGTGACCCACTGTTTTAAGTATATAGATTATACTGTGAATATTTATCAAAAAGATATGGGACATCCAGTCTTTTTGGACACTGGTTAATCGATGGCAAGCTTTCAATGAAAGGGGTGGTTCACCTTTAATTTAACTTTTAGTATATTATAGAATATCCAATTCTAAGCAACTTTTTCATTGGTCTTCATTATTTTTTTTATAGTTTCTAAATGATTTGCCTTCTTCTTTTGACTCTTTGCAGCTTTCAAATGGGGGTCACTGACCCCGTCTAAAATACAAATGCGCCGTAAGGCTACAAATGTATTGTTATTGCTACTTTGTATTACTCATCTTTCTATTCAGGTCTCTCCTATTCATATTCCAGTCTCTTATTCAAAACAGTGCATGGTTGCTAGGGGAATTTGGACCCCAGCAACCAGATTGTTGATATTGCAAACTGGAGAGCTGCTGAAAAAAAGCTAAATAACAGAAAAACCACAGATAATAAAAAATTAATAGCAAATTGTTTCAGAATGTCACTCTCTACATAATACTAAAAGTTAACTCAAAGAAAGAGGCTGCTCTGATGTTCTTCTGCTTAGGAAAGATTTGAGAAAGGTTTAAAAAAAATTTCCAAAGTAGATGAACATCAGAGCAACCTCTTTCTTTCTCCTGACAACTTCCTTGACTACTTGGTGGTCAGACTGGTCAGAAACTGACCAGCAGGTGGCGCTGTTGGAACAAAATTCATTCATATTAACAGTACATGTATCCCTTAATATCTTGGAATAAAAACAAAATAAATAATCATTGTACATTGCAAAACTTCTTAGAATAGCCCCCTCATCAATTTTACATCTACTTATTTTATAGGTTTACCTGTCATTTAAGGCTCTTTGCTCATTTACATTTCACTTCGTTCTCTGCGGTCATGAATTATGTTTATCCTACAAAACCCAGCAACCGGTTTTCATTCGTCCGAGTGTTTTATTCGCTGAAAATATATTCCAAATCCTAAATTGTTTTTGTAGGTAATGTGCAGACGGGGCAGGCAATTAGGCTTTTTTGTTTGTTTCCGGTAAACGAAAAAAGAGCTGAACGTTCTCCAGCAGGTTTATCAAGATGTGCCTAGAGGAATAAAGGTCTCTGCTGTGTCTGCCCAGCAGCGGGGAGTTAAGTTAAAGGAAGCGATGCACCGAATCCAGGATTCGGTTTGGAATTCGGCCAGGATTCAGCCTTTTTCAGCAGTATTCGGATTCGGCTGAATCCTTCTGCCTGGCCGAACCAAATCCACATCCTAATTTGCATATGCAAATTAGGACGGGGAGGGAAATCGCATGACTTTATGTCACAAAACAAGGAAGTAAAAAATGTTTCCCCCTTCCCATCCCTAATTAGCTTATGCAAATTAGGATCCGGTTCGGTATTTGGCCGAATCTTTGGCCGAATCCAAAATAGTAGTGGATTCGGTGCATCACTAGTTAAAGGTGGTTCCATTTAGCAAATCATTTTCTATATATTTGTTATAGATTTAAAGGGATACTGTCATGAGAAAAATTTTTTTTTCAAAATGAATCAGTTAATGGTGCTGCTCCAGCAGAATTCTGCACTGAAATCCATTTCTCAAAAGAGCAAATAGATTTTTTATATTTAATTTTGAAATCTGACATGGGGCTAGATATATTGTCAATTTCCCAGCTGCCCCTGGTCATGTGACTTGTGCCTGCACTTTAGGAGAGAAATGCTTTCTGGCAGGCTGCTGTTTTTCCTTCTCAATGTAACTGAATGTGTCTCAGTGGGACATGGGTTTTTACTATTGTGTGTTGTTCTTAGATCTACCAGGCAGCTGTTATCTTGTGTTAGGGAGCTGCTATCTGGTTACCTTCCCATTGTTCTTTTGTTTGGCTGCTGGGGGGGAAAAGGGAGGGGGTGATATCACTCCAACTTGCAGTACAGCAGTAGAGAGTGTTTGAAGTTTATCAGAGCACAAGTCACATGACTTGGGGCAACTGGGAAATTGACAATATGTCTAGCCCCATGTCAGATTTCAAAATTGAATATAAAAAAAACTGTTTGCTCTTTTGAGAAATGGATTTCAGTGCAGAATTCTGCTGGAACAGCACTATTAACTGATTCATTTTGAAAAAAAAAAAAATTCCCATGACAGTATCCCTTTAAACAAACCTCAAACACACATTTGCTTTCCTCTTTTTATTTTAGTTTTTATTTTGGTTTGAATGCCAGTCTTTTAAAAATGAACTTGGGTTCATTCCACTGGATTCTACCGGTTGATTTTGATGGGGAAGATTGTTGGGTTGGATGAGAGCAGAGCAGACGCTCCACATCTGATGAGCACAAATTGCAATCCACACTATAAACAAGAGTAACAAGGGTAACATTTCTGAGCTGTTCCATCTCAAAAAACCAATAAAGTGCAGACTGGCACATACAGGGAGATTCAGATTGCAGTCGACAGCTTCAGCCCCTGTTCATTTCATTCCTCGCGGCTCACGTTCTGCTAAAGGAGAATTGTTGTGAGCGACAAACAGCCTTGATAATGAGATTCACAAAAAAAGGCGACTCTGCCACATTATTGGGTCATTTTCAAGATTGCAGTTTTCCAATACAATTTATCGGTGTCGGAATGACAAGGGGAAATGTCTTTGCTTATTCCCAAGTCCTTCCCCCCGGAACAGTCTGCACCAAAGCCAAGTTACAGAACGCGGCACTTTATGTGAAGGAATACTGGAAATATTTTGATATTAAACAGTAAATAGATGGATTTGGAATTAAATTTCTGTTAAAGTGATACTGGCATGTATTAAGGATAAACCTGAAATAAGCGCAAGTCACATGACTGAGGGCACCTAGGAAACTAAGAACATGTCTAGTCCCATGAACAAAACCAAAATGATAATTCCACATACTTTAAATTACCATTATACTTTCCTGTATCAACATACATGTAGTAAAGACAGAGTATCCTTGTACTGTACTTGTCTGATGCCGGATACATACACAAACTAGATTCCCTAAAGAATAAGTTAACCTTTAAAATAAGTAAATGTAAAATTGATGAGGGGGCTATTCTAAGAAATTTTGCAATGTACATTCATTATTTATTTTGTTTTAATTTCAAGATATTAAAGGAAAACTATACCCCCCAAACAATGTAGGTCTCTATTAAAAGATACTGAGTAAAACAGCTCATGTGTAAAACCCTGCTTCATGTAAATGAACCATTATCATAATAATATACTTTTTTAGTAGTATGTGCCATTGGGTAATCATAAATAGAAAATTGCCATTTTAAAAAATAAGGGCCGCCCCCTGAGATCGTAAGATTCACTGTGCACACATACAAACCACATGTAAGGTCACATGAGCCAATTAACAGACAGAGTTCTGCCTTTTGCTTCCTCACTTCTTCCTGTTACAGTTAGTGTTGTAGTATTTCTGGTCAGGTGATCTCTGAGGCAGCACAGATAGAGTCACGAAATGGTGGTTCAAGGCAAGAGATGTAAAAGGGCAATATTTATGTAAATATATATTCCAGTTTGGTAAGATTCTTTAATATGTCATTCAATTTGATATAAACTATCTGTTGCTTAAGTATTCATTTTGGGGGTATAGTTTTCCTTTAAGGGATACATGTACTGTTAATGAATGAATTGTGTTACAACAGCGCCACCTGCTGGTCAGTTTCCCACCAGTCTGACCAGCAAGTAGTCAAGGAAGTTGTCAGGAGAAAGAACGAGGCTGCTCTGATGTTCTTCTGCTTAGGAAACACATTTTAAACCTTTCTCAAATCTTTCCTAAGCAGAAGAACATCAGAGCAGCCTCTTCCTTGAATATACAAAAGCACAATGACTGCAAATTCCCCATTGTGTACAGATTTGCCTGAAAAGCAGCAAAATTATGAACTTTCTACTTCATAAAGTGTTGTGCTTCCGTTAAAATGATTCCGACATTTCGTGTTTTGCTTTTAAAACCTGCAATTAGCATATGTTCATCCCAGGCAGAACTGAACGATCTTTTTATCTAATCAGCATTTCTCGCTGTTTCCCGTTAACTGCCATGATTGATTTTAATGTTTTTCTTCTTTGCCGCAACCTTGAAAATTAATTTTGGGGATTTTTTTTTTTTTTTGAATAGTTTAGTTGGAGATATGTGGGTAATATACTCCCTCTTATTAATTACATATACAACAAAAAAGTCAGTTATGATTTCTTATCTATGAAGTACCTGAGAATGGCGCCATTCAACAACTGCAGCCATCGCTGCACAACTGAAATTGCGGATTGTAAATTAAACCTAACTGTTTATATAGAAGCCTAATATAAGCGACTGAAACAAGGGACAATGTTGGAAGGGTTATTGCCTGCTCTCCTTTAAAGGATAAGTAAACCTTTAAAATAAATGAATGTAAAATTGATGAGGGGGCTATTCTAAGCACTTTTGTCATTTACACTCATTATTTATTTTGTTTTGATTCCAAGATATTAAGGGATACATGTGCTGTTAATATGAATCAATTTTGTTACAACAGCGCCACCTGCTGGTCAGTTTCCCACCAGTCTGACCAGCAAGTAGTCAAGGAAGTTGTCAGGAGAAAAAAAGAGGCTGATGTTCTTCTGCTTAGGAATAAAATTAGAAACCTTTCTCACATCTTTCCTAAGCAGAAGAACATCAGCCTCTTTCTTTCTCCTGACAACTTCCTTGACTACTTGCTGGTCAGACTGGTGGGAAACTGACCAGCAGGTGGCGCTGTTGTAACAAAATTCATTCATATTAACAATACATGTATTCCTTAATATCTTGGAATCAAAACAAAATAAATAATGAGTGTAAATGACAAAAGTGCTTAGAATAGCCCCCTCATCAATTTTACATTCATTTATTTTAAAGGTTTACTTATCCTTTAATTTCCCTACAGAGCTAGTATAGGTAGCATTAAATAGATGCCTAATATAAAGGACAGCAATGTGGAGAAAGGGTTGGAAAGGTTTCTACCTGCTCTGCTTTCATTTCGATACAGAATGAGTATAGGTAGCATTAAATAGATGCCTAATATAAAGGGACAGTGATGAGATTAAGGGGTTGGAAAGGTTACTACCTGCTCTGCTTTAATTCCCCTACCGCAGTGAAATCCATGTTCTGCGGTACAGAAGGCCGGGATTTTTCTGTCACATTAGAGGGTTCAATTTTGCCCCGTGTAAGTAAAACAGATTATTATGTAAAAATGAAAGTTGCGGCCGGATGGCATGTTGATCTGTACATACCTTTGTAGTGTTCTATGTATTTAGACAACACTAGCAAAAGATAACCACTATAGGGCGCTTTGTCCCTTTTATATCTGATTGTAAGAAAAAGAAAGAAAAATGCAAGACAACCTGTTTCAGGTTTCTAAAAGTTTGTCAAATGTTCATCCCCAAACAGAAGGTCAAAGTAACAGCGGAGTGAGTTAATGTTAGAAAAGTAAATGTCTCAATGGCGCAGCCCTGATCTCAACCCTAATACAAATCTATGGTACTACCTTTTTTTTTTTTTTAAAACTGAATGCCCAGGTGTCATGAAAGAGACCTGAACATACCTCCCAACTTTTGAGCGGGACAGTCCCACTTTTGACAGCTCAACCCGCAGTCCCGGATTTGTACTGATATTTCCCGAGTTTCTCTTTGATCTGCTGCACTGAACAGAAAAAGATACAAAGTTTCTAACTTAATTGGCTCTTGCCAGAGAGCCTAGAACACATACTTAAGATACTTTTGTAACAGTTTTATCAGCATATCTAGCCTTATTCTATTTTAGACTTGACTTCCCTTTTAAAGGGCAATTCACCTTCGTTAGAAAAACTGTAATAACACATAAAAAACCACAGCCATTTTTTCTTTGTCCCTTTTTCTATTTCCAAAATGTTAAGAGGTATGGAACTCCTTTACAAATAAAACCCCCACACGTTAGTATTATGGTAATAACATCAACATCTGTCCTATTTTTGCCATGAAACAGCTCCATACATGGGCCAATAAGGGGCAGACTTGGCCTGTTAGCAGCTTGTGTCGGGCCTATGTATGGCCACCTTTAGATTCACTGGGTAACTATTGCAGAATCAGACACTGCTATTAATGCAGTTTATACTTACATGAAAAACATCATATTTCTAAATTTTTGGTGGGGTCCCTCAGATGTTTTTACTCTGGTCCCTGGAACTTTGCTTGATAACTTATAGTTAAACCACTGTAAGACTGTAAGCTCCATTGAGGCATTGGTGAACAGATTGCAGTGAGTGGCCAGTTACAGCAAAAAAGCTGCCTCTTGTACCAAATTTAACCCGGAAATTCGGTTATGTTACTGCAGAGATGAAGCAATGTAGAACCCTTTGAAGAATCATGCGTCCCTTGTGGCAAACATTGAAAGTAAGGGCCAGGGCACATAGGAAAATTCGGGGAGATTAGTCACCCGGCAATTCGATTTCTGAAGTTGCCTCACGAGGAAACTTCGGGTGACTGCGGAAACTGAATTGCTCCGAGTGCCATCTCGCTGGTAATTTGCATTTTAGCCGGCGGGAAGGCAGTTTGGGGAGATTAGTCACCCGCCGGACGACTAATCTCCCTGAATTTGCCTGTGTGACCTGACCCTTAAGATAATGACAAGATGGAAATGTTACCCGGGTGGTGGATAAAGTAGTAACCTCCTATTACCATTCCGGATCCGGATGAAGTCTGAAAAAGTAGAAAAGCTCCGGCCGGCCCAGGCTACACAGGCACAAACAACACACATCAGGTATTTCCAAAAAGCAGATCCATAAACCTGAACTATTTGTGTGTAGAATAAGAGTGAGACCAGATAAAAACTGTAGCCCGCTGGCATTGTTTGCCCTTCAAGTTCTAGCACTGGAGGCTTTTGTTTTCTCTCTCTGCTACCGGCTTAGCAAGATAAACACACAAGAAGTCTGACACCAGTTAAGGACATGGCAGACAATACAGTGACGTTCTGAGCAGAATAAAAATAGTTCAGGCAAGGTTCTAAAAAAAGCAGGGAATTCTAAAGAACGATTTTAAACCCACCCAAGTCCTTTGTAATTGTAGAGTCACTTGTGAAAGTTATACATTGCTCCCCCGAGAGCCCAGCCGTACAGTTTGGGAACCACCGCCTTAGACTTATAAAGAATCCTCACATTTCTCTGACACCATTCTGCCCCCAGGTTACAGGAGTCAAGCTGCAGTCGGCTCCAACATGGAACAAGTATCATAAAAGAAAGCAGTTGATCCAATATCACTATGATCTATGTCTGATTATCTGCAGCAGCCAAGATGCTTGGTCATCTATACTGTGACTGTTGCAGCAAATACATTACATTACACAAGTCCAGGGAACCTTAAAGGGATCCTGTCATCAGAAAACATGTTTTTTTTTCAAAACACATCAGTTAATAGTGCTGCTCCAGCAGAATTCTGCACTGAAATCCATTTCTCAAAAGAGCAAACAGATATTTTTATATTCAATTTTGAAATCTGACATGGGGCTAGACATTTTGTCAATTTCCCAGCTGCCCCTGGTTATGTGACTTGTGCCTGCACTTTAGGAGAGAAATGCTTTCTGGCAGGCTGCTGTTTTTCCTTCTCAATGTAACTGAATGTGTCTCAATGGGGCATGGGTTTTTACTATTGAGTCTTGTTCTTAGATCTACCAGGCAGCTGTTATCTGGTTACCTTCCCATTGTTCTTTTGTTTGGCTGCTGGGGGGGGAAAAGAGAGGGGGGTGATATCACTCCAACTTGCAGTACAGCAGTAAAGAGTGATTGAAGTTTATCAGAGCACAAGTCACATGACTTGGGGCAGCTGGGAAATTGACAATATGTCTAGCCCCATGTCAGATTTCAAAATTGAATATAAAAAAATCAGTTTGCTCTTTAGAGAAATGGATTTCAGTGTAGAATTCTGCTGGAGCAGCACTATTAACTGATTCATTTTGAAATTTTTCCCATGACAGTATCCCTTTAATAAAGACAATAAGAGTTGTTATATTGTCCTACACATGAGCCCACTGTATAGTTTATGTGCCGTATGTTAGGAAATACAGGGGGGAAGCTGGTTACCCCAAAAAAAAACATTTAAGGTCTTTTGCAGACTATCACTCTGAAAAAAGAAAAAGACGCCAGCGTTTTTGGGACTTAGAAGCTTTTTTTCCACTAAAAAATATGATGTACTTGTAAGTAACAGAAGATTGAGGAAGATCTATGCACTCCAGTGCACTTCGCCTGGTCGGACCTGGCGAAGGTAAGTCTGGCGAAAGAGGTAACGTTCAGTAAAATCCGCATTTTAGTGAGTTTGCAGAGTGACGCCCATTCACAGAGCAAATTGTTGCCTGCCGATAAGAGTGTGAATGACCCCTAGTGTCTATCCCTTTCGCTAGTGAAGTGACGCCTGCGCCCATTAGTAAATTGGCAATGTCCCTGCGGGCGATAACACAAGTGTTTGCCACTTCGCCCTCAAGTAAATCTGCCCCTTAGGCTGCAGCTACGCTGTAAGCACGGCGGATTTTGGTAAAAAAAATGCAAAATCTTTGGCATCGAAATCTGCTGCGTTTGCCTGTACCCAAGCAGAGGTAATGATTCCGGGTGCAGGCAGCGCAGCAGAAGAGGACTAGCGGGACAACAGATTCTTAGCCTGCTTTCGCCACAAACCAATATACATGTCATGTGCCGTCTCCCATATCCAACCCAACCCCGTCCTGTAATACAAGCAGCCTGTGCTGATGTTACTGCCCATACACCACTTGTCTGTGGAATGATTTCACTGCAGGAGAGGAAAGTGTGCAGGAAGGGTCAGTGCTGGGGGGTCAGTGACAGAAGGAAGGTAGAACAGGAGGACATGAGTAGTGATGGGTGAATTTATTTGGCAGGCGCTTATTCGTGGCAAATTTGCCCGTTTCGCCACCTGCGAATAAATTCACTGGCAAAAATTTGCCGGCATCGGAAAAATTTAGATGCCGTTTAGTGAATTTTTCGCCAGTTTCGAACTTCACAGGAACTTTGCGAAATTCCTGGCGAAGCAAAACAAATTCGCCCATCACTAGACATGAGTCCACAGTCTTAAAACCGTAGCCTTTAAAGGGGTTGTTCCCCTTTGAGTTAACTTTTAGCATGTAGAGAGTGATATTCCGAGACAATTGGTTTTCATTTTTTTTATTTGTGGTTTTTGAGTTATTTTGTTCAGCAGCTCTTCAATTTGTAATTTCAGCAGTCTGGTTGCGAATGTCCCAATTGAACTAGGATTGATATGAATAAGAGACTGGAATGTGAGTAGGAGAGGACCTATACAGAAAGATAAATATTTAAAAAATAGCAATAATAAACGTGTAGCCTTTTTTTCTTGGATGGGTTCAACGATCCCCACTTGAAAGCAAGTCAGAAGAGGAAGACAAATAATTCAAAAACTATAAAAAAAAGAAATAAAAATGAAAGCCAGTTGAAAAGTTGCTTGGAATTATCGGTTCTATAACATACAATGGGGCAAATTCACTAAGCAGCGAAAATGAGGTAGCAACGCCTTCTCCAGGCGAATTTTCACCAGGGCGCCGCTAATTCACTAAAATCCGAAGTTGCGCTAAGGGAGGCGAACGGTAGCGAATTTGCGCAAACGTTAATTCGTCAAGCAAAGCGAAGTTACGCTAGCGATGCGTAAATTGCATAAGGCGCCAAGTTAAAGTATAATGGACGTATATGTTGCAGCAAATAAATTACACTACACAAGCCTGGGAAAGCTTCATAACATAAAATAGAGGTGTTATATTGCCCTACACATGAGCCCACTGTATAGTTTATGTGCCATATGTTAGGAAATGTAGGGGGGAAGGAGGGTACCCCCAAAAAAATTTACG
Organism: Xenopus petersii; assembly: GCA_038501925.1. Lineage (NCBI taxonomy): Eukaryota > Metazoa > Chordata > Amphibia > Anura > Pipidae > Xenopus > Xenopus petersii. The sequence continues at coordinate 9,908,914 of CM076675.1, read as the reverse complement.
ATCTTTTTCAGCCTATCACTCTTAAAAAAGGAAAAAACTATTTTTGAAGCAAGCCCTATCTACTCTATTGCACTTCGCCTGGTCTGAGCTGGCGAAGGCAAGTCTGGCGCAAGAGGTAACGTTCAGTAAAATGTGCAAGTTAGTGAATTAGCGGAGTTACATTGACCCTTCGCCAAAGCGCAACTTCGCCTGGCATAAAAGGTGAGAAGTAGTGCTAGAGTAGATCCACTTTGCTAGCGAATTTACGCCAGCGCCCGTTAGTAAATCGGCGAATTAACGAAATGACATGACGCTGGCGAATTTGCGCTAACGTTAGGCGCTTCGTGCTTTAGTGAATTTGCCCCTAAATCTTAACTTAAAAGAGACCCTCCCCTTGAATCTATACCTTCCAGTTACAATGCAGAAGCAGGGCAGTGTGTAAAGAGAAATATAATGTTTTTGCTGTATGTTTAAATATTCATCCCTAGTGAACCTGTAGATAAATGGCCTGGATAAAATAGTCATGGACTGAACCTAAACTATAAATGTTACTACCACCAGGGTCATAATCTGTCCTTCCTCTCTGCCCCCTAATCTTACAGCCATTCTGCTGACAAACTTCTTTATGTGACATTGACCATAAACCCGTGACTTTCCGGTGTTGTTAAATGGACCAGTATAGCATCACTGATAAGTTTCCTGTGAATGTAATAAAAATATGATGTAAATGTATAATTACTGTACTGTTCCATTACCTCCCCCAATCCAGCTACAAGAAATGTTCATGGTTAGTGATGGGCCAATTTCACCCGTTTCACAGAAGAATATTTGAATTTCTCGCAAAATTTGCTAAGAGGCGAAAAATTTTGGACTCTCGTCCGAAAAGTCGCTTACGTCGATTTTGATCCCGGCATTAAAGTCCAAATAGTGAAGAGGCGTGGCGATTTTGACATGAGTGACTTTTCAGATGCACAACCAGACGGCTACAAATTTTCATGGGATTTTCGTGAATTTATTTGCCAGCGCTGAAATGTGGAGATTCGCCACAAATTCGCCATCACTATTCATGGTCTGCTTGCAGTTTTATCTTTGCTTAAAATATCATTGTTTCTTAAATCCAGGTCATCCCCCTCCTATAACCCTTGTTTGAAAACAATATCCAGAAAGAGTCCCCTTGAAGCCTCGGGAACACAGCATGGAGTCACTGTGCTCAGTTGTGTATGGGAGTAAATGGGAGTCTCCGTAGCCATAGATTCTCTCAGCTTGTAAAATTGTGACCTGTGGGCTGGCCCAAGAACCACTGATTTGGGCTGGCAGAGCACATGGTACACCAAACTTTGCCCATCAGGCTAATGATGTTAGCATCCCCAGTTCTTCTACCCTGCAGCAGATCAAAGCATTAGCGTTCAATTAGAGCAACTTCGTTAGAGGTATTGCGCTCACGTTAATTTGCATACAGTGGGAAATTATAAAGTTGAATGGATGTAGATGTTGCAGCAAATACATTACACAAGTCCAGGGAACCTTAATAAAGACAAAAGATTAAATTGTATAAAGGAATAGACAGCTTCCAGGCAGTATTATCAAACTGCAAGTGTTCTTTTCTTAATCCAAATCCTGCTGAAAAAGGCAGAATCCTGGCTGAATCCCGATTCGGTGCATCCCTAGTTATAATGCCCTACACATGAGCCCACTGTATAGTTAATGTTCCATATGTTAGAAAATGGGGGAACCCGGTTACCCCAAAAAAAATTTTAAGGACTTTTGCAGGCTATCACTCTGAAAAAAGGAAAAGACGCCAGGGTTTTTTGGACTTAGAAACTTTTTCCACTAAAAAATATGATGTAAGTGACAGAAGATTGAGGAAGATCTATGCACTCCGCCTGGTCTGAGCTGGCAAAGGCAAGTCTGGTAAAATCCGCATTTCATTGAATTTGCGGAGTAATGCACATTCGCCAGAGCGAAAATTTGCCTGTCGATAGTGAGAATCACTGTTAGTGTCTATCTCCTTCACTAGCGAAGTGACGCCTGCGCCTGTTAATCGGCGAAGTCCCTGAAAATGGTACGGTGGCCATAGACGAACCAAGATGAGCCAACTGATATCGGCAGAAGACTGAGGGACAAATTCACTAAGCGCCGAACGCTAGTGTTAATTCGCTAGCGTTTGGCATTTTTCATTACTGCGCAAATTCACTAACGAACGCTGGCGTAGTTTCGTTAGTGTTACTTTGCATCCTTACGCCAGGCGAATTTTCGCTAGCGACGTAACTACGCAAATTCACTAACTTGCGCAGTGTACTGAACGCTACCTTTTACGCTAGACTTCCTTCGCCACCTCAGACCTGGCGAAGCGCAATAGAGTAGATAGGGATTGTTTCCAAAAAAGTCAAAAATTTTTCTAAGTCCCAAAAAACGCTGGTGTGTTTTCTACATGATGGGTGATAGGCTGAAAAAGATCGAAAATATTTTTGGGGCTCCCCTCCTTCCCCCCCTACATTTCCTGACTCATGGCAACTTACCTAGACAGTGGGCACATGTGTAGGGCAAAATAAACATTTTATTTGCTGATTTGAAGGTTTTCTAGGCATTTGTAGTGCTGATATGTGTTCCTCCATTGAAATTTGAATTTTGCGCCGTATGCAAATTAGCCTTCGCTAGCGTAACTTTGCTTTACATAGCGAATCAACGCTAGCGCAACCCCTGAGCGCAACTTCGGATTTAAGTGAATTTGCGGAGCGCTGGCGAAACTACGCCTGGCGAAGTGCGGCGAAGTTGCGCCAGGCGTCTTAGTGAATTTGCCCCTTAGACGGCAGTAGAAGACTTGAATAACGGTTGGCTCGTCAATCAAATTTTAATGAGCCCAAACATCGGCCACTGTAACTACTGAATCATCAGATACAGACAGAATTCTATTCTTCTACCCGTATATCGGACGATTCAGCTCTTACACATCTGTATTGAAAAACAATCTTTTCACAAGAAAGATCGGAATTGTTACATCTGTGGCCACCTTTCCACTAACAAGAAATCCGGCTTGTTGCATGAATGGGATGGAAGCCGTGCTGCCTTTACATTGAGGTGAGTAAGTACGGCAACATTGTGCCCCACTCGCTATGTTGGCTGTCAGGGGTTGGTCAAGTGGAATTAAATAAGTCAAACCTATTGCTGATTACGGGTATATTAATCATACAACATTTGTGTTCAGAATAATAGCAGTCTGATATCATTATGGGGCATGGAGAGTTAAACATACTGGGGGCCATTTATAAAGTTTGCGCAACGCATATATATTCGCAAATGGTTGCATTGCCCAATGTAACTCTAAAAAATTGCACTGCTGCCCGTCTTTCAAGTTTTCGCGAATTCACATTGTGAATAAATTTTCGCAAATGGCTCGCAAATGAGACGGGAGTTTGCACACGCGCAACCCATTTGCGAGGTTGCTTTGCGCGAAAATAGCATTGACGGTAACTTAAATTTGCACTTTGCAAAACTGTTTTGCAAATATTTTCTCTGCCACCAAAGTTGTGGCGTAATTCAGTTGCGAGTGTGCACATAATATTTGCAATTTTTGACATTTAAAAAGCTCTTATAGACATTCGCATTGTGAAAAAAAAAATTTGCAATTCTGTTTGCACCACACTTATTCAGCTTCATAAATATAACCATGCACAGGGCAAATATATTCAGTGGGGCTCATTTATCAACACTGGGCAAATTTGCCCATGGGCAGTTACCCATAGCAACCAATCAGTGAATAGCTTTTTAAAGCCAGCTGCAAGTAGAAGAATAAATGCAGCAATTTGATTGGTTGTCATGGGTTACTGCCCATGGGCAAATTTGCCCAGTGTTGATAAATGACCCCCACTGTGCGAATCAATCTGCCCTGCGAGAAGTTTATAAACGACCCCCACTGTACCTATAGAAACAATGAAAAGAACAAACCTAATTACATAACTTTCATTAGGAATGTCTGTGCCAATCATTTTATTTTTGTTGCCAATAATAACAGCAAGGTGCATAAATTACTGCATTCAATTTATTTGGCACCACAGGAATGAAACTTGCCATAGCGATGCTCCTGTATAGCTGCTTTCAATAACTTCTGATAACAAAAAGGGTAAACTTTTCCTTTACAATGATTATTGATTATGGATTAACAGAAAGGTGAGAATTGGAGAAAGACAGTATAAGGTTAGGGAACACCAATATAAAGCCTTAAGGAGAATAAAACATAATTGCAAGACAAAAAGTAGATCAGTCTGGATTTCACCAATTATATTTATTTTAAAAAGTATAGATAGATTTCACAAAAAAAAAAATAAAAAAAAAAAAAAAACCTACAAAAAATATACAGGTCTGAAAGCCCTTAGTGTACATGTATGATAATAAATAGACACTTCCGTTACTCATCCGGGGAATTGGAGAGAACCCTATAAACAACCGAGACATTTTGAGCTACGAGGGTAAATTAAAGGCTTGTGCTAATGGGTAACGGGAGCCTGTACATTAAGAGACAGATATGGATTTGTTGGTGTAATTGCTATGCAAATAATTACAGTTATTATAAGATAAATCATTATTTATTTACAGATTTGCTTTGGAAAGTCAGCAGAGGCATGTCCATGGGAAAAAGATTTATTCAGCATCAAACTGGCAGATTCAGAAGTGTTTTGCTGATGGTCAGAAACATGTTAACAAATGGACACATTTATGCAAAACAGATGCGCCAAAATAATTCATTTTCAACAGGTGTTAGTGTTGGGTGCTGCGGTTGAGGTGCACCAAGCACTAACACCTATCCAAATCCTTAAAGGATCAGTAACTAACTTTTTTTTTTTTAATTCATTAGTATAGAACAAAAAAAGAAAAAAAAATTACATTCCCCCATAGTGATTTAAAAATGTTATTTGTCCTTGTGGTTTTTTTTTTCGTTCTATACGGACACATTTTTGTTGATGTTACTGGTCCTTTAATACCCAATGCAAAGTGCATGCAATTCAGACAACTCATTCCAGACATTAAACAGAAAGAACACATGTTTTACAAGCAGTGCACAACTGTACCCCCATATATATTGGTGTACCCCAACTATAAATATTATAAACAGGTTTTACAAAATAATATGCTTTCAGAACAACATTACAATGGTGGCATTTCTTGTCCAGTTAATTTTTGGTTATGCCAAGCTCAAAGAATGGAGAAACTTGGCGAGAGCCCACCATCATATTTGGGCCAGGAAACCACTTTTCCATTAATGTAACCACAAGAATGTGAATTCCACTTACTCTGAACTGGATACGAGGCTGGGCAGCCAAGAAAGCTGGTAGCTGTGGAGTAAGGATGAGCAGAAGATGTTCCCGGAGACTGTGCCTTCACGTTAAAGCACCTTGGATAGAAAAAAGTAGGCACGGCCTTGGTGGTATGTCTACATTCCTGGGAAAGTCTTGTATTCAAAGGCACAGTTCAGCGGAAATAAAAAAGAATCAGAAGAGAAAGCTGTGCAGCAAGAGCCATGTTGGTTGGCTGCACCGAAATAGCACATACTAAATACTAAAATACTAAATAGCACAGCATAGAGACTAATGCAAAAAGAGCCTGGTACCTGTTGTGGTTTCAGTCACACTTTTGTTGCCTAATGGCAATTACTGGACCATGTGGTGGATAAACTGTACACTGGCAGGTGGAGGGGGCAAACATTAAAGATAAACTCAATGCAAATTACAAGCAGCCCCTCACTCATTTGGTCCATGGCCAATAGATTAGGCCTACTTCTTCCTGACAGAAGCAGAGACTGTAGCCAATCAGGTACCTGGAGCCATATCACAAGTAAACACTTGCCATCAATCAGCTCAACTGATCAACTTCTGGTGCAAAAACTGCCCATCTCAACCTAACTTAAAGGAGAAGGAAAGCTACCAAAGAAGTTTATTGCCAACAGATTAGCCACAATAGTGTAAGCAATAACACTACATTTAGAAGCGCTCTCTGTTTGTTTGCTGTAACATCAATTCATGCCAGTTTCTTCCTGCTCACTCAGAGCTCTGGGCTGAGATTACAGCAGGAGGGAAAGGGTAGGGGAGAGAGGAGCAAACTGAGCATGCTCAAGCCCTAGCCCTGGAGGTTTAAGCTGAAAACAGTTAGTCTGATACAGAAGCCCATGAGTACACAATAGAAGGAAAGAAAACCTGTGTTTCTTTTGACAGAGGACTCAGAGCAGCATTACTTTGAGGGTTTACTGTTGTATTTATATAGACCTTTCTGATAAAGCTTAATTAATTTTAGCTTTTCCTTCTACTTTAAAAGTGAGATCATAAGAAGAGCCTACACAATATACAGAGCTATAGTTACTATATTAATATTATGGCCTTTAAAAGACGCAAATACAATAAATTACATTGTGTTGTTAGTGTGAGGGGTACATAGGACATCTTACTTCCCAAGGAAACCTACTAGGGGGAGCAACCACCCTTCTTTTTAATGAAAAGGAAATCAAGCCAGATTCATATATATAAAGTTGAGAACAGAAATTGTCAGTCCCCTTTCCTGCACTTCTGATGCAAAGATGTGAACAAGCTATGCTTGTACAAACAAACCAATGCTACATTACCTTTCCTCAGCCAACAAAATGATACAGAAATGTACAAAATATTACAGTATTGATACCTTGGGATAAGGAGTAACTAAACTATGAGAGCTCTATTTTATTTTACTGCCAACGTATTTTAGACAGCCAATCTTTGCTCTTCTATCTGTTGTACTAAGACCCTTGGGACCAGCACACTAGGAGTTGGAAGGCCAACGTTTTGACATCCCTGTTGTGACTCTCCACCACATTAAACAGCAGGAGGGCAGTCTTTGGGGAGGAAAGGTCTTCTGTCTCATGTCTTGTTAAATCAGGGGTCAGAGAAAGGTTTGGAGAGTCCTGCAAATGGGGTGTGGGCTGCTGATCAAGGCCTCATAATTCATTAAGGCAGTAAATCACAAGTGCCACAACACTAACCATTTGTACTCAAGCTTATTTCTTTTGCCTTATCTAAAACTGGACCGATACTGATCTTCAGCTTTAAAAAAAATAACATTAAAATGATACTGTCATGGGAAAACATGTTTTTTTCAAAACACATCAGTTACTAGTGCTACTCCAGCAGAATTCTGCACTGAAATCCATTTCTCAAAAGAGCAAAAATATTTTTTTTTTAGATTCAATTTTGAAATCTGACATGGGGCTATACATATTGTCAGTTTCCCAGCTTCCTCCAGTCATGTAACTTGTGCCCTGATAAACTTTAGTCACTGCAAGTTGGAGTGATAACACCCCCTCTCTTTCCCCCTTCCCCAACAGCCTAACAACAGAACAATGGGAAGGGAACCAGATAGCAGCTCCCGAACACAAGATAACAGCTGCCTGTTTACATCTTAAAACAATACTCAATTGTAAAAGCCAAGTCCTACTGAGACACAAACAACAGCCTGCTAGAAAGTAGTTCCATCCTAAAGTGCAGGCACAAGTCACATGACTGGGGGCAGCTGTGAAACTGACAATATGTCTAGCCCCATGTCAGATTTCAAAATTGAATATAAAAAAATATGTTTGCTCTTTTGAGAATCGGATTTCAGTGCAGAAGTCTGCTGGAGCAGCACTATTAACTGATGTGTTTTGAAAAGAAAACATGTTTTCCCATGACAGTATCCCTTTAAGGAAAAATGATCCTCATAAGTAAAACACACACATTCGCTACTGGCTCAGCAGAGAAACCCCAACCTGCTGCAGCAAAAACAAACCAAGGCAAACTTGCTCTAAAACACACTGAGAAGGTGAAGAGTCCGGAAACAAATGTGAAACTGTGCAAAACAGAAATACTATTCCATCGATGTAGCCGATTTACACAACGGAGCCATCTTTGTTTTGTGCTGGAATCATGACCGGGATGGCTCCCATTCTACTTAAATTTGGACCGGCTACCTTGGAAGGAACGGAGTTTGGTGTTTGGCTTGGGGGGCGATCAAACTCTTCACTAGGTATTTTATTGTACTGAGCTTTGGAGTAGGCCTCCATGTTTGAAGGAGACAGAGAGCCAAGAGACGACTGGTTACTCCCAATATAACTTCGAGCGGTGGAATTTCGGCTTTTGGGTGGAGCAACATCCTCTCTGTAAGAGAAAAAAAGAACACAAATTAGAATTTATATATATCCTCTGCAGTCAAAGAATATACACAACATACATTGTACCGTAGAGTTAATATCGCAGGCAATTAAGTTTACTTAGCTTTGATCATACAGAGACAACATGCATGAAGAGAGGCAGATAATGGAAATGAAGAGACAATTTCCATAGCAAATGCCCGTCTACTGCACAGTATCACAGTGGGCTGTAAATGGAGCCCAGGGGAAATGAGATACATGAAATGCAATTGTACTTGGCTCGGTTTGGTAATCAGAAACACACAAACCTTTATTCTACCGCTAAATGGAAATTTAAAGAGACAGGTTTTATTAAACAAATACGTATAGGATAATTAAAAAAAAAAAAAAAAAAAAAAAAGATGTGTTCCAATGCTTAGAAGGGGAGATGCATTTATCTAAGGCAGGCCAGTACACTGCTAGATGTAAACACTTTAGAGGAGTTATGATTAGAGAAGTTTTTGAGCAGTAGAGGGAGCAAAAATCTCTTGCACGTCCAAATCCAGCTCATGGGCCTTCAGTTGGATAACCCTGTTTTCTAATAAGCAGGGCCCCTCTTTACCTCCCGTATCGGTCAGTATTTGTTTATAATGCTTATGTCTGATGCATATGCCCCTCCATTGTACTGAGTGCCAGTATATGCTGCTGTTGTATAAAACACTAGTCAATAATACTCATCTATAAGAGAGCCTTTTTAATTATACATGGAGCTTTTTCTGCAGTCAGCATTCAAAATCTGTGACCCCCAATGGCATCATTAAGATTTTATTAATGGGATTCTGTCATGATTTTTATTTCTAGATTACAGTTTACACTGCAAATAATTCACTCTACAATATAAAATTTCATTCCGGAGCACAAGGCACATGACTGGGGGCTGCTGGGAAACTGACAATATGTCTAGCCCCATGTTAGTTTCAAAATTAAATATAAAAAAAAAAATCTGTTTGCGCTTTTGAAAAATGGATTTCTGTGCAGAATTCTGCTGGAGCAGAATGATTAAAGGAAAACTAAACTCTAAGAATGAATATGGCTAAAAATGGCATATTTTATATAATGAAATTATTGCACCAGCCTAAAGTTTCAGCTTGTCAATAGCAGCAATGATTCAGGACTTCAAACTTGTCACTGTTGAGAAGCTAAGCTTAGGGGTCGCCATTAATTATCCAGCAGAAAATGAGGTTGGTCTGTAATATAAGCTGATGCTACAGGTTTGCTGATTATTAAATGCTGATGCTAATTGCACTGGTTTCTGTGCTGCCATGTAGTAATTATGTGTATTAATTACTAATCAGCCTTATATTGTGACATTTCTATTCTATGTGTACTGTATATTGTGAGTGGTTCCCTAAGCTCAGTAAGTGACAGCAGCACAGAGCATGTGCAGTGAATCAGCAGAAAAGAAGATGGGGAGCTACTGGGGCATCTTTGGAGACACAGATATTTACTGCTAAAGGGCTGTGGTACAGAAGCACAAAACATCATGTACAACATTTCTAGCTACTTCTTTAGTTAGGCTTTAGTTCTCCTTTAAAGTGTTAAAGAGAAGCAGGGGAAACTATGCCAATGATTTATGCACACAGCATTGCTTACAAGGACAGACTATTAGCTCCATACATCAGAGTGGAAGGTATTTGCACAACGTGCACAACCCTTGGGACTGGTTGCTGATGGATCAAATAAAATGTCAGCAATACCCTTGAAAACTCTAGGTGGCTATAAACATCCCTTAAGGGTCCGGGCACACAGGCAGATTCGGGGAGATTAGTCGCTCGGCAACAAATCCCCTCCTCTTCAGGGCGACTAATCTCCCCAAACTGCCTTCCCACCGGCTAAAAGGAAAATGGGCGGCGGGATGGCACTCGGGGTGATTCGTTTTCCGAAGTCCCGCCTTCCAAAGGAAACTTTGGACAACTTCGAAAAACGAAACTGCTCCGAATGTCATCCCGCCGGTGATATTCCTTTTAGCCGTTGGGAAGGCAGTTTGGGGAGATTTGTTGCCAGGTGACTAATCTCCCCGAATCTGCCTGTGTGCCCTGACCCTAAAAGCCGGAATTTGGTCTACTTTCCCTTCCACCTTCTGTGGACAGATATATAGAATGAGATAAAACCCCTGTATTCCAGCATGTTGCATATAACTGGTAGGATAGCAAAACAATATACCCCTATATGTAATATAAGGCACTAAGTTTGCCCAGGAGCAGTAACCCATAGCAACAAATATGACATTTGCTTTTAAGCAGGTGACCAGTAAATATTACCTCCTGATTAGTTGCTATGGGTTACTGCCCTTGGGCAATTAGTGCCTTTTATTACACAACACCCATAGCGTGTTATTGGCTAAATTAGCGGCTTATAGAATGTTAGCTTTTGGGGCAATTTTAGGCATGGTATGAAAAAGGTAGCACAATAAACATTACACAGTGACTGTCAATGATTTAAAGTGCTACTGCCCATTTTCTGGCTGACCTTGGGTAGAGGAGCAGATATACACGTTGCCATGTGTTCAGGGACTGTGTTTCACAACTTCACTAACAGAACACTGGGGTCAATGGATCAGAAGGCAGTTCACACACCAGGACGATTTAGAACAGACAGCAAGCCAGTTTGTTGGTATAGGATCCGTTATCTAGAAACTCATTATCCAGAAAGCTCAGAATTACGGAAAGGCAGTCTCCCATAGACTCCATTATAACCAAATAATCCATTTTTAAAAAAAATTATTTCCTTTTTCTGTGTAATAATAAAACAATAACTTGTACTTGATCCCAACTAAGATATAATTAATCCTTATTGGAAGCAAAACCAGCCTATTGGGTTTATTTAATGATTATATGATTTTCTAGTAGACAATGTATGAAGATCCAAATTACAGAAAACCCCAGGTTCCGAGCATTCTGGATAACAGGTCCAATACCTTTATTAAAATACATGCACTTCGAAGGGAAATATTCCTCTATAATAGTCAAGGCAGGCAATAATCTTAAAGGGATACGGTCATGGGAAAAAAAATTTAGTTAGTCAGTTAATAGTGCTGCTCCAGCAGAATTCTGCACTGCAATCCATTTCTCAAAGGAGCAAACAGATTTTTTTATATTTAATTTTGAAATCTGACATGGGGCTAGACATATTGTCAATTTCCCAGCTGCCCCAAGTCATGTGACTTGTGCTCTGATAAATCTCAATCACTCTTTACTGCTGTACTGCAAGTTAAGGTGGCCATACACGGGCCGATAAAAGCTGCCGACAGACCGTGTCAGCCAGATCTCGATCGGATGGGACAGAATATCCCGTCGGATCGCGGCTGCATCTATTCGTTGATGCAGTCCCGCGATCCGACCGCCTGTTAAGGCCTCGTTAGGATCCGATCGTTGGGCCCTAGGGGCCACGATCGGATCAGCCCGATATTGCCCACCTCAAGGTGGGCATATCGGAGGGAGATCCGCTCGTTTGGCGACATTGCCAAACAAGCGGATCTCTCAATGTATGGGCACCTTTAGAGTGATATCACCCCCTCCCTTTTTCCCCCCAGCAGCCAAACAAAAGAACAATGGGAAGGTAACCAGATAGCAACTCCCAAACACAAGATAACAGCTGCCTGGTAGATCTAAGAACAACACTCAATAGTAAAAACCCATGTCCCACTGAGACACATTCAGTTACATTGAGAAGGAAAAACAGCAGCCTGCCAGAAAGCATTTCTCTCCTGAAGTGCAGGCAGACGTCACATGACTTGGGGCAGCTGGGAAATTCACAAAATGTCTAGCCCCATGTCAGATTTTAAAATTAAATATAAAAAAATCTGTTTGCTCTTTTGAGAAATGGACTTCAGCACAGAATTCTGCTGGAGCAGCACTATTAACTGATTCATTTTGAAAAAAAAATTTTTCCCATGACAGTATCCCTTTAACATATTGATGGAAATATAGAATAAACATGTCACTTTGTTCTATGTTACAATACATAAGAATATACTTGCATGTTTGTGCATATACAAGAAAGAATATGATTTCTTGCTGCATGAATTGGATCAGAGGATTTTTCAGATATACAGACATGCAGCAAAATCCAATTAACCAGTACTTCGTCAACACTTTGTGAACCCAGTGGGACAAGGCTTTAGTATTACCTGATCTCATGCTGTTCTTCTTTTTCATATTTCTTCTCTTTTTGCTTTCTGCAGCAGCAAAATATGATGAGGGCCAGAAGTAGAAGGCCAAGTAATGTTCCTATTACAGCACCGGCAATTTTTCCAGCCACATTTGAAGCTATCACGATAAATATATAAATAAAAAAATAAATAAATGATACAGTACAGGCAGTGAAAAAAAACAAAGGGCATATGTTCTCTAATCCATATTGGATCTGCATAGGAGCGGGGTAGGATGTTGTGATGGTCATCAGACATTGCTTTGGGACATGTCATTGCTTTAAAGGAACAATAACATAAAAAAAATAGGTGTTTTAAACTAAAAAAATTTAAAGGGATACTGTTATGGGAAAACATGTTTTTTTCAAAACGTATCTTGTTAATAGTGCTGCTCCAGCAGAATTCTGCACTGAAATCCATTTCTCAAAAGACCAAACAGATTTTTTTATATTTAATTTTGAAATCTAACATGGGGCTAGACATATTGTCAGTTTCCCAGCTGCCCCCAGTCATGTGACTTGTGCCAGCACTTTAGGATGGAACTACTTTCTGGCAGGCTGTTATCTCTCCTACTCAATGTAACTGAATGTGCCTCAGCGGGACCTGAATTTTACTATTGAGTGCTGTTCTGATATCTACAAGGCAGCTGTTATTTTGTGTCAGGGAGCTGCCATCTTGTTACCTTCCCATTGTTCTGTAGTTAGGCTGCTGGGGGGAAAGGGGAGGGGTGATATCACTCCAACTTGCAGTACAGCAGTATAGAGTGACTGGAGTTTATCAGAGCACAAGTCACATGACTGGGGCAGCTGGGAAACGGACAATATGTCTAGCCCCATGTCAGATTTCAAAATTAAATATAAAAAAAATCTGTTTGCTCTTTTGATGGATTTCAGTGCAGAATTCTGCTGGAGCAGCACTATTAACTGATGCGTTTTGATGTCCCATGACATTATCTCTTTAATGAAGTGCTGCCCTCCACTTGTAAAACTGCACCCGCCACTGTCACAAAATGGGGTGGGGTAGGAACTTTTTTGTTAGTTTGTTAAAGGAACAGTAACCCCAAAACATGATATTGTTTTAAAGTAATGAAAAGATCATGTACTGTTGCCCTGCACTGGTAAAACTGATGTGCTTGCTTCAGAAACACTACTATTGGTTATATAAATAAGCTGCTGTGTAGCAATGGGGGCAGCCATTAAAAGGAGAAAAGACTCCGCAGATATCAGATAAGCTCTGTAGAACATAATGGTGTTATCTGTTATCCACTATTTAACCTGTAGCCTTTTTTCAATTTCCGCCATTCCTACACAGCAGCTTGTTCATATGAACTAGTGTGTTTCTGAAGCAAAGCATTTTACCAGTGAAGGGCCATAATACATGATATTATCATTACTTTACTTTACACTTTCAAGTTTTGGTGTTACTGTTCCTTTAATAAATTAAAAAAAAAAAAAAAAACTCCTGCAGAAATGGGCCTAGAAGTATAAGTTGATGGATGTGAGTTGACTTATGGACGACTCACACATCACAAGTCAGCATAGATTAATCTCTTGTACCGAGAACAAATCAAACAGGAACAATGTGGTGTACAGCATCCATTTAAATATTAACTGACACAACTAAAAGCTACTTTTCTATGAGCTCAACAGCAGAACTGTGTAACAGAGGCAGTGATACTCACGGGGAGCAACATTAAGTACAAGGAGACACTCGTCACTTCCGACTCTGTTGTGAGACAAGCACCTGTAGGTGCCACTGTATTCCTGAGAGGCATTTTTTATTGGCAGAACTCCAGTTGTTGCATCTACAAAAACAAAGGCAAATATTAGAACAACAGACAAACTGAAAAATAGAAATAAGTAGAAAGTGGGCAAACCAGACTGCATCTCAACTTTGCCCATTTATTTCTTGTATGGGATCCGTTATCCGGAAAACCATTATTCAGAAACCTCCGAATTCCATAGACTCAATTATAATCAAATAATCCAGATTTTTAAAATTAATTTCCTTTTTCTCTGTAATAAAAAAACAGTAGCTTGTACTTGATCCCAACTAAGATATAATTAATCCTTTTTGCAGACAAAAATAGTCTATTGGGTTTATTTAATATTTACTTGATTTTTTAGAAGACGTAAGGTATCAAGAGTCCAATTAGGGAAAGATCCATCCACCAGACAACCCCAGGTCCTGAGCATTCTGGATAACAGGTCCCATACCTGTATCATGTATTTCCAGCTTTGTGATTACATATTCAATGTGGGACATGACACTGGTGACTGCATAATACACAAACCTGCCTATGGTCAAATCAACCAATAAGGGTGTCAGCTGTAACAGCAACAAAGTCTATTTGATCGTAAGCCTTGTTGAGGTGAGGTTTAGACAGAGGCATAAAATCTCGAGAGGCTGAGGCTGTAAACAAGACTACAGCTTTGGAGAACCCTCCAAGCACAAGGTTCACTAAAGAGAGATCAAGGGAAGTTGTCGGTTGCCAATAGAGTAGGTGGTTGCATAGCAAACAGTCATGGAGCATCAGTTAATAGTGCTGCTCCAGCAGAATTCTGCACTGAAATCCATTTTATATTTAATTTTAAAATCTGACATGGGGCTGGACATATAGTCAGTTTCCCAGCTGCCCACAGTCATATGACTTGTGCTCTGATAAACGTCAGTCACTCTTTACTGCAAGTTGGAGTGATATCACCCCTTCCCTTTCCCCCCAGCAGCCTAACAACAGAACAATGGGAAGGTAACCAGAAAGCAGCTCCCTAACACAAGATAACAGCTGCCTGGTAGATCTAAAGCTGGCCATAGACACAAAGATCCGATCATACGAATCCTCGATTTGTACGATTTCCGGACTGTGTGTGGAGATTTCTGTCATTTTTCATCCCTTGGAGATCAGTCATTGGACGGCCAGGTTAAAAGATTTCTGTCGGCTGCCGATAATATCTCTGCATGTATTGCTGATCGGACGATTTTCAGTGGGAGACTGTCACCAGCTTTATCGGACATAAACTTTTGTATGATTGCTGTCAGGGGCAGAACATCATCTGATCTGTTCTTTTAAGGTTAGTGGCAGGTCGGGAGATGGGGGAAGTCCGACCATTCGAGGTTTGAACGATCGGATCTTTGCATCTATGGCCAGTTAAAGAACAGCACTCAATAGCAAAATCCAGGTCCCACTGAGACACATTCAGTTACATTGAGTAGGAGAAACAACAGCCTGCCAGAAAACAGTTCCATCCTAAAGTGCTGGCTCTTTCTGAAATCACATGACCAGGCAAAATGACCGGAGATGCACCTACACACCAATATTACAACTAAAAAATAGACTTGTTGGCTCAGGAATGAAATGTCATACTGCAGAGTGAATTATTTGCAGTGTAAACAGTGTAATTTAGAAATAAAAACTAAATCATAAAAATCATAACAGAATCAGACACGATGTTGCTGTATGTGAATAATGCAGTGCTGCAGGAGACACACTGGGTAACAGCTTGAGCTCTACTGGCAGATCACAATCTACATTTGGGAACCCTACTTTAAGACACTACATAAAAAAAAGATGATGAAGAAACATCTTTCAGGTCAAGATCAGCACTGGGTCAGGTACCCGCTGAATATATGCAAAGCGATTAGGTTTTCGGGCAGAAAATCCCCATTTTCCTTGACCGTGCAGGAGGTCAAGCATAACCTGCTAATCTGGCTAAAGCAATTATTGCACCACACATTTGGAGGCCATGGCCTGCCTTCTTCAGGTGTGAACAATACAGCCCCTTGATGGTACCATTTTTTATGTTCTAAAAAAAAAAACCAGTAATGAGCAACGTATATACACCTGGTGGTATGGCTGGAGTGTTCTTGCCTTGCCCGCTGAGCTTCTGCCACGTGTATGTAAGGGGTGGGGTCCCCTCGTTCGATTCACATTTCAAGCTGATATCTCGCCCAATTTCCTGCGGGCCTTCAACAAAGCACCTTGTTTTTGCTGGTTTAACTGGAAATAAATTTTCACGATTAGGACATTATAAATCATCAGATTATTTTTTTATGTCCATTAGCATTGTTCTGTATATTTTAAGGATGCACCGAATCCAGGATTCGGTTCAGGATTTGGCGAAGATTCAGCCTTTTTCAGCGGGATTCAGATTCGGCCGAATCATTGTGCCTGGCCGAACCCGAATTTGCATATGCAAATTATGGCGGGGAGGGAAATCACGCGACTGTCATGAAACAAGGAAGTAAAAAATGTTTTCCCCTTCCCACCCATAATTTGCATATGCAAATTAGGATTCAGTTCGGTATTTGGTCAAATCTTTAGCAAAGGATTCAGGCGGTTTGGCCGAATCAATAATAGTGGATTCATTGCATTCCTAGTACATTCATTAGTATTCATACAAATAAGTGCTAGTGTAAAGATCTTCGTTGCATAGATTTTGAATCATTTTGAATCTGATATTGCACTCTTCTGATCTAAACAAAAATACCTCTCGTAATCAGAGAATATATATTATGATAGATCAATACATATTATCAGACATTAATTTGTGTCAGAGGAGTAATAGGTAGCACCTTCCATTGATTTAGAGATAAGAGCAAATTTGTGGTGTGCAGGGTCCCATGTTATATAGATAGGTCGGAAGAAAAAAAATATGGCCCACAGGTTGCACCTTCCCACTGTGTCAATCTGAAATCCCAAATTAATATCATTTTGGGATTTCAGATTGACACAGTGGGAAGGTGCAACCTATGGGCCATACTTTTTTTCTTCCGACCAAACATTAAAGGGATCCGGTCATCGGAAAACATGTTTTTTTTTCAAAACGCATCAGTTAATAGTGCAACTCCAGCAGAATTCTGCAATGAAATATATTTCTCAAAAGAGCAAACAGATTTTTTTATATTCAATTTTGAAATCTGACATGGTGCCATCCCGCCGCTGATTTACATTCTAGCTGGCGGGAAGGCAGTTCGGGGAGATTAGTCGCCATGAAGAAGAGGAGATTTGTCACGACTAATCTCCCTAATCTTATCGTGTGTCTTTTCCCTATGTGTTTGCTTTAGAAACACTACTATAGTTTTATATGATAAGGCTGCTGTGTAGCCATTTAAGCTCAAAAATGAGAAAAGATACAGGTTACTGTAACAGATAAGCTATTTAATTGAATACAATGGTATTTTACATAGTGTATCTGTTCTCATCTATATAACTGGAGCCTTGAATGTTCCCATGGCTACACAGCAGCTTGTTTATATAAACTATACTAGTACTTATCTGTTATCTACTGTGTATCCTGTGCTTGAATGGCTGCCCCCATGGCTACACAGCAGCTTCTGTATATAAACTATAATAGTCTTTCTGAAACAACTGCACCAGTTTTACCAGTGCAGGGAAACAGTACATTAAATTGTAATTACTATAATACACTTTACATTGTTGGGGTTACTGTTCCTTTAACAGCAGACAGCTGTACATTTTCAGAAGCTTACCCAAAACGGACAGCGAGATCCTCTTGCTCCCCAAACCTGGCACTTTTTTTACTTTGCATTGGTACGTTCCACTGTCCGATTGCTTCAGGTTAATGATTTCTATGGTGGCATCTCCGCTTTTAGGATTAAGGGAGACAAAGTGTACTCTGTCTTTCAGCTCGTCGTACATTGTATATGTTTTGTCTCCAGCAAAAGTAATTATCTGCAAACAAAAATGTATCCGATTAACAAAGACTTAAGCACATGGGGTGTTTTGTTGACATGGTACACCTATCACTACTCTATAGACCAGGGGACCCCAACTTTTTTTTTTTTTTTTTTTTTTACTCATGAACAATAATAAAGTTCTGGGTGGTGCCAAATAAGGGCAATGATTTGGTATTTGGTAGCCACTATGTGTCCTGATAGCCTACAGAAGGCTGCGTTTGGCTGTACATCTGGTTTTTATGCAATTACAACTTGCCTTCAACCAGGAATTTAAAAATAAGCACCTGCTTTCAGGCCACTGAGAGCAAGATCCAAGGAGTTGGTGAGCAACATGTTGCTCCAGAGCCACTGTTTGGGGACCACTGCTATAACGAGAGAGAAAAAGGTGATCCAGAATATCAAAGTAAATAGCTCAACAGGTAGATCATGTGGTCCAGGTGCACCAGCCCCAGACCCTCAACTTCAGGGAGCGGCAAACCAGAATGCGGCAAAAGTACAAGTTAAAAAATGTCTTTATTAATCAGAGTTAAAAATATTCTTACATCGCCATAGGCCCTACGCATTTCGTAACCCAAGGGTACTTCATCAAGGGCTCAATGATTAAATACCATACTGTAATGGGAAAAAATGTTTTTTTTTTTTAAAATGCATCAGTTAATAGTGCTGCTCCAGCAGAATTCCGCACTGAAATAATTTCTCAAAAGAGGAAACATTTATTTTTTATGTTTAATTTTAAATGGGGCTAGACATATTGTCAGTTTCCCAGCTGTCCCCAGTCAAGTGACTTGTGCTCTGATAAACTTCAGTCACTCTTTACAATTGTACTGCAAGTTGGAGTGATATCACCCCCCCCCCCCCCAAGCAGCCAAACAAAAGAACAATGGGAAGGTAACCAGATAGCAGCTCCCTAACACAAGACAACAGCTGCCTGGTAGATCTAAGAAGATCTATTACGAACAGTAAAATCCAGGTCCCACTGAGACACATTCAATTACATTGAGGAGGAGAAACAACAGCCTGCCAGAAAGCAGTTCCATCCTAAAGTGCTGGCTCTTTCTGAAAGCACATGACCAGGCAAAATTACCTGAGATGCACCTACACACCAATATTACAACTAAAAAAAAAATAAATTTGCTGGTTCAGGAATGAAACTTTATATTGTAGAGTTAACTATTTGCAGTGTAAAGAGTTTAATTTAAAAATAAAAATGACATCATAAAAATAATGACAGAATCCCTTTCAGTACCGTTGGGGTACAAAACACATAGGGCCTAAGGAGATGTAAGAACATTTTTAACTCAGACATTTTTTAACTTATACTTTTGGCCCTGTGGATTTTTTCTGAGTGCAAGAGAGCCCTGTTTTGCTTGTTGTACATTCTGGTTTGCCGATCACTGCTATAGACATTCAAATGCATGATTGTCATACACTAGTAGCGATAAGGAACATTGACAGGTTGTAAGAGGAGTTTTGCCCAGCCCTGCTCTTTGCCTAAGGGCAGCAGTGGATGCAATGACTTGTGTGCCAGGGCCCTAAGGCCATGACTTTTAAGAAGTAGACAATTAATAATGAGTGCACTTAGTCGGCTGAATCTCAACTGGAGTGAGCCCAGGGAGCACTCAAGGTTTGATTTGAATGAAATGCAGAGAAAAATAACAAAAGTACTATGGGGGGGGGGGTCAAAGAGTCCTTGGTTTATGTATAAAGAATACATAGGCAGTTCACTATGTAATTAGAGAAAAGCACAATGACTTGTTGCATGGAAAAATATGAATGGGTGTTTATATGTGCGCATACACCTTAAAACTGGCCACAGGTTTCCAGATTTAGCTAGAACACTTTGGCAGATTTTGCCCAACCATCTGGGCAAGTGTTGCAAAGATGCAGGAACGTTTCAACAGATTTGCGATTGGGGATTATTTATCTTGATGGGAAATTTCCATCAGTCAGCTGAAAGGAGGTGAAAAGCAGTGTTCTGATCACCTGAATGAGCGGAATAGAGTGTCCTACGTATGTATGATTAAGTGGCTCGACCTGTGAACCCTGCTGTGCCACTAGTGAGGTAGCTCTCCAGTAGGGATGCACCAAATCCACTATTTGGGATTCGGCCGAATCCCCGAATCCTTGGTGAAAGATTCGGCCGAATACCGAACCAAATCCTAATTTGCATATGCAAATTAGGGGCAGGAAAGGAAAAAGTGGAAAAAATTCTTCTTTTGTGATGAAAAGGCATGCGATTTCCCTACCCGCCCCTAATTTACATAAGCAAATTAGGATTCGGATTCGTTTCGGCCAGGCACAAGGATTCGGCCGAATCCAAATCCTGCTGAAAAAGGCCGAATTCCGAACCAAATCCTGGATTCGGCCAGGATTCTCTCCAGGGACACTAACTTTCATGTAAGAAATTTTTTTCCTTTAAAGATTTTATACAAAGGACTTAGGGCAGAGACACACGCTCATAGTCGGGGAGATTAGTCGCCCGGCGACAAATCTCCTCCTCTTTGGGGCGACTAATCTCCCTGAACTGCCTCCCCTACCTTTCCTCCGGCTACAATGTAAATCGCCAGCAGGATGGCAGTCGAGCGCTTTGTTTTCCGAAGTCGCCCAAAGTTGCCTCATGAGGAAACTTCGGGCAAATTCGGAAAACAAAACGATCCGAGTGCCATCCCGCCAGCAGGGTAAGGTTCAGGGAGAAGAGGAGATTTGACACCAGGCGACTTATGTCCCCAAATCTCAGCGTGTCTCTGCCCTTGAAGTGAAGGAGAATAAAAGCTACCGAGGCAGTTTACTGGCGATAGATTAGCCACAACAGTGCAAGCTACAATGCTATATATTATTCTGTAGAATGCTTTACCATACCGGAGTAAACAGCTCTAGAATCTCTCTGTTTGTTTAGGATAGCAGCAGCCATATTAGCTTGATGTGACATCACTTCCTGCCTGAGTCTCTCCCTGCTCACTCATAGCTCTGGCCTTAGATTATAACAGGGTCTGATACAGAAGCCCATGAGTACACAATAGAAGGAAAGAAATGTGGTGTTTCTTTTGACAGAGGACTCAGAGCAGCATTACTTTGAGGGTTTACTGATGTATTTATATAGACCTTTCCTTCTCCTTTAAGCGTAGACTAAAATGAAGAGAAATAAGACAAATGTGCAAAAATAGCTCAGTTATATTAGATACTATGTGCCTTGGCATCTTCAATGACATAGCCACAGTTCTACACTCCTTTACTATGCTACAGCCCTACTGATTCTAAATACTAGTCAGCGCTATGCTTATTGAGCATTAACCTACATAAAGTCAGTGGAAGCTAAAAGCTCTATTTCACCTTTAAAGGAATTGTTCAGTGTAAACATAAAAACTGGGTAAATAGATAGGCTGTGTAAAATAAAACATGTAATGTATAAAGGCTGGAGTGACTGGATGTGTAACCAGAACACTACTTCCTGCTTTTCAGCTCTCTTGGTTTACTCTGACTGGTTACCCTGGTTACCAGGCAGTAGCCAATCAGAGACTTGAGGGGGGGGGGGGAAATGGGTAATATCTTGTTGCTTTTGAATCTGAGCTGAATGCTGAGGATCAATTACAAACTCACTGAACAGATATGTCTCATGTGGCTCCCCTTCAAGTCGTTGACTAACTTAGAGTTATAGAGCTGAAAAGCAGGAAGTAGTGTTCTGGCTATTATGTTAGACATCCAGTCACTCCAGCCTTTATACATTACATTTTTGCCTAACTCACTATATTAGATACATTTTTTATTTTGCACAGCCTATTTATTTACCCAGCTCCTTTAAGTTAACGTTTAGAATGTTATAGAAAAGCCAGTTCTAAGCAACTTTGCAGCTGGTCTTTTTTTTTTGATCTGCCTGACCCTACTGTATCTAAAAACAAATGATCTTTAAGGCTACAAATGCATTGCTATTGATACTTATTACTCATCTTCCTATTCAGGTCCACTCATTTAAATCCAAATCAAGGCATGGTTGCTAGGATAATTTTGACCTTAGGAACCAGATTGCTGAAACTGCCAGATGGAGAGCTGCTGAATAAAAAGCTAAAAAAAAATAAAAAAAACCCACAAGTAATAAATAGAAAATCAATTGCAAATTGTCTCAAAATATCACTCTCTCAGTCATATTAAAAGTTTGAAAGGAGAACAACCCATTCAATCACTAAAACTGTAAAAAGCTTCTCTCACACAGATGTGAAATTGGACCAAATTTAAATTTAAACTAAAACGGCCAATTGTGAGAAACGGATATTTACAAGGAAAGGTAATCAGAATGTAAATTGGAGAACTGGCAACCTTGGTTCATAACTTATTTCAGCCATTTTTAACATGAGAAAAGAATCTGAAAACATCGGTCTGCAAATAGGACTCAAAACATACCTGCTGATCAGTTTGTTGACTATCGGATGCCACCAATGACCACTCAATATCCAACGTCCCTGTGTCCGCAGCACCTAGTGAAAATTTACATTCCAAAACCACTTTTTCACCTTGAGGGATTATTAACAATTTCTGCTCATTTTTCTCCACCTGCAGGGCTCTCGTAGAAGCTGAAAGAGAACAGAAATCAGTTAACTTAAATCACTGCACAGCTTATACTCTAAGGGCAAGGCCAGACGTGGCGTTTTTGCTGCGTTTTAACGTTGCTTTTTTAAAAAAGAATAGCAAAACGTAAATACGCATAAACTGCACTACCACTGAAACTAATGGAAAACGCACTGTGGCAATTCACACAGGGCGATTGGAAGCTGAAATTCGACACAGGACGCCAGTATTGGCGTTTTTAAGAAGAAACGCCAATACGTCAAGAAACTACCAAATCAATAGATTCTATGGGATCTGCACGTTTGAAACCACACTTTGCGTAAATACGCAGCGTATTTTAAATATGGCGTCCAAATTCTCAATGTGAACAATGAGAACAATGAGAAGTGCATGTTGGGAAAAGAATCCTACGTGCTGAAAAAAGCATGGCTGTTCTTTTTTGAAAACGTAAAAACGCTGCAAAAACGCCACGTCTGGCCTTGCCCTTAGGGCCTTTACTCACGGGCGTTCAAAGCTGCGCTCCCCTGCGATCCGGTTTCATGTGTTCATTCACAGGGGAGTGCAAGAGTAAACGCACTGAATTCTTTTCAATGCGGCTGTATGCATTTAAGAGCCAAACGCAGGTTGGGACGCAGCATGTTGAACTGAAAAGAATTCAGCGCAACGCCTGTGAGTAATGGCCCTAATGACAGAACTAAAGTCCAAGCAAAGTTAGGGTCAGTTCTACAAAAGTTCACCTGTATTATAAATTCACACACGAGAGTGTCAATCTATTTTACTGGGAAGAATGCCCATTTGTTCTTCTCCATACTCCTGAATGCCCAGTTGGGGAAAGATTTGGAATGAATATTTATTGTCCAAGATATTCTTGAAACTATGGTGATTGATACCCCAATTTTTTCATCAGTTATCCGGAAACCCATAATCCAGAAATATGAAAAGGCAGTGTCTCCCTTAGACTCCATTATAATCAAATTATCCAAATGTTTAAAAATTATTTCCTTTTTCTCTGTAATAATAAAACAATAGCTCATAGTTGATCCCAACTAAGATATAATTAATCCTTATCGGAAGCAAAACCAGCCCATTGGGTTTATTTAATGTTTACAGGATTTTCTAGTAGACTTAAGGTATAAAGATCCAAGTTATGGAACGATCCATTATTCGGAAAACACCAGGAACAGAGCGTTATGAATAACAGGTCCAATACCTGTACTCGTTTCATGGGTAAGGGGGGCTCTGACCAAAGGATTGACCTTCAGGAGGGCTTAAAGTCTAACACCCAGTGCATTATACAAAGGCTTTGCCTAAAACAAGCACATTAGGTTTTCTAAACAGCTTAAACTATGGATCAGTCCACGCTAAAGGTTGTGATGGTCCAATCTAATTTAAGAATTTGAGGCATACTCACACTGTGTCGTGGAATTAGTTGCGGATGATCACATTCTAATTTGCACTAGAATTATAGGTCTTATCCCTTCTAAAATGCTCAGCTTTTAAAAGCCAAACACTGATGCAATGAAAATGCTGCTTTTAATAAATGCTGTGAAACACTTCAAAGACTGCCTTTAGGTTGTATTGTTTACCACTCATGGTGGCACTGTAATTCTGAGAATTCTTGGCTTTTCTGATGCTTTGTATGTACTAAAATATTAAAGAAATTGGTGCACGCTGCCTGTAATAATACCATTATTAATTAATCAGAAAAAAAGTATCAAAAAATAATGAACGAGGGGATAAAAGTACTCACTCAAATCCAAAACAGCAAAAAGTTGTGCGATTTCTCTAAAGTAAATTTAAAAAATTCAAATTGTAGGTCTTATCCCAAATTGCAGTCCTTTTATAAACAGAGCAGACAATCTATTGAAACAGACCTGTCCAGAGAGATACCTGAAGCAAGCATGCCATACAGAAAGCTTAAAGGGGTTGTTCACCTTTGTGATAACTTTAGGTATGATGTAAAGAGTGATATTCTGAGACAATTTGCAATTGGTTTTAATTTTTTATTATTTAAGGTTTTTGAGTTATTTAGCTTTTTATTCAGCAGTTCAATTTGCATTTTAAGCAATCTGGTAGCTAGGGTCCAGGTTACCCTAGCAATCATGCACTGATTTGAATGAGAGACTGGAATAGAACAGAGGAGTAATAAAAAGTAACAATACATTTGTAGCCTTACAGAGCATTTGTTTTTTGGAAGGGGTCAGTGACGCCCATTTGAAAGATGCAAAGAGTCAGAATTAAAATGAAAATAACTATAAAACTATATAAAATAATGAAAGCCAATTGAAAAGTTGCTCGGAATTAGCCATTTTAGAACATGCTAAATACCTTAAAGGTGAACAACCCGTTTAACTTGACATTTAAAAAGGTGCTTTTTCCTCAGGCACCCCCAGAGATTAAAATTGCTTACATTTTACCCCAGATCAGTGCTTCTGAGGGTAGTCTGCCAACTTTGCCCAGGTGCTTAGGTATCCCAGGTGACCTTCTGAACTTGTCCAAAGAATTCTGTGGTGTGCATGTGATAAGTCTGAATATGTGCAGGGAATATCTGGGAGGCAGGGGATATAAGGGAATGGCTCATCTCAAAAGAAAATTACCTTGGCTGGTGTATTATTTAACAAGTGCAGCAAGGTTAAATGAGCCACAGTGGCATCCTCCAAATGGCTAAAGGCCCCCATATACGGGCCGATAAAAGCTGCCGACAGCTTATTGGCCCGTGTGTAGAGCCCCCCGACGGGCTCTCTCAATATCAGCCTGAAAGTCTTCCAAATGTTGATTGGGCAGATTAGAAAATCCAGTCTGATCACGGCCTAATCTTTCCGTTGATGCGGGCCCACGATCCGACTGCACATTTGGCCTCCGTTCTGATCCGATCGCTGGGCACTAGGGCCCACAATCGGATCAGCCCAATATCGCCCAATTCAATGTGGGCATATGGGGGGAAGAGATCCGCTCGTTTGCCGACATCGCCAAAAGAGAGGATCTCTACGTCTTTGTCCACCTAAAGGCTTTCTTTGTACTTAAACCTACTGTAAAAAAAAAAAAAACAACCACTAGTATTTCTATAACACAAATCAGGATACTGTTTTATCATTACATATTGTTAGCAGCTTACAATCTAAGAGGGAGATGAATATGAGGCATACATACAGGGTAACCAGTGGGATTAACACCTAAATGCGTGTCTAACCTCCCCCAGACTTTTTACAGGTTTGGTAGACCCGAGCCTTCTCTACCCCCTGCAGCAACATCAAATGCATACATTATAGGAGGGAGCGTCACCATAATAAAGGTGCAAAGGGGAAGGTCCGAACCGAAATGTTAGACATTCACCTGCTTTTGGTGATAGCATCTGGGATCAACCCCGCAGATCATGAGTTTTAGGCTGACCTGGGCATGAATAATGTGCTTTTACATTCTTATGCACTCATTTTCAACACTAGAATATTGTGCACACTTATGCATTGAAAAAGTTTGAATAAATTTATGATAGTATTGTTTGATTTACTGCATATTAAACCATTTATGCATTTATAAGATGTTTAAAGGAACAGTTCAGTGTAACAATAAAAACTGGGTAAATAAATAGGCTGTGCAAAATAAAAAATGTATCTAATATAGTTAGTTAGCCAAAAATGTAATGTATAAAGGCTGGAGTGACTGGATGTGTAACATAATATCCAGAACATTACTTCCTGCTTTTCAGCTTTCTTGGTTTACACTGATTGGTTACCAGGCAGTAACCAAACAGTGACTTGAGGTGGGGCCACATGGGTCATAACTGTTGCTTTTGAATCTGAGCTGAATCCTGAACACTGAACAGTTATGTCCCATATGGGCACCCTTACAGTTACTGACTAGAGTCAAGGTGGCCATAGACTTAATTATGATCTTTCTTGGAAAAGATGTTTCCAGGAAAGATCGTTCATTTCAATACACACGTGTAGAGCTGAATCGTCAGATATACAGATAGAAACAATAGAATTCCACCTGTATCCAACGATTCAGCACAAACAATGGCCGATGTTTGGATGCCTTCAAAGGCACCCGATCAAAATTTTCCAACCAGCCCAATTGGCGAGCCGATCAATATCCAAGTCTTCTGCTGATATAAGTCAGCTTGTTTCAAAATATACACACACCGAATATCGTATGAAAATTTGTTTAGTACGATATTATCTGTGCGTCTATGGCCACCTTTAGAGAGCTGAAAAGCAGGAAGTTGTGTTCTGTTCAACATTCAGTCACTCCAGCCTTTTTACATTAGATTTTTGCCAAACTATATTAGAAACATTTTTTATTTTGCAAAGCCTATTTACCCAGATCTTATCGGTAGCCAACAGAAATCTTTTAAAGGAGAAGGAAAGGCTTTGTGCACTTTGGGGTGCCAAATATTAGGCACCCCCAAGTGATTGTATTGACTTCTCTGAAACCCCGGTGCTACTATCAGCAGAAAACTACATGGGCCTGGGGTTCTTTGATCAAAGCGATCCGTCCGTCCTCCTCTTTCTTCGCGGGACTGCACATGCACAGTAGAAAGAAAAGCTGAACTTTAACTAAACCTGTCCCATCAACTAATGGTAAAAAAAATGTTGGGACCACTCCATACACAATCCAAAATTTGTACGAATCTTTGTTTCGTATGACAACATCTTCACATTTATGGCAAACTTTAGGCTCAGGTACCCCATTGTACTGGCAAACAGATAACAGAGATGAGGTCCTAACTAAACACTGCACTGTCAAATTGGGCTGATCCAATAAACACAAGTGTTAAAAATTGGATCACACAACAGGGCCTTAGAGACCATCAGACAAGGAGTGCAATAATGTGCCAATGTAGAAGCCAGTTCATTCAATGGATCTTTAGCAAACTCAGGGCCACAACCAGCTCATCCCATCATTCAGTGTCTGGGTCGACCACCGGGCCAAATTTTGTTACTTATCAACATTAGGAATGATATGTAATTTATCAATGATAAGGAAGATTGCTTTGGCCCCATACACAGGACAATATGCTGCTGACCGGCAATAAATATTAAAGAAACACTAACATCAAATACTGGCAGCAACTGCCTGGGCAAATTGGAATAGAGGCTTAAAGGACCAGTTCAGTGTAAAAATAAAAACTGGATAAATAGTCTATGCAAAATGAAACATGTTTCTAATATAGTAGAAAAGATTGCAGCTGTAGGATATAAATAGGAAAAGGGACACATCCCTGGCAAAATCTGGAAAGTGTGACTATCCCTTTTAAGGTGATGCCGGTTTATACTAATTGTAAAGCACAAAGATCTGAAAAAAAGCTATAAATTGACAAGAAGCGAGAAGGCCGTTTATGACAGCGGATTTATTAGCCAATGACCCAGTCACAGTCATCAGCACGCAGCTCATATTATAAAGAATATATGACTATTACAGAAGGTTGCAAATGACAGCTAATCATAAGTCATTGGCTTTGACCAGTAAGAGAGTTTAATGAAAAGGCATGGCGATAAGCTTAAGAATAAACTGGATGACAAGGCTTCCATATAAAAATATATATACAAATTTTGCCAAGACCAACAGAGGCCATAACAACCAGCAACAACAAAGAGCAATTCAAGTAACTGGAGCATCTTCAAACACCAGTTCCCAAGAAAGTAGCATGTCCATGATTTCCAACAACCAATCCCCTGGATATTGTGAGGGCAAGTTGAAGGATTGCAATGGGCACTAAAAGCAGGACAGTTTCAACCATGCTGCCCAGCCACATACACATGCATGGCAAATCAGGGGACCATTTTCCCAACGAAAAATTTCAGTTGGTCGTCTGAAACTGGGGCATCTCTTTAGCCCTCCCTGCTGTTCCAATAATTTTTGATGCAGAATAGAACTCAGAAAAAAGGTATAAAATACATAGAAAAAGTTTATGTCCACATATACAGCCTTATGCGTTTCATTTACGTGTTTATAGGACGAAATGCGTAAGGCTGTATAAGTGGACATAAACTTTTTGTACGTGATTTTATCTGCCTGGTGAATGAGTGCCTGCTCCACGTGTTTTTCAGTTTATCCGCTGCCTTTGCAGAGGGCTCAGGACAGTGCACCTGGGCCTCTTCCTCAATGTGGTGAGATATTCATTTCTTGAGACCCTTGATCATCTATCTGCAGAATAGAACATGTCACCATCCATGTTCAGGGCCGCCATTAGAAATCACGGGGCCCCATACAACAAAATTTTCAGGGCCCGCCCGCCCCACACCACAGTTAAAAGACCACACACAGAAGTTATAAAAAGCCATTGATGGTCAGGGTCGCCTATAAGTTAAAAAAAAAAAAAAACTGTGGTGCCAGGGGCCCCCATAAAAGTTTTTTTCTTTTAAATCATTGGCACCATGGACCTCGTAAAAGTTTTTTTTGGTTCCCTATCAAAGTTTTTTTTAAAAATCATTGGTGGTCAGGGCCCCCCATAAGTTAAAAAAAATGTTGGCGGCAGGGACCCCCCACCTTATAAGTTTAAAAAAAACATTAGGGCCCCAGAGAATATTTAAAAAAAAAAAAAAAAAAAAAAAAAAAATCGGTGACAGGGGCCTGTAAATTATTACAATAAAACATTGCTGGCTAAGGCTTTAAAAAAAATAAAAAAAACACATTGGTGTTCAGTAGAACTGAACTCGTTGCTTCAGGACTTCAAGTTCGGCTTTTTTCATGACTTTTTGCAGCATCAGAACTTAAAGTTCAGCTCTTTCCGTCACTTCGGCTCTTTTCCAGGGCTTCGGGACGTCAAGTTCGGCTCTTTTCGTGACTTGGGGTCTTTTTGCGGCTTCAGGACTTCAAGTTCAGCTCTTTACGTCACTTCGGGATGTCAAGTTCGGCTCTTTTTGCCACTTCGGGTCTTTTCGTGGATTTGGCAGATCCGGCTCTTCATCAATTCGGGACTTCGGCTTTTCGGAAAGGGACTTATGAAAAGGCAGCACGGCTTCGGCACTGCCAAGGGGGGCCCAGCTATTTCAAAAATTGCAGCACAGCCGGGCCTCCCTTCTTGCCCAGGCCTGGTACAATTGTAGCCCCTGTGCGCCCCTGATGGTGGCCCTGTCCACGTTACTCACATGGTCTCCGTCATTTCGGGGGTCAGCCCATGTATGGGCAAATTCCAATTTTTAATCCTGAATACTTCACTAAAAAGAAGCTGCTCAGAAAACACAACCTCAGCAACACCCACGCTTATTTTTGCTTTATTGACTTCAGTGCATTTTTCACACTGTCAAAGTAATTGTGGTTCTTTTCCGCTGTTTTTGGCACAACAAAAAAAAAAAGCAAACAGGAAAGATCAGTGGGAGCACTTCAAAGTTTACAACATAACTGGCGGGGATCCTACCGACTGCCTGTCAGCTGGAAAGACTAAGTATGGTGCTGTTTGAAAGTCTGCAGATAAGCTCTCTGCTGTGGGAGTACAAAGGCAACTGCCATCTTAAATGTCTGACGGAGGCAAACTTCCCTGAAACCTCAATACTGATTCCCTGGTGGTGACAGCAA
The DNA here is from genome assembly GCA_038501925.1 of Xenopus petersii. NCBI lineage: Eukaryota > Metazoa > Chordata > Amphibia > Anura > Pipidae > Xenopus > Xenopus petersii. The sequence goes on along the minus strand of CM076675.1, from coordinate 9,878,825 downwards.
GGAAATAAATCTATTAGGAAAAAAAACATCCTCTAACAGAGATTTGCTTGTGCCCTGTCTTCCTTTAGTGTGAAGGCACAAAGAGTATGGGACCTGTTATCCAGAATTCTCTGGACCTGGGGTTAACCAGATAACAGATCTTTCCATAATTTGGATCTTCATACCTTAAGTTTACTAGAAAATCATATAAACATTAAATAAACCCTATAGGCTGGTTCTGCTTCCAATAAGGATTAATTATACCTTAGGTGGGATCAAGTACAAGTAGAAGGAAATGGCCATTCCTTATTTCTGAGCTTTCTGGATAATTGGGATTCCGGATAACGGATCTCATACCCGTAAAGGCAACTACTTGTCAGAGCTATAAAACGGACAATAGTGATAATTGGCTTGCCAAGACATTACAAGCTGTAAGGGCCCATAGGCACAGTTGGAGTGCGGACTAAGGATGAGGCAGTTCAAGCAACAAAGTTCAAGGTACAAGAGGGTTCGGCAGTGGAATGGTCAGAGTTCAGGCAAGGGGTCAATCCAGGCAGAGTAGGGTCAAAACGGTTAATCAGGCAAAGGTTGGTACACAGGAATCAATATAACAATACTAGAGTCACACCCAGGAATGCACAAAGTGAATCCTATACTTGGGCAACGTTGCAGTGTTCAAGCTCCTTTAAATGGGCCTGTTTTGGCACCAAAAGCTGGACGTGATGACGTCATAACGTTGACACTGGCGATCCAATGCTGGCGGCCGATTGGCGGGCGAGAAGACACTGACGTCACAGTGCTGTGACCAGCAGGATCCATGTGGAGGAGCAGGGCATCGCTATCTTGGAGGGAAGCATGGCGGGGAGTATCAGTTTCCTTTACACAAGCAGATTTATCAAAGTGTGAGACTGGAACTCACCAGGGTAAAACTCACTTTATATTCATTCCTATGGGATTTTTAGAATTGTATTTAATAAAGGAGTTCACTATCTGATAAATATGCTGTCAAAAATCCCATAGGAATAAATAGAAAGTGAGTTTTTCTGTGGTGAGTTCCAGTCTCACACTTTGATAAATTTGCCCCTACCTGTGCTTTAGCCGAGGCAATTCTCAGTATTGTCTATGGCAGGGTATTTTTTGGGAATTTTGTAGCCACCATAAGTAACTGCTACTAGTATCTTTACCATTACGGGGTTGGTCACCTTTAAGTTAACTTTTAGTATATTCTAAAATGGCTAATTCTAAGCAACTTTTCGACTAGCCTTCAAATTTTTTTTATAGTTTTAAATTATTTGCTTTCTTCTAAATCAGTGATCCCCAACCAGTAGTTTGTGAGCAACATGTCGCTCTCCAACCCCTTGAATGTTGCTCTCAGGGTCCTCAAAGCAGGAGCTTATTTTTGAATTCCAGGCTTGAAAGCAAGTTTAATTGCATAAAAACTACGTATAGTGCCAAGTAGAGTCTCCTGTAAGCTGCCAGTTCACAAAGGAGCTACCAAATAATCAATTAGAGCCCTTATTTGGCACACAATGGATGTTGTCATACTTGTGTTGCTCCTCAACTTTTACATTTGAATGTGGCTCACGGGTAAAAAAGGTTGGTGGGCCCCTGTTCTAAATCTATCCAGCTTTGAAATGGAGGTCACTGACCCCATCTAAAAAACAAATGCTCTGTAAAGCTATACATTTATTGTTAATGCTATTTAGTTATGCCCTCTCCTGTTCACATTTCAGTGTCTTATTCAAATCAACGCATGGTTGCTAGGTTTTTTGACCGTAGCAACCAGACTGCTGAAATTTAAAATGGGAGAGCTGCTGAATTAATAGCTAAATAACTCAAAAAACACGTAATAAAAACCAATTGCAAATTGTCTCAGAATATCTCTGCTTCATACTAAAAGATGATTTAAAGGCGAAGGAAAGGCGCACTTTACTAACTTTTGGCACCCCCAATTAAATATGCCTTTCCTTCTCCTTTTAGGGTCACAACCCCTTTAATATAGAAACTCTGACACTATCTGCCAGTGTATTTTTAAAGGGGTGGTTCGCCTTTAAGTTATGTTTAGTATGTTATAGAATGGCCAATGCTGAGCAACTTTTCAATTGGTCTTAGTTACTTATTTTGTATAGTTTTTGAACTATTTGCCTTCTTCTTCTGACTCTTTCCAGCTTTCAAATGGGGGTCAATGACCCCATCTAAAATCAAATGCTCTGTAAGGCTGCACATTTTTTGTTATTGCTAATCTTTATTACACATCTTTCTTTGCAGGCCTCTCCTATTCATATTCCATATTCACATTCAAATCAATGCATGATTGCTAAGGTAATTTGGACCCTAGCAACCAGTTTGCTGATATTGAAAACTGGACAACTGCTGAACAAAAACGAAATAACTCAAAAACCACAAATAATAATAAATGAAAACCAATTGCAAATTGTCTCAGAATACCATTCTTTACATCATTCTAAACGCTAACTCAAAGGTGAACAACCCCTTTAAAATAAACTTTTAGTATGATGTAGAGAGTGATATTCTGAGACAATTTGCCATTTTCATTTTTTATTATTTGGGGGTTTTGAATTATTTAGCTTTTTATTCAGCAGCTCTCCAGTTTGCAAATTCACCAGTCTGGTTGCTAGTGTCCAAATTACCCTAGCAACCATGCATCTATATGAATAAGAGACTGGAAAATGAATAGGAGAGGCCTGGATAGAAAGATTAGTAATAAAAAGTAGCAATAACAATACATTTATAGCCTTACAGAGCATTTGTTTTTTAGACGGGGTCAGTGACCTGCCTTTGAAAGCTGGAAGGAGTCAGAAGAAGGCAAATAATTAAAAAACTATAAATATTGAATAATGAAAAACAATTGAAAAGTTGCTTAAAGGGGATGTAAAGGCAAAAATATAAAATCCCATTTTTACTTTCTTTAATGAAAAATAAATCTATCTCCAATATACTTTAATTAAAAAATGTCTACTGTTTTTATAATAAACCTGACTGTATGCAGTGATATTCCCCCTTCTTTTACTGCTGTGGATAGGAATTGTCAGACGGTCCCCAACTGCTGTGCAGGTAAACGATCATACTTTTAAATGGCACCCCACCTTACTTCCCAGAACTTGAGCAGCATTGTTGGATTCCTGTAGAGATTTGTATCCAGAGACGCAGTGCAGTCTTTATATTATAATTATTAATCAGTCTTGCTGTATTGGCTTCTATGGCAGATATTATTTGACTTGTGCTGTTTTGATAATTTATGACCATCCCTAAGCTTAACCTCCCAACTGAAGCCCAGACCACACTGAGCATGTGCGAGTCTTGATAGTGGAGAAATGTCTAACAAAGTTACAAGATGGTGACCCCCTGCGCCAACTTTGAAAGCATAAATCATTTGTCTTATTAGGCTGCTGGTGCAGTAAGTTCATGTTTATATTTAGTATACAAAATACAGCATTTCTAACATTATTCTATTTTAGACTTTAGTTGCCCTTTAAGAGTTAGCCATTCTAGAACATACTAAAAGTTAACGTGAAGGTGAACCATGCCTTTAAGGCTCTAGGACTACTCAAAGCAATGATGTTCACCTTTAATGCTAGCGTGGGCACTTGATTATAAAATAGTCAAGGGTTACACTGGCAGAGAGCACAGATAGCACTGTGGGGAGTAAAGCTGGCCATATTTGCAAAGATCAGATCGTACGAATCGAGGACTCGTACGATTTTCGGACAGTGTGTGGAGAGTCCTGCGGAGATCGGTCGTTCAGTTGATCGGACGGGTTAAAAGATTTCTGTCTGCTGCTGATAATTTCTCTGCGTGTATTGCCGATCGTATGAGGGAGACTGTCAGCAGCTTTTGTCGAACATACCTTTCATACGATTGCTGTCAGGGGCAACTTTATTTGATCTGAATGTTTACTGGCAGGTCGGGAGATAGGGAAGTCCAATCATATGATGATTCGTACGATCGGATTTTTGCGTCTATGCCCAGCTTAAGGGCACTGCTCGTTTATCCAGGCTACTACAGGTTTAGTGAAGTCAAAGGAAGGAAGATAACAATACAACATACACAGAAGCACAGCAGATAGAAAAGTTGAATATTAGCTCAGCTTATCTGCATTTGATAGGAGCACACACGAGTAAACAATGTAACTGAAGAAAAAGAGAAAAGAAAAAACCCATCACAAAATGCAAAATGTGTTTGGGGAACAGAAAAGGGAACAGGGAAAACCTGTATGGCTGGCCCACCATAATAATACATGCAGAGATATGATCGGCAGCCGACAGAAATTCTCTAGCCTGTCTGATCGACTGAACGACCGATTGGCATGGCAAGATAAATGCTGGGACACTCCACACATGATCCGAAAATCATACGAATCCGGATTCGTACGATTGAATCTGTGCGTCTTTGGCCAGCTTTAGACATAATTAATCCTTATTGGAAGTACAACCAATTGGGTTTATTTAATGTTTAGGTGATTTTCTTGTAGACTTAAGGTATAAAGATCCAAACTACAGAAAGCATTGTGGATAGCAGGTCTCATACCTGTACAGAATTAAAGTGAATGGTCAGATTTTAACATGCAATTCACTCCCATCCAATGTGCGTGTAGGGTTGCCACCTTTTCCGGGAAAAATATACCGGTTGGGATTCGGCCAGGATTCGGCCTTTTCAGCAGGATTCGGATTTGGCCGAATCCTTCTGCCTGGCCGAACCGAATCCGAATTTGCATATGCAAATTAGGGGCGGGAAGGAAATTGTGTGAATTTTTGTCAGAAAACAAGGAAGTAGAAAATGTGTTTCCCTTCCCACCCCTAATTTGCATATGCAAATTAGGGTTTGGATTCGGTTTGGTATTCGGCCGAATCTTTCACAAGGGATTCGGGGGTTCGGCCGAATCCAAAAAAGTGGATTTGGTGCATCCCTAGGATCAACCATCATTTTTACCGGCCGGGTTGGTAAAATACTGGCCAGGTGGTAACCCTATGTGCGTGTAAATGTTTTCTTTGGAGTAACAGTGGTGCATTTGCTTATCTAATGTGGGTTCAATCCTATATACAAGCACTTCTCACCCACATTCACTCCCACAGACATGATTTCCTATCAAAACTTCAGCAAAGACAATCAGCACCCAAGACTCGTCCTTTTTGTAGCCTTACACTTTGTGTGTGTTTTTAGCACTGGGTGAAGATGAAGCACTTGCTCCGATGCAAATATAATAAATCACCTCATAAGCCCAAGGGGCCTACAAAGTAAAGTAATCTCATAATAGGGGAAAATAGATTCCAAATGGAGCATTAGCTTTTTCATTTCCTTTGCACGTACGCTAGACAACTTGGTTAGAGTCTTAACTGGCCTGAAGCTATTATCTACCTACATCTGTACTTATAATGGGGGGGGGGTGCTATTTTGCCTTGCTTGGGTAAATGAGAAGAATACAGGGTTATTTGATTTTTAGAGAAAACCCCCCCCCCCCTTTTCTTCAACAAACTCCGCAACCTGGCTACAACCTTAAAGGGTTGTTGTTTTATGATAGATCACCAGAAATAACGTATTTTTCCAATTACTTTCTATTTTCTATGCGTCACCAGTTTTCTGATATTGAAGTGTGTAAAGTGCCATTTTCACCTTCTAAAGAAGCTCTGGGAAGGGGGTCGCTGACCCTGTAAACTGTTCTAAATTGATTCATTTAGTTGATACATTTCTTATCTTTGTCCCTGCTGAGCAGAATCCCTGGATTTCATTACAGGCAGCTGTTAAGCTCCCCATAGACTCGACGATTCTTCTTGCCGAACGACCGATTTTAGGGAAGTCGACCAATCCTTCGAAATTATCGTGCGGTTAGTGGTATTCGAACGATCGTACATCTTACGATTTTTCGGCCGACATCTGTCGGGAAATTGATCGGCCAGGTCAAAAAATCTTTGTCGGTCCCAGTGCAATGTATCTATGTTTGCAGGTCCCAGTGCAATCTATCTATGTTTGCAGGGCCAAGCAGGCAGCTCCCCTTTGTTTTCCTGGTAAATTGGTCTTTTTAGTTGATGGTAAATTTGTACGATCGTATGATCGTTCTGAGAAGATCGTGGTCTCACGATCAGGATCTGATCTTTTAAAAATCTCAACATCTATGGCCAGCTTTAGACTTGATACAATAGTTACTAATACTCCAGAAAATACTGCTGAGAAATGTATCTATCAACTAAATGTTGCAAAATTGTAACAGTTCAGAGTCTGCCCCTGAATTACTGAGCTGCCGGACTCAAACACTAGACACGAACGTTCAACTTTAAACTTAGATTTTGGAAAAACAGTAAAAAAATAAATAATGGAAAGTAACTGAAAAAAAGAACATAAAACACAAAGCAAGTGTTTAGATTTTTATTACAAGTAAATTACAGTAGAAACCCCATTTTATGTTCTTCAGGGGACCAGGAAAAAATTAGGAAAATGTAAAATCAGGGAAATGTGTTAAAGCGTCTTTTTCGTCAAGTACTGAAAGGATTTAAGCACAGGATTGAGTTTTACTTTGAGATACAATATTTAGTGCGTTAATAACAAGGGTTAAAAATTGAAGTGTTAATGTTATACTATGGGGGGCGAGTGCAAGACTCACCGTCAGTCACATACACAAGCTAAAGCTGCCCATAGCTGTATAGATTTTTAAAAGATCCAATCGTGAGACCACAATTATCTCAAAACGATCGTTTAAATGTAAGATGTGTCCATCAACTAAAAAGACTATTTCAGGCGATATTGCCAGGAAAACTGAAGGGGAGCTGCCTACTTGGCCGTACAAACATAGATAGATTGCACTGGGAACGATAAATATGTTTTAAGCTGGCCGATCAATTTTCTGACAGAAGTCGGACGAAAAATCGTAAGATGTACGATCGTTCGAATCCCACGATAATTGGTCTAACTTCGCTAAAATCGGTTGTTCGGCAAAGAAAAATCTTGGCGTCTATGGGGACCTTAAGCTGGCCATAGATGTTGAGATTTTTAAAAGATCCGATCTTCTTTGTGAGACCACGATTATCTCGGAACAATCGTACGAATTGTCCATCAACTTAAAAGACCAATTTGGCAGGAAAACAAAGGGGAGCTGCCTGATTGTCCCTGCAAACATACGTAGATTGCATTGGGGCCGACAAAGATTTTTTGACCTGGCCGATCAATTTCCTGACAGATGTCGGCCGAAAAATCCTAAGCTGTTCGATCGTTTGAATCCCACTAAGCGCAAGATAATTTCGAAGGATTGGTCGGACTTCCCTAAAATCGGTTGTTCGGCAAGAGAAATCTTTGCGTCTATGGGGAGCTTAAAGCAATCAGTGACTGTATAAGGGCCAGACTAATAGGAATTGACCATTTACAGGCAGAACCATGGCAAAGTAGATAATAAAATATAATAAAATATAATGGTTACTATTTTAACCTGTGTATTTCACAAATAATAATATTCATTGAGGGGGGGAAAACAAGCAGTTTTTGGAAACATCAGGACAAAATTTGGATGTAAAATCTGGGAAAACGCCTTAAAATCAGGGAAATGCAGCCATTGAAATGCATTAGAAATGGGTGGGACCACAAATAAAACATGTAAATTAAAATCGAGTTTTCACTGTAATGACATCACCCTGTCACTGCCTAACATTCTATCCATGGGGCCCCTGCAGCAGCAGCCACCACAGATTCATTATTTCCACCCTGTTTGAAAACTACAACTCCCAGAATCCCTTGCAGGTAAAGCTACAATTACAGAATAACTGGAGGGTCCCGGCTACTCACCCCTCTCCCACTTGAGAGGCAGAGACAGGGGGCACCCACTTATTATGAGGTGGGGCAGCTTGGGTGTCTGGCAGGGGATTGTGGGAAATTACATAGAGGGGTCAGACAAAGGGAGAGGGGGGGCAGGTAAGTTGTGTAGAAAGAAAAAGCAGAGGGGATGTAATTATAGGTGTATAAAGTAAAATTACACAATATATAAAGTACTATTACACAATATCATGTTACTACTTTCACTCACCTCAAGGCTCAGTTATGTGGGGCCCCTTTCTGCCCTCCCCTGCGGACAAATAAACTTTCCCACCTGTATTACTGCCCAGTAACCATCAGAGGGTCGTGCTGAGTGTCAGTAGGGAGGGAGTTGTAGTTGCACAGCAGCTGGAGCACCGTAATCAGCTGATTGAGGCGGAGAGAAGAATGAGGAGACACTTACCGGAGGTGAAACACAGGAGCCAGAGGAGAGCGAGGGAATCCATAGCGGAGCCGCAGGACGGTGTCAGCAAGTGTTAAACTCCGGGTGTATCCTAAAGCCACGCCCACATCTCCTCGCGCTACCGCCTCACCAGACGCCTCTTGACTTGTAGCGCTTCCCCCGACACGTTAGATACGAATACCGAACCGTCAACACTTCGCTCTCTCTCGCCCAGCTCTGCCCACCGCGCGGCAGGTGAATCGTGACGTCACTTCCTGGAGGGCTCCACCCACCCACTGAGGGGATTATATATGAGGGAATTAGATAGTCTTCTGTAGCAACTCAGTCATGGGAGAGGCATGGAAAGTAAAGGCGGCGGCGGCGGGGCTCGATGGGTTACAGTGAAACTTTAGCGGGAAACTTGTTCAGAGGGCAAAAGCCTGACCTTAATTGTGACTGAACTCGCCAGGGCAGGGTCACCAGGTGTAATTTTCCAAACCAGCCAAAGTCAGGCCAAAACTAGTCACCAGGCCCTTCAAAAGTAGCCCAAACGTAGCACAGTATGTGCAGTCTGAAATATAAATATATATGAAAATGCCACTCTTTCAAATTTTCCCTGTTTTGCACATTTTTCCATGAAGTAAAGTGGGACAGATTCGCCCGTCACCAGGGGTGTAACCAGGTGTGCGCCACCAATGAGGTGAGCTGAGACGCTCGCATCAGGCGGCAACGCCGTTGAGGTTTCCAGGGGCGGCAAAAAGCCTCTCCTGGTACCTTTAAGAGCCAAATTTCCAGTTTCTAGACCGGAAATTCGGCTTTACTAATGCGAGAGCGCAATTGCGCTCTCCACATTAGTGTTCCTAGTAATCCAGGTAAGTCGGCGAGGGGGAGCAGCATTGCAGGAGCACAATTTCAATTAATATTGGTATAACAGGTCAACTTCTAGACATTTTGATGGCCTGCGGATTCTTGACACAAAATTGTCTGAGATTGAGGAAAGTCACCGGAAAACGCACGAATGCTTAAGAGAGATAGGTTGGCCACCTGTCCCATTTTTACCTTGACAGCCCGGTATTTTGAAGGGCTGCCTGGGTCAAAACATCCTGCCCGGTTTTCCTTGATTGACACGGCGATCACCAAATCGCCATGTAATAGCCCCGCCCATGACATCATAGCCACTCCCATCTCCATCACTGCCCCTCCCACTGACATCACGTCCCCGCCCCCTGTCCGGTCTCAAACGCACGGAAAGGTGGCACCCCTAGATGGGGGTACAGAGCCCAATATCTGATAACTCCCGACTTCTACAAATTGCATGCTGGGTATTGTAGTCTTACAATCTTACAAAAACGACATTACCCAACATGCATTTGGAGACGCAGGCTTGGCACATTAGGGAAAGAAAAAACTTTGGCTGATTTCCAAAGTACAAACCAGCCAAAGGCCCAAAAAGTAGCCCAAATCCGTACCTTGGCTAGTTTGTACTTTCAAAACCAGCCTGGGCTTTAAACTAGTAGCCACATTTGGCTGGAAACATCCAAACCTGGCATCCCTGCACTTGGGGATATATTCTTGTCTAGAAGCTCAGTCATGGGAGAGGGATGCAAAGTAAAGGAGGAGGGGGCTCGATGGGTTACAGTGAAACTTTAGCGGGAAACTTGTTCAGAGGGCAAAAGCCTGACCTTAATTGTGACTGAACTCGCCAGGTCTAATCTTCCAAACCAGCCAAAGTCAGCTTCAAAACCAGCCCAAAACTAGCCCAAACATAGCACAGTATGTGCAGTGGAAAAAAAGTCTAAAAAATAAATGTGAAAATACGCCTTTTGCAAATTTTGACTGTTTTGCATGTTTTTCCATGAAGTAAAATGGGACAGATTCGCCCGGCACCAGGGGTGTAACTACAGAGGGGCCCACAAGATATAGGAGCCCCATAAGACCTTAATTCATATACAATCTCAATAAATATTGATAAAACAGCTCAACCTCCAGACATTTTGGTGGCCAGCAGATTTTTGGCCCAAAATTAGCTGAAATTGAGGAAAGTCACCAGAAAACGTGAGAATGCACAAGTCAGTCCCATTGCATGCTGGGTATTGTAGTCTTACGTTAAACTTACATTAAACTTAGCAGTCGACAAATTGTTAAACAAAAAGTACATTAATCAACATGCATTGGGAGACACAAGCTACATTAGGGCAAGAAAAAACTTTGTCTGGTTTCCGAAGAACAAACCAGCCAAAGGCATAAAAGTAGCTCAAATTCTTACCTTGGCTAGTTTGTACTTTCAAAACTGGCATTGGCTTTACATTAGTAGCCTAATTTGGCTGGAAACCCACCAACCTGGCAACCCTGCACTGCAGGGAGATAATGAGGAACTAGTGGGGGGCATAGTTATATAGCTGGAAAATTATTCCTGTGGCCAGCTGAAGGGAAATAATGGAGTACATTACCACATATCATACCATAACAATGAAGGGCTGTAGAAATGATACCTCTCCTATAGTGTATTTCATTTCAGTAGCTTAGAGGGGGGGTACCTTTGTGTCACACAGTGTAAAGGTGGCCATGAACAATAAGGTCCAAACGAGCAGATCTTAACTGATATGCCCACCAAAGGCAGCGCGATATCGGGTTAATCCGATAGTTCGGCCCTAGGGCCAAACGATTGGAATAAAACGAAGGAAATGGGCGAAGATGGGTCGTAGGAGCGCTTCAACTAGCTGATAGGGTTCTCGATCTCAGGAAAAATCAAGCCTCCCTGATCGATATCAGGTCGATTTTTGGCCTGATCACGATCAGGGAACCCTGTCGGAAGCCCCCACACACGGGCTGCCAAATCTGTCTAAAGGACCAATATCGGCAGCTTTAATCTGCTCCTGTATGGCCCCTTAATTTACAGCCATGGGGACCACAATGGGACTCATAACCTATAGCAACCCATCAGCAGGGCCGGATTTACATTGTGGGTGCCCCTAGGCCCACTACCGTTCATCGCCCCTGTCCCCTCCAGGGGGATAGGAGCAATGGGGATTGGTGCACGGGAAATTTAAAAAATTATTGTATCTCCAGCGCATCCCCAGTGTTTCTGCCCAGTGGTTGGGCAGCATGCCACCCCCCCTAAAATTCTGCCGCCCTAGGCCCGGGCCTAGGTGGCCTTTCCACAAATCCAGGCCTGCCCATCAGTGACTGGCTTTCTTCAGCCCAGTTTGCCCAGTTTTGATAAATGACCCCCCTTCAACATCCAGGGCGGGTACTAGCGGTAGACAGAAGAGGCATGTGCCTAGGGAGCAATGAAGTGGGGGCGCCAAGCACTAGTGATGTGCGGGCTGGCCCGAAACCCGGGGGACCCGCAGGTCTGGTGGGTTCAAGCTGACTCCTGCACAAAATCTTCGAGTCGTGGGTGGGTCCGGGTCAAGCTCTTCTCCTGGTCTCCCCGACCTAGCACTCCAGCACTGAAATGTATAGACTTGCCCTGCCCCTTTTGTGACGTCACTGTAGGGTGGGTCTATAAATAGAGGGGCAGCAGTGGGCTGGTTGAGAAATTCTCGAACCGCACATCACTACTAAGCACGTACCTCTTCTTTCACCTACCTGATGTTCAGACCATTGTTCCCTCACCAGCGGTCCTCTGTGCACTCTACTCCCACCCCCGCGCACATCGTCACATGGCGCATGTCAATGAGGGGGGCAAAGTAGCCGGCTGGGTGCCCAAAGTCCTGTCAACAGCCACCATATTTGCTCGCACTTACATGCATAGTGACTGTGTTGCGAAGCATTTATCCCTGCCACAAGAGAGCAAACAGTGTAAGTATAATAACGCCTCATTTATTGGCACAAAGTTTAATAGTGTTAATAAGAATGCTAAATATGAAACTACTAGTGAATTGGGTGGGTTGTAGACTGCTTTATTAAACATTTCGGGGGAAATTTAATAAATTTCGCAAAGAGAACAAATTAGCAAATAAAAATTTGCATGCTGCAATGTAATATTTTTCATTGTGCTTTTACTGCATTGTGAATCTTAATTTCAATATATGATATTAGAAAAAGTAAATTGTAGGGCCTTAAATTGATTTTGCTGTGGGGCCCTCTTATCCACAGAGTAAAATTCCTGCCCTAAAGTAAGACCGGTCTTTTGTTATTTGCCAGAAAGGAAATGGAAATAGTCACGATTATCAGGAAATGGATTCCTCCATGCAAGCATAAAAGTGTCACTAACTTTTCCAAAAAAAAAAACATATATATAAAACTTAAAACGTTTTTGACTTACAGAATGTAAGTTCACAGGTACATTCCATTTATATTCCGATGGCAGTATCTTTAATACTGAGACAGTGCTTTAAGCAGCCCTTTTTACTAACTAGGTCGATGACAACAGACATTGAAAAGTGTTCCGTCATTTGAATTTTCTAATGTTGGGAGGGTGCGTTAGCTCATTGCAGTTTATGTAATCTTGAGAACAAAAAAAAAAAATGAGTTAACTTTAACAAAAATGTGGTCTGTGAAATATCAACATTAAAAAAGACGTACCTCCGTATACAGCGAGAATCTGGTTCCATAAAATGTGAAGTTATGCGTAACCCTTTGGGAGCTGATGGAAAAAGGTAATACTGCTATTTATTACATATCCAACTCTCTCAGCTGAGCCCTAAATATTAAATACTGCTGAACTGTAACTCTCACCAATTTGGTATGTTCTTGCCTACATTGATTTCCTCCAGGTACTTTAGTTTCCTAACATTCACCCTGAAACCATACAGAAAAGCTTGCTGGCACCTGATAGAATGGACCCTAGTGTGGATAAATGTGATAGGGACCTTAGACTGTGAGATCTACTGGGGAAGGGGCTGATGTGAATGATGAATATCTAATGCAATGATATAAATACTGTAGAATACAACTGGGTGCTTGACAGTGATTCTTAAACAGAAGATTTGGGGGCAGATTTACTAAGCTTGATTAAATAAAATTCGAATTTCGAAGTATTTTTTTGGGTACTTCGACCATCGAATTGGTCAAGTTCGATCAAATCGAATGATTCGAACGATTCGAAGTAAAAATCGTTCAACTATTCCACCATTCGATAATCGAAGTGCTGTCTCTTTAAAAAATAGTTCGACTTCATACTTCGCCACTTTAAACCTACCGAGCTGCAATGTTAGCCTATGGAGATCTTCCCCAGCACTTTTCTAAACTTTTTTTTTATTGAATAAAAATCCTTCGATCGATCGCTTCAAATTGTTCAAATCGTTCAATCGAAGTATTTGCGCTAAAATCTTTCGATTTCGATATTCGAATTCGAGGGTTTTTTAACCCTCAAAATTCGACCCTTGATAAATCTGCCCCTTATTGAACGGTGCAAAGGTTGAGTACAATGACATATTTCAGGATAACTGGTATACCAATTAGGAGCTAGAACATATATAGTCTCACCATTTAGATACACCTCCATTTAACAGATCCTTTCGAGTGACAGTTCTTTTCCAAAGTGTCTTTTCAGTAGGAAAGCGTCACCTTGGAGAACTAACCCCACACTGCTCTACTCAGTGGAGACCAATACTACTATATCTAGATGACTTTAGGGTAATTGCACGCGGGCCTTGAGATTAGTCGCCCTGGCGACAAATCTCCTCTTCTTCGGGGCAACAATCTCCCCAAACTGCCTTCCCCTACCTTCCCGCCGGCTATAATTAAAATCACTAGCGGGATAGTGCTTCATTTTCAGAAATGAGGAAACTTTGGGCGACTTCAAGAAACGAAGAGCCGCAAGTGCCATCCCACTGGTGATTTTTGATTATAGCCGGCAGGAGGTAGGGGAAGGCAGTTAAGGCGACTAATCTCCCCGAATCTGCCCGTGTGTCCTTACCCAAACACACATCCATCCATTATCATTATCTCATCCATGGGTTCCTTGTTCCCTGACTTAACTTAAGTAAATAATTAATTGCAGTTAATTGCACTGATATGCAATAGCTTTTTTTATAGCACTACCTGTAATTATTTAGGGTTCGTATAATTGGATTCCATATTTTTTTTTTAACATTTTGCATTTATGTTATTATTTATACTGGTTACATGCAGACCGAGAAACAGAACCATAGTATTGTGTTTGTATATTCTTGCTCTGACACTTGAATAATATGTGGCAATTTCTGATTCTGGTTTTAAATTATATGGGAGGGACCTCTTTGGGTTTAAATTCTGTTGGCCAATTTGGTACTATCAATGCCTATACTTTAGTACCAGAGGGTATGAAACGTGTAAGGAGGAATACCATGGGGTTTGTATGTTTATTCTTTTAAAATGATTTTTTAAATAAAAACTAGCTTTATGGTAATAATGAGTTATGGGATATTTTTTGATTTTTGACTTTTGTGCCCTTGGAACTGGGGGTTACATCCCAGAAACTATGGCCCCTTTTTTACCCCAATATGCAATGTCATTTTTTCATTCATCTTTTTTCACTCATTAAAGTGAATATAAAATTCATAAACCTTATGTACTGTTGCAGTGTTCTCTGAAATTCTCATATGTGTTATTCAGTTAGTTTTTGTTTGTACTTTCCCTCTTCTGTCATTTTTTTATATTTATTTGACATTTTTCATTTAGCCTTCATAAATACATCTTAGTTTCAGGTAGGGATGCACCAAATTAGGATTCGGTTCGGGATTCGGACAGGATTCAGCCTTTTTCAGACCGAACCAAATCCAAATTTGCATATGCAAACTAGGGGTGGGGAGGGAAATCGAGTGACTTTTTGCCACAAAACAAGAAAGTAAAAAATATTTCACCTTCCCACCCTTAATTTGCATATGCAAATTTGGATTTGGTTCAGTATTCGGCCAAATCTTTTATGAAGGATTCAGGGTTCGGCCGAATCCAAAATAGTGGATTCGGTGCATCCCTAGTTTCAGGCAGCTTGAGCCATGGTGGACAGGGACTTGGCAAAGGAATTTCTAGTGAATGTAGTTTTTCTTGAATCTGGAATTCTTCTCAATGGAGGTGAGCTATGGGTGGGGTAAGGGCTAAAGGTGGCCATACAAGGAGAGATCCACTCGTTTGGCAATGTCGCCAAACGAGCGGATCTCTCCCCGATATGCCCACCTTGAGGTGGGCAATATCGGGCTGTTCCGATCGTGGGCCCTAGGGCCTAACAATCGGATCCTAACGATGGCTAATGGGCGGTCGGATCGCGGGACCACATCAACGAACAGATGCGGCTGTGATCAGATGGGATTTTTAGTCCCGTTGGATCGACATCTGCCCGACTTTTGGCCAGATATTGATCGGGAAGCTTGTCAGAGGGCCCCAATAAGCTGCCGACTCGGTCTGTCGGCAGCTTTTATCGGCCCGGGTAAGGCCACCTTAAGAGAGCAATGATTAGTTGGTAAAATAAATTTTTGGTGTTTTTCCATGGAAAGAATAAACTACCACTATGTAATATACACTGAAGTTATAAATACCCAAATGTGCTTGGAAGATCTTCAGGATTTATATAGTTTTAATAATAAGCTGTATTGTGCTTTAAGGCTGGATGCTTATAGTTGTTCTAGCTCCTGGAAAAAGAAATAATCTGCTTACACTCATACATATGGCTATACTAGAAAAGTGACTGCTACAGCTGCCTGATCTTGAGCACAGAAACAACAAGAGATTTAGGTGACATAAAGCTGTAGCCAATCCTGGTGGGATTCACTGCAATGATTTCCCTCATCCAATGGGTTTTTAAAGCTCCATCCATCTTCGTACCAATATGATCCCCTTATCCAGATCTCATGACTTCTCACGTTTTTTAGTGAAAACATTTTTAAAGATTTATTATGCCCCGAAGCTGCTAAAAGTCTGAATCAGAAAATATTTTAAATTCTGTCGAATTCATGTAAAAGTTAGCTGCCCCTTTAACCATTTGAAGATGTTTTCAACCTTCGTGAATTTGGGGGGGGGGGGGTTTGTGTTTGACGCTGGTTTACACTCGAAAAATTGATAAATTTTAGGTTTTCGAGTGCCAATTCGATCATACAATTCTAATTGAAACTTTTTGAGTTTTTTTGTTTTTTCGACCTGAAATATTAGTAAATAATTTCCTTTTTCTCTGTAATAAAAAGACAGTAACGTGTACTTCATCCCAACTAAGATATAATTAATTCTTTTTGGAAACAAAATCAGCCTATTGGGTATATTTAATGTTAACGTTTACGTTATTTGATTGTAGACTTAAAAGAAGAAGATCCAAATTACAGAAAGATCCATTATCCAAAAAAACTCCATGGCCCAAGCATTCTGGATAACAGGTCCCATACCTGTAGTATTGAAATTATTTGTCTTCTTCTCCTGACTCTTTCCAGCTTACAAATGGCAACTGACCCCCATCTAAACATAAATGCTCTGTAAGGCTACAAATGTATTGTTATTGCTACTTTTTATTACTCATCTTTCTATTAATGCCATTTCCTTTACATACCCCAGTCTCTTATTCTTATCAGTGCCTGGTTGCTAGGGTAATTGGGACCATAGCAACCAGACTGCTGAAATTGCAATCTGGAGAGCTGCTGACTAAAAAGCTAAATAACTCAAAAACCACAAATAATAAAAAAAATGAAAACCAATTGCAAATTGTCTCAGAATATCCCTCTCTACATCATAATACAAGTTAACGCAAAGGTGAACAACCCCTTTAAGAGTTTCCTAGCATGCTGATGGCCAGTCTCTACAAAGGATAAAGATATGGATATCCAAATGGAAACCTAAAAAAAAACACACATTTATATTATTTTACTGCTTTAACAAATAAAATGATTGTAGATTGTAGATTCTATGCTATTCTCCCATCTGCAGTGAGTAATTATTATTGATTGTGTTTTCTACAGTAACAAAGACAAATTATAACATGAAGCCAAACACTTGCCCATTCCATTTGAACGGATGTGTGGGAGTGTGCAGGAATGAGCAACCAGACATGCTCTTTAATCAAAGGTTACTGTTACACATGATGATTTAGGGGCCGATTCACTAAATTCGAGTGAAGGGTTCGAATTAAAAAAAATTCGAATTTCGAAGTTTTTTTGGGCTACTTCGACCATCGAATGGGCTACTTCGACTACGAAAATCGAACGATTCGAACTAAAAATCGTTCGACTATTCGACCATTCGATAGTCGAAGTACTGTCTCTTTAAGAAAAACTTCGACCCCCTACTTCGGCAGCTAAAAGCTACCAAAGTCAATGTTAGCCTATGGGGAAGGTCCCCATAGGCTTGCCTGGGATTTTTTAATCGAAGGATTTTCCTTCGATCGTTGGATTAAAATCCTTCGAATCGTTCGATTTCGAAGGATTTAATCGTTCGATCGAATGAAAAATCCTTTGATCGATCGATCGCAGGATTTGCGCAAAATCGTTCGACTTCGATATTCGAAGTCGAACGATTTTAGTTCCTAGTCGAATATCGAGGGTTAATTAACCCTCGATATTCGACCCTTTGTGAATCGGCCCCTAAGTCATTGTTTTTTATGGCTAAAGGCGTTTTGTGGGACTTAATTTCCTGAGCCAAATTGAAACTGCAAGAAGGAGGCAGGTGCAACCAACTCTGTTTTCTCCTTCTCTGTGTTTATTTTGCCTATGAAAAAATGTCGATTCTAAAGGTGTCATATAAATGATTGAAAGTGAACGTCTTGTTCATATTTTAAATGGAAAGGTATAAAGAAATGTCCTTATATATGTACAGGAGTGGGATTCCTTATCTCAAACCTGTTTTCCAGATAATTCCAAATTACAGGAAAGTCATCTCCCATAGAGCACATTTTAAAGGGGTGGTTCCCCTTCAAGTTACATTTTAGTAGGGATGCACCGAATCCACTTTTTTGGATTCGGCCGAACCCCCGAATCCTTCACGAAGGATTCAGCCGAATACCGAACCAAATCCAAACCCTAATTTGCATATGCAATTAGGGGTGGGAAGGGGAAAACATTTTTTACTTCCTTGTTTTCTGACAAAAAGTCACGCAATTTCCCTCCCCGCCCCAGGATTCGGTCCGGCCGGACAGAAGGATTTGGCCGAATCCGAATCCTGCTGAAAAAGGCCGAATCCTGGCCGAATCCCGAACCGAATCCTGGATTTGGTGCATCCCTACATTTTAGTATATTGTAGATTGTAATTTATTTTTTACAGATTATTTGAAGTTTTCCTCTGTCTCTTTCCAGCTTTTAATGGGGGCTCACCATCTTAAAATGAATGCTCTGTAACGCTACACATTTTGGGGCATATTTATCAAGGGTCGAATTGAAAAAAACTTTGAAATTCGAATTCAAAAAGACCAACCAAAATTAAGTCAAAGTTTTGGGTCAAATAGGTCCCTTTTCGATCTAATAGGTCCGTATTCGGCCGAATTCAAATTGTTCAGATTGAAGGAATAGCACATTCAATCAAATTCCCAAAAAAACCTTCCATTTTTCAAAGTCCACCAATTGGTCCCCCATAGGGGCAATTCGGCAGGTTTTAGATGGCGAATGGTCGAAGTCGAATTCTTAAAGAGACAGTACATGATAAATTTCGATATTTGAATGGCCACATTCAATTCGAATTTGGACTATTCCCTAGTTGAAGTACACAAAAATAGCTTGAAATTTGAATTTTTTCAATTCGAAAATTCACCTCGACCTTTGATAAATCTGCCCCTTATTGTTATTGATATTTTGTATTACTCATCTTAGTATTCCAGCCCCCTCCTATTCATATTCCAGTCTTTAATTCAAATCAATGCATGGTTGCTAGGGTAATTTGGACCCTAACAAGCAAATTGCTGACACTGCAGACTGGAGAGCTGCTGAATAAAAAGCACATATAAATGAAAATATGGCCACAATGCTATTGTATGATTTAATATGCCCTGGTAACAATGAGAATTTGTCAAACGTGGTTGAAAAATGATGCACTCTGTGTTTAGAATGAAATAAAAACACAACTGTTGTTTAAATGCTCATGAACATTGCTCAGTTGACTGTATTATCTTAAAAGTGTGCATACGATTCTAAAAAGTGCACACAAAATAATTAGGGGGAACATTGCTTTCAAGCCAAGAATTCAAGAATAAGCTTTGAGGCCACTGGGAGCAATATCCAAGGCGTTGGTGAGTAACCAGATGTTTACCAGTCGCTGCTTGGGGATCCCTGATCTAGGAGAAAAAATAATTATTGTACTGAAATCTCACCCTAACTAGTCTTCAGTCCGTGCCCCCATCCGCTGCTCAGGTCCTTTCTAAGGAACAACTCTCTTGAAAGAATTACCCCAAACCTGACAATAGCCAAACCAGTGCTGGAATTGAGGAGGGATGCACAAGGATGCCATCCCTTCACTTCTTTATTTCTGTCAAATAGTAGCCCCTCAATGGGGGATGCAAGAGTTATGAATCCCGTAACTTTCTTTTGCTCCTCTTCACTTCTGCATACAAATAAAATGCAGAGGTAAAATAAAATTGAGTTAAATGTATAGAAGATAAAAGGAGAGAAAAGATTGCTGGGAGAGAAATAGAGAAGAGATAGAGAAGTGTTAAACAGATAAAGAAGGTGGAGGCCAGAGTCGGACTAAGGGGGCCTGGGGCCCACTGGGACTAATGTCCAGGGGCCCCCTCCGACCCCCCCACTATGATGCGCCGAGCGTGCATGAATGAAGGCTCCTGAATGAGTAGGTGCCGTGTGCTTGCAGATGGTGCCCCTGCACCTAAAACCTTTTTTTTTGCTAGTCGGGAGAGGAGACTGGCCCGTTAAGGGTCGGGGCCCATCTGTTTTTTTCCCGGTGTCCCACCGGGCCAGTCTGACACTGGTGGAAGCATCAGAGAGGAAAAGGAGAGAAGAAGAAAACAGGGGAAACAAAAGGGCAAAATGAAGGTATTTTTTTCCATTTTTTTCATTCCAATTCAAGCACTGGCCCCACCATACTATAATGCCACACCCAGTTACAATAGCCACTCCACTGATCCCTTACCACACAGGGCCTCCATCAGAGGGTACTCTTGTACCGGGCCGGGGCCTGAAAGGGGGCCCAGCTGTGCTGCACTTTTCAAAAAGCCGGGCCCCCCTTAACTGTGCCAAAGCCGCGCTGCCTCTTCCATCCTGAACAGCCGAGGTGCCGAACAGCTGAAGTGCCAAAAGCGGCGAAAAGACCTGAAGTCCCAAGGCAGTGAAAAGACCCGAAAGATCCAAAGTGGTGAAAAGACCCGAAGTCCTGAAGCGGTGAAAAGACCTGAAGTCATGAAAACAGACAAAATTTAAGTCCTGAAGCTGTGAAAAGACTTAAAGTCACGAAAGAAGGCAAAGTTGAAATTCTACTGAACACCAATTTTTTTTTTTTTTTTTTTTTAATCCTCTGGCCACCAATGTATTATTTTAGTATTCTCTGGGGCCCCAAATTGTTTTAACTTGTAAGGGGGGCCCTAGCGCAGTCCTATTATTCCTTTTATTAATCATATAGGGAGGTGTGCTGCAATGCCTGTGTATCTCTTGAGCATCATGGGCCTTCCTAGAGCTAAGTCTTTGCTACTAGATATTACAAATGGTAGGGGCAACGCAATATTCACTACTTGCAAAGGTGTAGGTAAAAGGAACATTCGTTCCGAAAAATATATCAAAAGAAGCAGCCTTTTGTGCCTTATGTGGCCTTTACTAATTATATCCAGTACAGGTGGTTTGAATAAATACCTATCTGTATATCAAGAGCCAAATAAAGATCTCATTGACCTGATGTGAGGAGTTGCAGAAATACATTAATATTTTTGAGCTTGAATGGATTAGACTGTAAAAGGCAGTTATTGTTTGTGCTGCCCCCGAGTCAGCTGAATCACTGACATGTACAACAATGGGCCCTTGTTTGACAGCTGGTAAGTAAGAGATTCAGTCCTGGTAGTCCCCAATAACACTGGGTAACTGAATAAGTCATAGCTAATTGTTATACTGTTACGTTTTCTTTTTATTTCAGAAATTCCCAGGTTCGCATAGAAGACAGAACTTGATCCTACTTGAAACCACAACCACAGGGCAAATAACAGTTTAAAAGCAAAGATTTTACAAACTGAATGACAATTCCCAAGAGAAATTGACCTTATTTATGATCTTCAAAACAGGGCTCATTTATTAATACAGTTGTGAGGTCCGTTATCTGGAAACCCATTATATAGAAAGCTCTGAATTAAGGAATGGCTCCCACAGACTCAATTTTATGAAAATAATACAAATGTTAAAAAACGATTTCCTTCTTCTCTGTAGTAATAAAACAGTAGCTTGTATTTGATCCCAACTAAGATATAATTAATCCTTATTGGAAGCAAAACCAGCCTATTGGATTTATTTCATGTTTACATGATTTTTCTAGACTTAAGCTATGAAGATCAAAATGATGGAAAGATCCGTTATTTAGAAAATCCGAAGTCCCGAGCATTCTAGATAACAGGTCCCATACCTGTAATGGGTATTGCACCAGTGTAATTGCTCTTAAAAATAAGACAATGTCTTAATCAGACTGTCAGCAAATTTCTAATCGCTTTGGGTTACTGCACTGAACAGACTGTGAGCAAACAGTGAATAGTATATACGCACCCAGTATACAGTATATTAATCCTTCAGTTATGTTTATACCAACTGGTACAAGCTCACCTAGCAAAATGCTGATAAGACAGAAAGCACTTACAGGTATGGGACCTGTTATCCAGAATGCTCGGGACCTGGGATTTCCGTAACTTGGATCTTCATACCTTAAGTCTACTAGAAAATCATGTAAATATGAAATAAAGCCAATAGGCTGGTTCTGCTTCCAATAAGGATTAATTATATCTTAGTTGGGATCAAGTACAAGCTACTGTTTTATTATTACAGATATTATAAATAATTTTAAAAAATTTGGATTATTTCATTATAATGGAGTCGGGAGACGGACATTCCGTAATTCAGAACCTTCTATATAACGGGTTTCCGGATAACGGATCCCATACCTGTACCAGCTTGGTTACCCAAACATAATGTTACGAGAGGAAACTAGAATGTAAAACATCTCTTAAAGGAGAAGGAAACCCCCAGGGCGCAAAACCCCTCCCCCCTCCCCTGTGTTGCCCCTCTCCCTCCTCCCCCCTGGCCTACCTGTCCCCCTGGGCAAATGCCCCTAACTTGTTACTCACCCCTCTGCGCAGGTCCTGTCCACGGAGTTCACAGTCGCCATCTTCTCCCACGCGCGTCTTCTTCCTGCTCTGACCGGCGTCTTCTGGCGCATGCGCAGTAGGAACAGTTACCGGTACAGCTCTACTGCGCATGTGCCGAATGTCACTGAAATCGGAAAATTTTGTGACATTCGGCACATGTGCAGTAGAGCTGTACCGGTAACTGTTCCTACTGCGCATGCGCCAGAAGACGCCGGTCAGAGCAGGAAGAAGACCACGTGGGAGAAGATGGTGACCTGCGCAGAGGGGTGAGTAACAAGTTAGGGGCATTTGCCCAGGCGGACAGGTAGGCCAGGGGGGAGGAGAGAGGGGGGGGCAACACAGGGGAGGGGGGAGGGGTTTTGCGCCCTGGGGGTTTCCTTCTCCTTTAAGATGGCCATAGACACAAATATAAAGTCGTACAAAACGAAGGTTCATTCTATTTTCAAACAATCGGTCGTCCAGTAGATGGGACAGGTTAGAATATTTCTGTCAGCTAAAAATAATTTCTCTGCACGTATTGCCTGTCTGACTATATCAATGGGTGACAGTCACTACTATTTGTCAGACATAACTGTCATACGATTTCTGCCTGTCATCTCATCTGATTTGTTTTCTTTACTACTTTATTTATCAGAATGGTTAGTTGGTAGGTCAGAAGATTGCAATGGGCGATCATTTGTCCAAAATAAGAATAAATCTGCATGTCTATGGCCAGCTTTAGTCTGATCTGTCCAGATAGCCTCAGCTTCACTGGTTTTAATTTATTCAGCCAGGTGATCTCTATCAATTTCCCTATTTTTCTGAGAGTTCTTTTTAAAACATTTAGAATTCTTTTTTTACACTTTTTTTTTAAGACATTTAGGGGCAGGTTTATCAAGGTTCGAATTTCAAATTGGAAAAAACTTCGAAATTCGAATTCAAAAAGACCAACCAGGTCCAAACAGGTCCGTTTTCAATCGAATTTGAATCGTGCGGATCGAAGTAATAGCGTATTGAATCATACGATTCAAATTTCTTCCAAAGTCCACCAATTGACTCCAAATAGGTTGTAGGAGGTCCCCCATAGGCTAAAACAGCAATTTGGCAGGTTTTAGATGGCAAATAGTTGAAGTCCAATTTTTTTTCAAATTTATATCTCATTTGGACTGTTCCCTAGTCATCAAGTGCATTTCCCAGCTTCCCCAAGTCATGTGCTCTGATAAACTTCAATCACTCTTTACTGCTGTACTGCAAGTTGGAGTGATATCACCCCCTGCCTTTCCCCCCAGCAGCCAAACAAAAGAACAATGGGAAGGTAACCAGATAGCAGCTCCCTAATACAAGATAACAGCTGCCTAGTAGATCTAAGAACAGCACCATTTGCAAATGGTGCAATCCAAGGCCAGATTTCTTCTGTTTCATAAAATGTATTGATGTGATCTGCCACTTTTAAGAGTTGTCCAAAAAATCTCTACCCCAATGAAGCTACAGCGATTGTTCTCTCTTTTATTTGCCCCATGCCTAGATGCCATCACTGTTTCTGATTCCAGCCTGGTTTTCCCTCCTGTTTGGCCTCACTCTCCAGCCATCTGAGCACTGTTCCAATTTATTCTTTGCAATCTCATGTGGTTTTCCACCACACCAAACATATCTATAAAAAAGAGATTATTCCATAATCATAGAGAAATTGATAAATCAGGGGCTCCCAACCTTTTATATCCATGGGCCACATTCAAATGTAAAAAGAGTTGGAGAGCAACAGAAGCATGAAAAAAGTTCCTATTGTATCAAATAAAGGCTGTGATTGGCTGTTTGTCAACCCCTGTTTGGACTGGCAGCATATAGGAGCCTCTGTTTGGCAGTACATCTTGTCTATATACAACCAAAACTTGCCTTCATGCCAAGAATTCAAAAATAAGCAGCTGCTTTGAGGCCACTGGGAGCAACATCCAATGGGTTGGCGAGAAACATGTTGCTCACGAGCCACTTGTTGGGGATCACTGTGATAAATTTGTTACCATAGGTGACACATCCCCCAAAAGCCTTGCTGTTCAATAACATTCTAATCACCACTAGTAAACTACATGACTCATGGCGATTCAGCTTAATTATGGGAAAATGCGAGAGCAGGCACTTTGAGCTGAATTGCTGCGAGTAACAGGATCTGAGTTGAGGAGATCCAACCCAAGTTTCAATTATTCTTTTGCCCGTAGCCTGCACTTGGTTGTTTTGTCTAATCATTGAATTGAGCTCTAGACTGAATTTTTGTGACTACTTGTTTGACCTGATGTTTATCTTGACACAACTTCTGTTGTTCTGCTGAACTAGATCTTGCCTGCCAGCCCTGGTGTTTGGATTGAACTTACGCGTTTCTTACTCATCCTGACTCAATGTGTGTCCTCAGTTTTGCTTCCTTGCTTCTCCTCTCAGTGAACCACCATGCATCTCCAGCACTTTTCTCTCTAGCAACCTGCTGTCTTTACAATTCAGAAGAAAAATTCTATTATAACACATTTATAACATGCCATACAACAGGTGCAACACAAACACAACCAACTGAACCAAGAGGAAAAGTGGGCCCTGCCGAAAACATCTTACAATCTAAAAGCCATTTTGCTGTAATGTTTATGATATAGTGGGATGCAAGGTAGCAACATCAAAGTTTATTTGAAGTCAATGTGTGAAGTCTCATGTCATCTCATCTTTTCATTGAGAGTTGAATAATCCTTGTTAGACTGGATTTAACATTTCTGAGGTGCGCTATCATGGGAATTAACGTCTGCAACCCCTAACATCTTCATCCAGTTTTTTGACAGAATAAAGCTGGTCCAACACTTTGGATTTGCATTGAGAAGCGGTATTTTCAGGTCCTTTGTTGCCCTTGGGAGAGGCAACCAACTGAAATCTGAAGCATTATACTTTTGGAAATAGCTCTAGCCAGTGCCTCTAGATTGCCCGGACTATTCCATTTGATAAAAATGTTTCCTCTCAAAGGTTATATACATTTATCATTATTATTAGGGATAAGGCAATATTTTAAGAGTCTCCAGTTATATTTCATGTAGGAGAATCTTTTCTTTTTTCCATGTTCTTCCAGTTTTTCTACCTTTCTAACAATTATCTCTTCTTTAGAAATGAATTTCCATGACCAAACAATTACTCTTATGTTTATTTTTATTTTTTTACATGCAGACTGGAATTCAGGCACCACAAGGAAAGCAGATGTGGCTGTGATAACTAGACATAGAGGTGAGTAATGACCGTGTGTAACTAGCAGCATGTCACATTATCTGAATGGAAACTACAGTTATATAGGGCCACAATATAAACAATTGCAGGACATTTCCCTTGGTTTTAACATCTCTTCATCAGCCTGACTGGCTACAAGAAATCATTACCGTAGGGCTGTAAGTATCCATAAAATCTACTTGCAATGAATCCCCTCTATGACTGATTTCAGTTTAATTGCCGAGAAAAGAAAGAAGTCAATAATGGAGTGAGATCATATTATTCATGCTGTTGAGCTCAGGATGAAACTAGGAGACCTTTGGTTTTTTATTATTATTATTGCTATTGACTTCACCTTTCTCTCTCTTAATTTCTTCCTTGTCTCTTTTTTAATTTCTTCTTTCTTTAATTTACCTCCTGGTTCACTGCGAATATGAGGTACTATGTATTTTTTTTGTGTCTGTAACACACAACTGGACAACTTGAAGTTACGGGGTGCCAAAACAAGACAATTATAGAGCTGCCCACTGTTTTGGGAAAATTACCTTTTTTTTTGGACACATATATTGAAATGGCTCATTTGCTTCACTTGTACCTTCAGCAGTCACATGGTCTGCCAACTCTATTGTAACATCCCTGGTAACACATTGGTCACTTTCTCAAGTGAAAAAACAATACAATTGTGAGTAATTGGCACAACTAGTTATATGGACAGGAGACAGCTAAGACAACCTGTTGTGAACATAGACTCCAGCACCATACCATATAGTCAGGGTCAACATTAGAAATCTTTAGGCCCCATACAACTTGGTCAGACCCCCCATCAGCACACCAGGCCCTACCTTCAGTCTAAAATGTATATATTGGGTCCCAATAGAAATGATTGAGTTGTCATCCAGAATGCAATGTGGTCTCCTAGTGATCACTTAAACAGGCAGGTGCAAGCACTGGATGACATAAAATCAAACCACGGCCATTAATGTGTGTGCCCAACTATACGGCACAATCAACAAGCCTAACAAATTAATTCCGCATGAGACCATCTGCAATAACAATTAATCCAACCAATGCTCTGAGGGAAAACATGGGTACATTGAACTGAGGTTAACCTTTGTTCCCTAGACCTAAACTACATAGTAGACATGTACTGATTGCTTTGGTGAGACTTGGATTATGTACAAATCTTTACAAATTGTGGCATTCAAATCAATTTACTAACTGGTTTAAATTGATTGGGAATGATTCAATAATTTCAGTGATTGATCTGAATCGCACCATTTTCAGCCTAATCTTTCCTTAAACAATGTTAAATTGATTCCCAATACAGAAAACAGATGATTTACAGGCCTGTGTTTATTTGGAATGACTGCAGAGCTCTCCTATAACCAAGTAACCCCCTCCCCCACTTTACTTTACTTTTTTTTGATGAAAGGGCAATCTTATTTCAGGTGGATGGTGGACTTCAGTAAGAAATAGTCCTATCAGGAAGATTTTGGGGACAATAGATGTCTCTAAATACAACAGAGCTCTCTCCACAAATGGAGGTTTGCTTTTATAAGTGAAATATGCCCATGTGGCCCCAACTTTAGGCTGGACAACAAGAAAGCGACAAAAAAGTAGAGGGGTGGGGGTCAGGAGTTGATCAGAAGGGTTGAAATCTTATATATTTTAAATACAATCAGGTAAATGTTAACAACAACAAAATTCGGATAAGGATTTTTTTGATCAAAGACGAATGCCAAAAACTCGAAAAATTTTAGTTTTTTTACTATAAAATCCAAATTTTTAGTGGGATAGTGGGAAGAAAAAAACTATTTTTTCAGAATTTATTTAAACCCGAGGGTGTTCAAAGTCAGAATAAAAAAGTACTCCAACTCAGAAAATACGGACCTGTCGAGGTTGCATATAAGTTAATGAGAGAAGTCCCTATGAATTTTTGATGTGTGCCGGGTTTCGTGCAATACCTCAAAGTTTTTTAAAGCATTAAAAAAAACGTAGCTCATTTGCAGCAAATGTTGACATAAAATAGGACTTTGATAAATAACCCCCTTAGTGTTAGGGGCACATTTAGCAGCTCATAAACTAGTGCTAATTCTCTATTCTCTTCTCTATTATGGACAATACAGAATTTGAGGAATATCCAGGGCATAGCACAGGCACTGCAAGGGCAAAGTTATTACTTTAAACCATGGTAGAGTCCACTAATGCACAGCTCATGGGCACTAATTGTAAGTAAAATAGCCCCCTACCCTCATGCACAAACCACATACTGGGGTCTGTCGGATAAAACACTACCCCCTCTACTTACCCCTCTACTGTGTATTCTCCCAAGGCCGTCTGCATTCCAGAGTTATCAGTGTTCTTGAAAGCAATGGAACTATATGAGGGCTGCTACTATTTATCACATTGAAACCATTTAACAGTATCCAGGCCATTGTCCCACTGCCTCTTCAAATCATTACTGTAGTGAAATGACATTAGCAAAGGAATTCATGTTCCTACAGCTGCCGGGAGCCACAAATGACAGCATTCCCCCTTCATGAGCGGAAAATCCCTGTTTTTGTGATGATCCCGGTTCAAGTTCAACTCTAATTCTAAACATATTTTCCAAGTAATGTTTAATATTTAATGATGTAATGTATTTGTTTAAATGTCATTATTGATTCACTCAGGACAAAGACTTGTGTCAGGGACCCCCTTAGGGCTTTCCATACTTTCCATCTAGCGGGGCAGTAACAAACCTTTTTATTTTTGCTTTTCGGGCAGAGACAGAAGAGAAGATTCAGGGAGATTTAGTCGCCTGGCAACAAATCACCTCTTCTTCGGGCAACTAATCTCCCTGAACTGCCTCCTCGCCGGCTAGACTCTAAATTGTTGGCAGGATGGCACTTGGAACGATTCGTTTTCCGAATTTGGCCGAAGTTTCGGGGTGCACTCAGATCGCTTTGGAAAATGAACCACTCCGAGTGCCATCCCGCTAGCCATTTAGATTCCAGCCGGCGGGGAGGCAGTTCGGGGAGATTAGTCGTCTGAAGAAGAGGCGATTTGTCGCCGGGCGACTAATCTCCCCGAATCTCCACGTGTGTCTCTGCCATTATAGTAAAGTATTCTTTCACTTTAGAGAATATACTGAAACTCTTACCTATTTATATATTTTACACAATAACAATGGGTCCAATTCCTCCCCCTCCAATTTCTTTGTTGCTCTACTTAAAGGCAAACTACTTGCCTTGTTGTAGCAAAGTCTGAGAGCCCTGGACAGCGGATATCTCTGGTGTCGTCACAAAAATAGTGATTTTTCACATATTCCTATAGATTGCTTTCTTGGACCAATACATTTTACATTCCAGTCCTTGGAAACAGAAATACCTTGTGGTCATCATTCCCATATCTAAGTTTCTAAGAAGAATATGGATATATATATACTCCAGTGTTCTCCCAGTTAAAAAATATATAACACAATATGAAGCAGTGCTAAATTCTGCGTTATTCCGGAAACCTGTTATCCAGAAAGCTCCGAACTGTGGGATGGCTATCCCCTGTGGACTCAATTTTAATTAGATAAATGAAATAAAACAAAACCATGTACAGGTATAGGATCCGTTATCCAGAAAGCTCCGAATTACAGCTGGCGTTTGCGTTCAGAATCTGAAACCTTCATGATAAATCTGTAACTGTGCCTCAGGCTGTGACATACTATGACTAGAGGCAGAGCTTCTGACCAGCTCACATCTGTAAAAGATACAGGAATCAGCTCTGAAACTTAGGGGCAGATTTATCAAGGGTCGAAGTGAAAATTCTAATTAAAAAAAATTTGAATCTCAAGCTATTTTTTATGTACTTCAACTAGGGAATAGTCCAAATTCGATTCAAATTTGAAATAAAATCGAAAATTCAAATATTGAAATTTATCATGTACTGTCTCTTTAAAAATTTCGACTTCGACCATTCACCATTCCAAAACCTGCCAAATTGCTGTTTTAGCCTATGGGGGACCTCCTAGAACAAATTTGGAGTCAATTGGTGGACTTTGAAAAATCTAAGTTTTTTATTAGAAACAACTTTGAATCGAATTCGATCGAATCCAATATTACTTTGATTCGTACGATTCGAATTCGAACAAAAAAACGGCCTATTCACCCCAACTGTTTTTTTTAATACATTTCAGTTGGTCTTTTGTTATTAAAATTTAGAAGTTTCTTTCATTCGAAATTCGACCCTTGATAAATCTGCCCCTTAGTGATGGGCGAATCTGTGGTGTTTCGCTTCACCGAATAATATGCGAAACGGCGAAAAATTCACGAAACACATTGACGTCAACGGGCTTCAAAATAATTTTGAGTGCGACAATTTTTATGCGAGCGACTATTCTGACACGCAACAATTATTATTTTTTAAATTCGCCGCAAATCCATGCCTGGCGAATTTATTCACCCATCACTACTGAAACTGAAAAGTCAAAGCACAAATGTTAATTTGTATAAAGTTGGCGAAATCCATTTATTTTCTTAAAGGGAGACTGTCTGTAATAGTTTGTTTCCTCCATCCCAAGTGTTGGCTATTCATACCTGTAAATCTCTTTAGACATCGGTTACATAAACATAGGAGTTACGGGATCTTCTCCTTTCGTTTTGTATAAGCAACACTCAGGCCTCACCCATGGGAAGCCGCACACACATTATAAAACCTATACAGATGCACATTCTATAGAAAAATTCTACATTGAATAAAAAAATGTCAGCAGAGCATTTGTAGCGCATTGTTTGTCTTAGCAACACAAAAGAACATCTTTAAAATATAAAATCCCAGGTCAGGATCTGTCTCAGTTCAGTAGAAGAGGAGAATGTCTTTTAAATCTAAAATCACGTTTCCCCGCTGGAGGCGAAAACACCAATACTGCTCCGAACGTCTCATGTAGGGACTAATGACTTTAATCGGGAGGTTCACCTTTGAGTTAACTTTCAGTATGTTATAGAACAGCTAATTCTAAGCAACTTTTCAACTGGCCTGTATTTTTTTATAGTTTTTGAATAATTTGTCTTTTTCTTTTCACTCTTTCCAGGCTTTCAAATGGGGGTCACTGACCCCATCTAAAAACACATGCTCTGTAAGACTACAAATGTATTATTATTGCTCCTTTTTATTACTCGTCTTTAGTGATGGGCGAATTTGGGTGTTTTGCTTTGCTTAAAAAAATTTGCAAATTTTTTCTGCGAAAATAGCAAAACGGCGAAAAATTTGTGAATTTCCCGCTAAATTAGCAAAACAGCAAAAAATTTGCGAAACGGCGCCGGTGTCTGTTTTTGGCAAAATTGCACCAGTGTCCAAAAAAATGGACGCTGGCATTTTTTCGCAGCGGTTTCACAAATGTATTCGCCGCTAATTCCCGCCTGCCAAATAAATTCGCCCATCACTACTCATCTTTCTATTCAGGCCTCTCATATTCATATTACAATCTCTTATTCAAATCAGTGCATGGTTGCCAAGGTAGTTTGGACCCTAGCAACTAGATTGCGGAAATTGCAAACTGGAGAGCTGATGAATAAAAAGCTAAATAACTAAAAAAAAAAAAAAACAAGAAAACCAATTGCAAATTGTCTCAGAATTAGTGATGGGTGAATTTGTCCCACTTTGGCGAAAAATTTGTGAAACGCATTGAAGTCGATGGGTGTCAAAATTATTTTGACAGGAATCAATTCTGGTCAGGGATACATGTACTGTTAATATGAATGAATTTTGTTACAACAGCGCCACCTGCTGGTCAGTTTCCCACCAGTCTGACCACCAAGTAGTCAAGGAAGTTGTCAGGAGAAAGAGGCTGCTCTGATGTTTTTGCTAAGGAAAGATTTGGGAAAGGTTTCTAATGTTTTTTCCCAAGCAGAAGAACATCAGAGCAGCCTCTTTCTTTCTCCTGACAACTTCATTGACTACTTGGCTAGAATGTAAATCTCCGGCGGGGTGGCACTCAGAGCGCGTCGTTTTCCGAAGTTTCCTCGTGAGGCAAATTCGGACGACTTCAGAAAACAAAGCAATCTGAGTGCCATCCCGCCAGAGATTTACATTCTTGCCGATGGGAAGGCTTTTTGGGGAAATTAGTCTCTGGGCATCACCACCCTAAAGGTGGCCATAGACATAGAGATCTGCTCATTCGGCGATGTCCCCAAAATAGCGGATCTCTCCCCGATATGCACACATTGAGGTGGGCGATATCAGGCTGATCCGATTGTGGGCCCTAGGGCTCAATGATGGGAACATAATGCATCCGATACAGGTGGTTGGATCATGGAACCACATACACGCACAGATGCAGCTGCGATCTGACACATAAGGGCCAATAAGCTGCCGACTCGGCCTGTCTGCATCTTTTATTGGCCCGTGTATGGGGGCCTTAAGATCCTGGCAGGTATTACAGTGCTTTAATTAGAAGGATTGAATGGCACAGCAGGAAACGAGGGAGCTATGCAACACAACGTCAGGAGATCAAAAGAATATATCCATCGGGGGCGGTCCTAGCCATGGTGGATACCAGTCGCACACTTTAAGAGCTCCGTTCTTTCGATCCTTAGGAACCCGCTAATAAGCTATCATAAGCACTTTATAAGCATCGGGTCACTTGCCCAAACTGCTGCAGCATGCCGAGACGAGGAATCAGAGGACAACGGGTCACGATGTCGCCATTCCTACATAAAACGCCTGCCCGCGACCTGCAGAGAGATATCCAAGATGGCGCCGGCCCTGATGGCGCAATGGCGGTATTCCCTCGCAACGCTGCCCAGCTTGCTGACTCAGTGAGTATCTCTCCGACTTTGACTCCACTTAGCCAGTCTCCGCAACATTCACTCACGGAGGGTATACAATCGGGGCAGCCACTTGAGCAACCAGTCACTGCGCAAATACTGGCAGAACAGCTTACACAACTACAGTCGGCCCTAACCTCCACAATAACTCAAACTGTCTCTGCGGCAGTGAATGCTGCGATCAGAGAAATTCAAAGGGAGGTCACTGATATAGGAGAACGTACTGACAATTTGGAGCACTATACTGACGATTTAACACAAAGATTTATCTGTATTGAGGAGGACAATATGGCCCTTAAGGAGGAAATTTATCAGCTACGTAACATGTGTGAGGACCTTGAAAATAGGTCTAGGAGGCAAAATCTAAGATTCCGAGGGATCCCTGAAGAAATAGCCCCTTCTGATATTCCAAAATTTCTCCAAGATCTCTGTACACAGCTTTGCCCGGATGTATCAACTGAGCTATGGAGATTCGACAGGGCTCATCGCTCGCTAGGCCCTAAACCTCCCTCCACCAAACCTCCACGCGATATTGTCGCTTGCTTCCATTACTATCAGAGTAAAGAGGCGGTTCTGGCAGCTACAAGATTGGTCACCATGCAGTCTTTCCGCAACTATAAAATTCAGATTTTTGCTGATCTTTCTCCAATTACCTTGGGCAAACGTAGAGAATTGAGGCCTATCACACAAAAACTCAGGGAGCATGGCATACCATATCGATGGGGTTTCCCATTCAAATTGGTAGTCAATCGGGCAGGTCATGCCTATATCCTGCACAATCCACAGAACGCAGGGAGGTTCCTGAAAGCACTTGGCCTATCTCTCAAAGACCCAGCGACACCGGACGCCAAATCACCACAACAGCAACCACCAGTTCCAGCTGGACCCCAGTGGGAAACTATTCGACGTCAGGACACCTTACCACGGCTAGCTTTAAGTCCTTCTCCACCTCGCATTACCTGAAAGCAATTTACCTTGCATTTTATTTTCCTGGGCCATCATACTACAGATGGATACTATGCTTACTACACTGGATCGTTTAGACAAGAAACAGAAGTTCTTAACTTGGATACCATCCAACCAAATAACTACCCACTGAGGCTTAGTCTCCATACCCTCAGTTGGAGGGGCCTGTTTTGCCCCTCTCCGACACAGGTTTGAAACCTGTGCCTGAAAATACCAAGAGTTAATTTTTTCTCTTTTTTTCCTTTTTTCTTCCTATTTTGTTTTATTTTGAGCACCAGTTGTGCCTTACAGACGGTATTTCCCTTCTCTTTTGGGATTGTTCTAACTTTATGTAATGTTATTTGCATATGTATCTATATTTGAAAGAGTTGTTTTATCTGGTGCTATGCTTAGACAATGTAGATTCGAGGGCCAACATTTGGGTAATCAGGCCAACTTAGGATACTTTTGTATTCAACAAAGAAGATTTGATACTTATAGGGTATTTTCTCCTCTCTGTGGGGAAGAGGGAATGCCTGGACGACTGTTTTCCATTACTTCAATTCTTTCAAAACTATGGCTAAGTTTATCTCCATAAACGCTAAAGGTCTAAATAGTATTCATAAAAGATATCTTCTCCTAAAAGAGATACACAATTCCCGAGCGGATATAGCTTTTATACAGGAGACCCACTTTACCAGTGATGGAACATCTAAGATTAGCTCAAAATTCTACCCCAAGACCTTTTATTCCTCAGCCCCTAGCAAAAGGGCAGGGGTGGCAATGCTAATCCACAAGGATTGCCCATTCTCAGTCAACCAGGCTTTCCACGATCCACATGGCCATTATTTGATGCTAAGAGGGACCTATGCTAATGCACAATTATTGCTTATAAATGTATACGCTCCGAATAAAAAGCAGATCCGCTTTCTTCGGAAAGTTATTGTTAGAGCCCAAAAGCAGGAGTCTACTTATGTTGTTATGGGAGGGGATTTCAATTTAGCCTATTCCCAGGTTACAGATAGATCCCATCCCTCACCTGATCAACATGCCCACTCAATGTCTCGACTTTTTCGACAGACAATGAGACAAGCTCAATTTTATGATGCATGGCGAATCAACCACCCACGGGATAAGCAATATACATTTTATTCTCCAGTATATAAAGCCCATTCCCGCATTGATTACTTCTTTATCTCTTACCCATGCCTGCATCTACGATATTCATCTGACATTCTCCCCATCTCATGGTCAGATCACGCACCCATTACCCTCACACTTGAACTCTCCAAACTTCCCAAACGAGAAACACATTGGCGTTTGAATGAAACCATCTTACATGATTCTGAAGCTTTCACACAGATAGAAACCAAGCTCAAGGAATATTTTACCTTTAATGTTGGCTCGGTGGACTCCCCAGCTACCTTATGGGAGGCCCACAAAGCCACGATGAGGGGTCACTTTATTGCTTTAGCATCCCACAAAAAGAGAAACCATGAGACTAATTATCTCTTACTTCATAGGCAGCTTCGGGACCTACAAACACAATATAACAACTTAGCTTCTGAGACCTTACTGAAGCAGCTTCTCACTAAACGTAAAGAACTGTCGATACTTAAAAATAGACAAGCAGAGAAAGCCATTATCTGGACTCGACAACTTTTCTATGAAAAAGCTGACAAACAACATACATTACTAGCAAAAAAACTAAAGGATCAACAGGCCCAATCACGAATAACTTCTCTTAAACTCCCCTCAGGGGACTTGACATATGACCCAACACAGATTGGCTCCCAGTTCTACGAATATTATTGTAAGCTGTACAATCTACCTTCACCGTATCCAGACAGGGGTATTCATCAAGAACAAATATCAGCCTTCCTTAGCACCCTTAACCTCCCTCAATTTTCTGAAGACGATCTAGATTTGCTAAACACCGATATCACCGTAGAGGAATTAATAACAGTACTCAAATCCATGCCAGCTGGGAAGTCACCGGGCCCTGATGGCTTATCGTATAAATATTATAAGCTATTTCAACACATACTTCTCCCCCACTTAGTGAAACTATATAATTATTATTTACAGGGCCATCCTATTCCCTCGACAGCCTTAACTTCATATATATCCTTGATACCAAAAGAAGGCAAAGACCCCACCCTGTGCTCTAACTACCGACCCATAGCTTTATTGAACACAGACTTAAAATTGTTCTCTAAAATATTAGCTAACCGACTAGCCCCTATGTTACCTAGACTAATCAGGAACGATCAAGTAGGCTTCATTTTAGGGAGGCAGGCGGGGGACAACACTAGGCGCACACTTGATCTGATAGAAATACTCCATAGAAAAGGTGAGCAATCCTTGATCCTAAGCCTAGATGCCGAAAAGGCATTTGATCGCCTCAATTGGAATTACCTACATTCCCTGCTAAGTCACCTTAAACTCTCAGGCCCCTTTCTGACAGCCATAGATGGCCTATATAGTTCTCCCTCCGCTTATCTTAAGCTGCCAGGCCAATCCCGTAAACCCATTCCCATCCTCAACGGGACAAGGCAGGGCTGCCCCCTTTCACCTTTGCTTTACGCATTAAGCATCGAACCGTTAGCGGCAGCCATACGCCTTCATCCTGATATTCAAGGGGTCTCCGTTGCAAACACTCCATACAAAATAGCCTTATTTGCTGATGACATATTGCTCACAATTGTAAACCCTCATGTTACCCTTCCGAATTTACATCAGCTACTTGAGAAATACGGTCGCCTCTCAGGATATAAATTAAATGTTGGCAAGACAGAGGCCCTCCCTTTACACATTCCACAACAGACTTTAGAAGCCTTAAAGGGTACTTTCCATTACAGATGGAAGGACGACTACATTTCCTACTTAGGAACTGCTATACCATCTGATTTAAGCCAACTATATAATCTGAATTTTAAACCTCTCATACAACACACCAAGTCTCTCCTGGAAAAATGGTCCAAATTTACTATATCATGGTTGGGTAAAATATCGGCACTTAAAATGTCAATTCTCCCTAAATATTTGTATCTGTTTGAAACACTCCCAGTTTCAATTTCCCCAGCTACATTTAAGACTCTTCAAGCTCAGCTACATAACTTTATTTGGGCTCGGAGAAGCCATAGGGTTGCTAAATCTGTGCTGATGGCATCAACCAAGATGGGGGGCCTGGGTACACCCAACTTGCAATGCTATTACGAGGCTGCACACCTGCGCCAATTACTGGCTTGGTCATGCTGGTCCCCTCATACGGTCTGGGGGCAAATTGAGAGTGACATGTTACATAATTTTCACCTTAATGCTTATATTTGGGACCATTCAGGGTCCATTCGAATCCCTCCTTCAACCCTATCTGCAACACAATTTACATGCTCTCTGTGGTGTAAACTTAGGGGCAAATATAATCTGAGCTCTACTACGTCCATACTTACAACTTTCCTCCGTAATCCTAGGTTCCAACCGGGAATGGATCCTTCCTTTTGTGCTAAATGGGCTAATTTCAATTTTTTTGCAATACGTGATCTACTGAACCCACTTACCCATGAGATTTTACCGCTCCATGTGCTTCGAGACAAACTTTCTCAATCCCGAATCCCATTTTTTGAATACTTTCAGATTAGGCACTATCTAGGCCCTTATGTTGCCTATATCAAACAGAATCCACTCACGCCTTTTGAAGTACTGGCGGTCAATGGCCTCCCTCAACGAGGTCTAATTTCAAAAATATACCAGCTGCTCTCCCAGCCTCTGAACCCCGCACACCAGAGACATAAATATATGGATAAATGGGACCAAGCCTTGGCACGACCTATAACAGACACAGAATGGACTCTGATTTGGGATAATGCTAGGTGCATGGTATCTGGTGTTCGACAAAAGGAGAGTATATTCAAAATCCTGACATTTTGGTATTACACTCCAGATAAGTTACACAAACTGTTTCCGGACCACTCTCCAATTTGCTGGAGAAACTGTGGGGCAATAGGCTCTCTTCTACATATTTTTTGGGAATGCCCGCAAATACAGCCACTGTGGAATGCGGTTGCGGCGCTAATAGCTACATTATTGGCTCGTCCCATCCCCCTTGACCCGGTCATTTTCTTGCTGGGTAAACCCATCCCTAAACTACGCAAAAGTGGTCAAGCTCTTGTGAACCAGGTTTTTACGGCTACTCGTATAGCACTTGCATCCAAATGGAAGGACCCCTTGCCGCCTACAATCACCGAAATAATTCGGAGAGTTAATAGCAACAGGACTTTTGAGTCAGGTATTGCCTTTGTTCAAAACAGAATGGACCAATATCTTAATACCTGGTCGTTATGGGAGTTGAGAGGTTTTGCTACCCATTAATATATTATCTACCTGCGATTTCTGTATATTTATCTCCCCTTTGGCCTTCACATAATCTTTATACTCCAACTACTGTCTAACTATGCTAGCACAATTTATGTGTTTTCCCTGCTTTGTTTTCCTTATGTTTGTGGGTAACTCACCCAAGGAATAGGATGCCTAAGGGGTTTAGCTAGGCCAACCAGATTCCATCCAAGGCCTTACTTGTCCATTCCCCTCGAGAACCATGTTGTATATTTTATACATAAAATGTCAATTTTACACTGTGATTTACCCTTTGACAAAATTTACAATAAAAAATAAGTTACAAAAAAAAAAGAATATATCCATCAAACTGCACAGGCAATTTCCAATAAACATCACTTGCAAACAAATATCTGTCGGTACCCAGAGGGCTATACCATACTAGTCCCAGGTCTCACCACAAATAATACCTGAAAATACCTGAAAATATAGCTACTGTATGTATCAGGGCTAAATTAGGGGTAGGCAGAAGAGATACCTGCCTAGGGCACAATGATAAGGGGGCAGAGCAGGTACCCTACCCTTCCACTCCCTCCACTTGTCACTTAGCTCTCCCTCCCAAAAAATAGACGGCCAAGTTACCTAGGGCACCCAGTCGGCATGGCCCACCTTTGTTATGCATGGGGTTTAAGCAATCACTGTGTCTTTACATCTACATTACTATTAGTATCAAGTGTCCCACGGGGGGGGGGGGATACTCCATGGATGCAAAGATCTGATTGTTCAAATCCTCCAACGATTGGACTTCCCCATCTCCCGACCTGCCACTAACCAGTCAGATCAAATAAAGTAGAAAAGAACAGATCAGCCGATGTTCTGCCCCTGACAGCAATCGTACAAAGTTATGTCCGACAAAAGCTGGTGACAGTCTCCCTCTGAAAATCGTACGACCGGCAATACACGCAGAGATATTATCGGCAGCCGACAGAAATCTTTTAACCTGTCCAACCGACCAAACGACCGATCTCCGCCGCACGAAAAATGTCGGGACTCTCTCCACACGGTCCGAAAATCGTACGAATCCTCGATTAGCATGGGAGCATGGGGCATGTGAGTATGTACATTTTTTTTAAAAAGATTTCTGTTTAGTTCATAGTACATGTATTCGACCTGTTATCCAGAACGGATGAGAGTTGAGGTTTTCCAGATAATGGATTTTTCCGTAATTTGGATCTTCATGCCTTAAGTCTACTAGAAAATCATGTAAACATTATAGGCTGGTTTTGCCTCCAATAAGGATAAATTATATTTTAGTACAAGTTACTGTTGTATTACTACAGAGAAAAAGGAAATACATTTTAAAAACTTGGATTATTTTATTATAATGGAGTCTATGGCGCAAATTCACTAAGCGCCGAACGCTAGCATTAATTCGCTAGCGTTTGGCATTTTTCGTTACTGCGCAAATTCACTAACGAACGCTGGCATAGTTTCGCTAGTGTTACTTCGAACCCTTACGCCAGGCGAATTTTCGGTAGCGACGTAACTACGCAAATTCACTAACTTGCGCAGTGTACTGAACGCTACCTTTTACGCTAGACTTCTTTCGCCACCTCAGACCTGGCAAGCGCAATAGAGTAGATAGGGATTTTTTCAAAAAAAGTAAAAATTTTTTCTAAGTCCCAAAAAATGCTGGCGTGTTTTCTACATGATGGGTGATAGGCTGAAAAAGATCGAAAATATTTTTGGGGCTCCCCTCCTTCCCCCCTACATTTCCTGACTCATGGCAACTTACCTAGACAGTGGGCACATGTGTAGGGCAAAATAAAATTTTTATTTGCTGATTTGAAGGTTTTCTAGGCATTTGAAGTGGTGATACGTGTTCCTCCATTGAAATTTGAATTTGGCGCCTTATGGAAATGAACCATCGCTAGCGTAACTTCGCTTCGCTTGGCGAATTAACGCTAGTGCAACTTTGAAAACTTACGCTACCCCTGTGCGCAACTTCGGATTTTAGTGAATTTGCGGAGCGCTGGCGAAACTACGCCTGGCGAAGTGCGGCGAAGCGCGGCGAAGTTGCGCCTGGCGAAACTACGAATGTTAGTGAATTTGCCCCTATGAGAGACAGCCATTCTGTAATTTGTAACTTTCTGGATGACAGGTTTCTTGAAAATGGATCCCATACCTGTATATTCATAATTTTTTTTTTCGTCCCCAGACATTGATGCAATCCCTTTCCATTGTAATCAGTGGGAATGAGATGAAAGTATGTGCCAAAAGCAGCAGGCTAGATTTATTTCACTTTATCAGGCAACAAAAATATGGGGCTGTTGCTTGCTTCCAGTTTTTGCACTTTAGTAATTAAGGACAACGTTTTCGTGTATAAAGATATGAAACAGGTGGTGCATAGGCTGTTTATAGTAACAATTGCTATTGGGCTGTGCAGAGAATAATAACCAGGAGGTCATTCTATTATATAAAAGGTAATATTTTCCTTTAAAGCAGGTTTTGCCAATCTCCTGTGATTTTTGTTTTCGGAACAAGGGTTGAAATATAATACACAAAGCTGAAATCATAATTTAAAAACGATTGACTCTGCTAAAAAGCAGACGGGCTTTCCTCTTTTGTTTTCATGTGTGTGTGATTCTATCGCAAGCAAAAAAAAATCCATATCCACCTGTGGTCACAAGGTCCCACAACACACGGCACAGGGTCAGCGGATAAAATGGTTTCGGTGAAACGTGGGCTTGTTGTTTTGAGGAGAGAATACACGGGGTGTAAGGCATGGAGCATTACTCATATCCTGCACTATGAGAGGTAAAACTGTATTAATAGTAACTGCGCAGCTGAGACATATACAGTAACTCTCCCTGACGTTGACAATTTACGTTAAAGGGAAAGATATCTCAGGGATACACTATTATTTTCTGCCACACTTTTAATAAATTCATTATATATTTCTTATAGTTGCTCCCTCGTCTCAGAGGAATAGTCTGCATTGTGTGTCTGTAACAAAGGAAGGGTTTCTGCAATGCACAATGTTGTGTAGGGAATCTCTCTCTGTTGTATATATAGAGACCCTGAGGTTGGAATTGGACCCCTTAGTTTAGTCACCCATAGGGTCCTTAGATGATGGACGGCCACTAGAGGGCGGGGTGCAAGTGTTTAAAAGGGGAAGATCTCGTTTGCTCAGGGCTCTCTGTTGGCCGGGGTCCCACCCCTATTAGGCGCCGATAGGGACAGTGTTCCAGTCTGTATAGTTAGAGGTCTGTCATAGGTGCTCCAGGAGCTAGTTAGCGAGCAGCTTCTGGCTCCAACAAGGATCTCAATGGGGTTAGTACCCTTGCGGTGTCCAAGCCGTCAGATAGGGACCGAGTGGGTGAGCTGATAGGTCAGGGAAAGGCCTGGAAGTAGGAAGACCATCGGGAGATCCCTGGTGCTGGGGAGGTCACCAACAGAGGCTGTCTACCCACCGAGAGGGAACACTCTTTCTGATTTTATGTGTGAAGGTTTTCCACTAATGTACTTTGACTGATACTGCCTGATATGTGAACTGCCCAATCTATTTCTGTTCAATAAACCAGTTATTTGTTTGATGCAAAACTCTCTGGATCTGCCATCCTTTCCAGCGTGTAACTGGTGTCAGGAGGAATACAGTGAGTGGTAAGGGGGTTCTAGTGTGACCCAAGACTGCAGTTAGACCCCACGGGTGCGCTACATATACAATGGGAAAATCTTCAGCTTCAGTTGTGCTTTAATACATAGCTGCGTGTGTTGTACACACAAAAAATTATAAATAGCATTCAAATGCAATGTTATTATAGACATAAAAAAAGATTATTTTCTGGTGTCAGTATCTCTTTAAGAAATAATTCCAAATCCTAATGTATGATGTTAGCTTGGGCAGAATTTGGTACCCTTAAAGGAGACATATAGGATAAATGAAAAATCAATTTTGTAGGCAATTATGAGTAATATATGGTGTTGCTTTTACATGGTGCTAAAAATGAAAATTATCTTTAAAAATAGGAACTTTATTGGAGCCCCCTATAGATGTTCTCTGGTCCCTGTCTGTGTTTCAAATGAGGGGTGGGCGTGTCCTAACGGTCCCTGCCAGAAGCACAGTAGGAGGGGGACAGCCAATCACAGCCCTGCAGTCACACAAGCACAGACAGGCTTCAGTTCCCTATCAGGTCCTGCTAGCTGCTTATTGGTTCCTGTCCTACAGTGCCACCGGCTCCCCTGCACAGCCTGGGGAGCAGGAAGTAGAAGGGAGGGATTATTAGGTGGCAGATTTATCAAGGGTCGAATTTCGAAGTGGAAAATACTTCAAAATTCGACCATCGAATAGAATCCTCCAACATTCAAATTCGAAGTCGGAGTATGTTATTCATCGTACGATCGTATTCCGATCGTAGTACGATTGTACGATCGTACTCCGAATCGAACGTTTCAAACTATTTTCCTTCGAAAACAAAAAACTTTAAAAATTGCTCTGGAAGGTCCCCATAGGCTAACATAGCACTTCGGCAGGTTTAAGTTGGCGAAGTATTGAAGTCGAAGTTTTTTTTAAAGAGACAGTACTTCGATTATTGAATGGTCGAATGATTTTTACTTCGAATCGAAGTCGAAAGTCGTAGTAGCCTATTCGATGGTCGAAGCACCCACAAAATTACTTCGAAATTCGAACTTTTTTAACTTCGAAAATTCACTCAAGCTTAGTAAATCTGCCCCTATGGGTTTTGCAGAAATATTCAATAAATCAGCCTGAAACACTACTTTTTTAAGTACAATT
Source organism: Xenopus petersii (assembly GCA_038501925.1). NCBI lineage: Eukaryota > Metazoa > Chordata > Amphibia > Anura > Pipidae > Xenopus > Xenopus petersii. The sequence goes on along the minus strand of CM076675.1, from coordinate 9,836,391 downwards.
CTTCTATATCTAACTAAGCATAACACACTGGTACGTTCTTATTTTTTAAGCAAAGGATTCGGCCGAATACCGAACCGAATCCGAAGGGGAAAATTTTTTTTTACTTCCTTGTTTTGTGACAAAAAGTCACGCGATTTCCCTCTCCACCCCTAATTTGCATATGCAAATTAGGATTCGGTTCGGCCAGGCACAAGGATTCGGCCGAATCCGAATCCTGTTGAAAAAGGCCGAATCCTGGCCAAATCTGAACCGAATCCTGGATTCGGTGCATCCCTAGTTATTTGCCAAGATACTTGTGTCCAAACATGCTTATAAGGCTGGGGCCGCACTATATGGATCTCAGCCTGCAGAGAAACACGGGTCAAGAATCTGTTGCTCCTCTTCTGTTCTGCTGCCTGCACCTCGAATCATTACCTCTGCAAGATTTTGCATTTCCTTCCAAAATCTGCTATGCCTGCCATTCATTTTTATGGAAATCGTGTCTATAAGCACAAGAGGAGAATTTTAATCCCCAAAATGGACAAGTCTGAAAATTCTCAAGTTTGAATTTTCAGGCTGCCCAGGTAGTTACCATTAAAGGGATTCTGTCATGAATTTTATGGTGTAGTTTTTATTTCTAAATTACACCGTTTATATTACAAATATTTCACTCTACTATATAACATTTTATTCCTGAACCAACAAATGTATTTTTTAGATCTAATATTGGCGTGTAGACAGCCATCTCAAACCACTGTGCCTGATACTGTGCTTTCAGAAAGAGCTAGCACTTCACAATGGAATTACTTTCATATAAGATATTGCTTTTCCTTCTGTAACTGGAGGAGTCGCAGCGGGACTTGGATTTTTACTATTAAGTGCTTTTCTCATATCTTCCACTAGGTGGAAGCATTTTTAACAATGCAGGCGAGAGGGAGTAGTTATCTAGTTACCTTCCCATTGTTCTGTTGATTGGCTGCTGGGGGAAAGGAAGGGAGGTAATATCACTCTAACTTGCAGTGCTGCAGTAAAGAGTGACTGAAGCTTATCAGAGCATGAATCAAATGACTGAGGGCACCTGGGAAACTGACATGTCTAGCCCCATGTCAGATTTGACTTTTTATTCCAGAACCAACAAATGTATTTTTTAGCTGTAATATTGGTGTGTAGACAGCTGTCTCAGACCATTGTTCCTGATCCGTGCTTTCAGAAAGAGCTAGCACTTCACAATGGAACTACTTTCATATAAGATATTGTTTCTCCTTCTGTAACTGGAGGAGTCACAGTGGGACTTGGATTTTTACTATTAAGTGCTATTCTTATATCTTTCAATACTTATATCTTTTCAACATTTTTAACAATGCAGGTGAGAGGGAGTAGTTATCTGGTTACCTTCCCATTGTTCTGTTGATTGGCTGCTGGGGGAAAGGGAGGGAGGTGATATCACTTTAACTTGCAGTGCCGCAGTAAAGAGTGACTGAATCTTATCAGAGCACAAGGGCACCTGGGAAACTGACAACATGTCTAGCCCCATGTCAGATTTCAAAATTAAATATTAAAAATGTTTGCTCTTTTGAACTATTAGTTCTTTAGTAATGCAAAAAAAACATGTTTTCCCAAGACAGAAACCCTTTAAAGTGAATGACAATGGATGGTAACAGACAGTATAGAACAATTACAGGCATTTCTCCATTGGAACTTAAGGTTGTAATGATAACAAATATTTAATGTATTATTTCATCTGTTAAAGCAAAACAAAACACAACTACGGTAGTTCTTGGCTTAGGACTGTTCTTCGGCCAAAGTAGACAAAACATTTTATAAAAAAAGAAACCCTTGGAGGGAAATCACTAGGGATGCACCGAATCCACTTTTTTGGATTCGGCCGAATACCAAACTGAATCCGAACCCTAATTTGCATATGCAAATTAGGGGTGGGAAGGGGAAAACATTTTTTACTTCCTTGTTTTCTGACAAAAAGTCACGCAATTTCCCTCCCTGCCCCTAATTTGCATTAGGATTTGGATTCGGTTCGGCCGAATCTGAATCCTACTGAAAAAGGCCAAATCCTGGCCGAATCCCGAACCGAATCCTGGATTCGGTGCATCCCTAGAAATCACTGACAAACCCATATCTATTTCAAAAGGCGAGCCTTTGTGAAATCCGAATCCGAACCCTAATTTGCATATGCAAATTAGGGGTGGGAAGGGGAAAACATTTTTTACTTCCTTGTTTTCTGACAAAAAGTCACGCAATTTCCCTCCCTGCCCCTAATTTGCATATGCAAATTAGGATTCGGTTCGGCCGGGCAGAAGGATTCGGCCGAATCTGAATCCTACTGAAAAAGGCCAAATCCTGGCCGAATCCCGAACCGAATCCTGGATTCGGTGCATCCCTAGAAATCACTGACAAACCCATATCTATTTCAAAAGGCGAGCCTTTGTGAAACTGTTGTAGGTGACCATTAACGGAAAGAAGCAGTATGGATTCCAAAAGAACGACAAAGCTGTCCCCTGAGCGCATTCCAACCAGTTGTGGGAGTCAAGACGTAAAGACCAACTAACTCTCTTCCCATGAAGTCACAAAGAGAATCTGCATCGATGAGTCAGGTTCAAGTTCTCTGAAAAAATCGTTACGTCCAGAAGAGCATCTAACACCTCAGAGGCTTGTTAACATGTCACAAATAGGGATGTAGCGAACTGCCGTTTATGTGTTCGCGAACGCCGTTCGCGAACACCGGCAAAAATGCGAACAGTTCGCGAACTTCGAACATCCGCAAAATCGTTCGATTCGAACGATCGAAGGATTTTAATCGTTCGATCGAAGGATTTTCGTTCGAATCGAACGATCGAAGCCATTCGATTGAATGATTTCATTCGATCGAATGGCTTCGATCGTTCGATTCGACGAAAATCCTTCGATTTTAGCGGTCGAAGGAATCGAATGGTCGAACGATTTTTGTTCGAATCGAACGCGAACTTGTATTGGCGAACGTCGCGCGACGTTCGCGAACATTCGGCGGACGCGAACAGTCGAAGTTCGCGTGAACTAGTTCGCCGGCGAACAGTTCGCTACATCCCTAGTCACAAATCCCGCATTCAAATGAATTTAGAATCGATTTTTTTTTTTTGCTCGGGGGTTTGAAAGTGACACAAAACCTTTTTGCTGAAAGGACAAAAATACCTTTCATGGTTGAGAGATTCTGCTTAAATGGGTAAAAAAAAGAGAATTGCCATTTGTTCTGGCAGCAAATATTAATGTGTTTAATGATCATATCAGCAAATAGCATTTCATATCCAACTAATATTGTCAGCTCAGACATTCATTTGTTTTACCACCTCTATCTTCTGAGAATTCAGGCATTTCACAAAGAAAAAAACCCCTATAATGATGATGATGATGAAATCCCCCTTTTCCTACACTCTTACTATCTAGCTTCTCACCTGCAATCACTTTTTGGGTCGGACGAGGCCATCGGGGTAGAATTCTACCTCTATCTGATGATTCAACAGTGAATCCTGGCCAATGTTCCGGGCTAGTGATGTGCGGGCCGGGCCAATACCTGCGGGACCCGGGCCGACGTCGCACTGCTCTTAGCGGGTGCGGGTTGAGCTCTTCTCCTGCTCTCCCCGCTTGCCACCTTCAACTGCCGGCTTCTGACGTCCCGGCTTCATGCCTGCTTGCCCCACCCCTTTTGTGACATAATTTGCGGGGCGGCACGGGTCTATAAAAGGAAGCCAGTAGGAGGGTGCGGGCGGGCATGGGTAGAGGGTGATTGGGCTTCGGGCAGGTGCGGTTTCAGGAAAAACCCGCACATCACTATTCTGGGCGCCTTTAATGGGCACCTGATCCAAACTTTCTGTCTTGGCCGATTGACGAGTCAGCAGATACCCAAGTCTTTTGCCAAAATCGGCCATTTATACGATAATATCTGTGTATACATGGCCACCTTTAGAAAGCTGATTATGTAGTTCACATTTCCCCTAAAAGTACATTAACTTCCACATTACATGGACTCATTTAATACAGTAAGTTCTTTGTTTTCCTGCCTGTTGTTAGAAGGAAAGGCTAAAACTAAGTAAGCTTTATCAGAAAGGTCTATATAAATACACCAGTAAACCCTCAAAGTAATGCTGCTCTGAGTCCTCTGTCAAAAGAAACAGCACATTTCTTTCCTTCTATTGTGTACTCATGGGCTTCTGTATCAGACTTCCTGTTTTCAGCTTAAACCTCCAGGGCTAGGGCTTGAGCATGCTCAGTTTGCTCCTCTCTCCCTCCCCTCCCTGCTGTAATCTGAGCCCAGAACCATGAGTGAACAGAGAGAGACTCATGCAGGAAGTGATGTCACACCAAGCTAATATGGCAGCTGCTATCCTAAACAAACAGAGAGGTATGTTAAAGCATTCTGCAGAATAAATATAGTCTTATATCTTGCAATATTGTGGATAATGTATTTGCAATAAACTGCTTTGTTAGCTTTGTTAGCTGATTATGGCCTGCTGTTTTAATCATTACAACTTCCTCCAACTTTTTATTAGAAAAAGAACAACTAACGTTTCGGCTATCACTCTAGCCTTTCTCAAATGACATACTTATGATGGAAATTGGGATTTGCTGGCAGCACACAAGCCAAATACCCATAATAGATTGTGTGGGGCCCCACATTTATCAGCAAATACCTTATTCTTATAAGTAGCATGCTCATTAACACTTAGGGGCAGAGTTATCAAAAAAATTAGAATTTCGATCTATTTTTGTGTACTTCGACTAGGGAATAGTCCAAATTCAATTGGAATTTGAAAAAAATTAGAAAATTCGAATATCTAAATTTATCATATAATGGCAGATTTATCAAAGGTCGAGGTGAAGTTTTGAATTGAAAAACTTCGAATTTCAAGCTATTTTTGTGTACTTCGACTAGGGAATAGTCCAACTTCGATTCGAATTTGAAAAAACGTCAAAATCCAAAGGTCGAATTTTTTTCAAGTACTGTCTCTTTAAAACGTCGACTTCGACTGTTCGCCACCTAAAAGCTGCCGAAGTGCTTTAGCCTATGGGGGACCTCCTGGAACCAGTATGGAGGCAATTGGGGTGTTTGAGAGATCAAAGGTAGAAGTAAAAAAAACTTCAAATCGAAGTAGATCGAAGTAGCGCTACTTCGACCCCAAAAAACTTCAACCACCATGCGGTTGGTCTTTTTGAATTTGAAGTTCGAAGTTTTTTTAACTTCGACCTTTGATAAATATGCCATGTAGTGTCTTTTTAAAAATTAGACTTCGACCATTCACCATCTAAAACTTGCCGAATTGCTGTTTTAGCCTATGGGGGTCCTCCTAGAATCCATTTGGAGTCGATTGGTTGACTTTGAAAAATCTAAGGTTTTTTTTGGTAGAAACTTTGAATCGAATTCGATCGAATGCGCTATTCCTTCAATTCGTACGATTCGAATTCGGTCGAATATGGACCTAATCTATTGAGAACAGACCTATTTGGCCAAAAAAAAAACCTTTGACTTAATTTCGGGTTGGTCTTTTTGAATTTGAGTTTTTTCAATTCGAAATTCGACCCTTGATAAATATGCCCCTTGGGGTAGAACTCCACGGGCGATTTTACCTGCGATACCTTCCATTCCGACGTAATGAGACTAATCGCAGGTATCACGACGGATGCGCCGAATCTAATGTAAGTAATACAAGAATACTTAAGCAACAGATAGTTTATATCAAATTGAATGACATATTAAAGAATCTTACCAAACTGGAATATATATTTACATAAATATTGCCCTTTTACATCTCTTGCCTTGAACCACCATTTCGTGACTGTATCTGTGCTGCCTCAGAGATCACCTGACCAGAAATACTACAACACTAACTGTAACAGGAAGAAGTGAGGAAGCAAAAGGCAGAACTCTGTCTGTTAATTGGCTCATGTGACCTTACATGTGGTTTGTATGTGTGCACAGTGAATCTTACGATCTCAGGGGGCGGCCCTTATTTTTTAAAATGGCAATTTTCTATTTATGATTACCCAATGGCACATACTACTAAAAAAGTATATTATTATGATAATGGTTCATTTACATGAAGCAGGGTTTTACACATGAGCTGTTTTACTCAGTGTCTTTTAATAGAGACCTACATTGTTTGGGGGGTATAGTTTTCCTTTAAGTTTACCTCCGAGGGGAAGAAAATCCTGATTCCTTGATTAAAGGATAAGTAAACCTTTAAAATAAGTAAATGTAAAATTGATGAGGGGGCTATTCTAAGAAGTTTTGCAATGCACATTCATTATTTATTTTGTTTTTATTCCAAGATATCAAGGGATACATGTACTGTTAATATGAATGAATTTTGCTACAACAGCACCACCTGCTGGTCAGTTTCTCACCAGTCTGACCATCAAGTAGTCAAGGAAGTTGTCAGGAGAAAGAAAAAGGCTGCTCTAATGTTCTTCTACTTAGGAAAACATATTTAAATCTTTCTCAAATTTTTCCTAAGCAGAAGAACATCAGCCTCTTTCTTTCTCCTGACAACTTCCTTGACTACTTGCTGGTCAGACTGGTGGGAAACTGACCAGCAGGTGGTGCTGTTGTAGCAAAATTCATTCATATTAACAGTACATGTATCCCTTGATATCTTGGAATAAAAACAAAATAAATAATAAATGTATACTGCAAATTTTCTTAGAATAGCGCCCTCGTCAATTTTACATTCACTTATTTTAAAGGTTTACTTGTCCTTTAAGCCTCTGCCTCCAGCCTGTAACTGACTCCAACTGAGCTGAAACATTCTGTGCTCAGAGAACCTTGCAGAGGTATTTGGGAAAGGGTTTGGGAGTTATTTTGGCCCATTCTTCCAAAACAGATTTGCTGAAAGTAGTTCAGGTCACTCCCATGACACTTGGGTGCCGCATTTTTAATTCTGCCCCCCCTCAGAAATTTGCTTTGGCTGTTGGCTCATGAGCATGCTCAGTTCTTCTCAGCTCAGATTAATAAACACACCCTCCAGTCTAAAGCCAATGAAAAGATAGCATTGTTGGTTCCCATAGAAACTCTAGCTGTCTGATACTAACCACCTCTCCTGAGCTCAGCTTAACCATTACAGTGCTGAATCCCAGCAGAACTTTTTATCAAAGTATCTTGTGCCTGTGTAAACCTGCATTCTGCATTACATGAACTTTACAGCATACTTGTCTCAATGTTGCTGATGATGTGTCAGAGGGAAAATGGCCGCCGGGTGAAAGCTGCAATTTGTTTTAGGAAAATGTGATGGTGCTGGCACATGGAGGGGGTATATACAGTACAAATTATGTGGCTAGGGTGGGGAAGATATGCCCAACTTATATACACGGTAGGAAGATGTAGCCTTTACCCTTTAAGTGTAAGTGCACAATAGTCTTACTACTCAGTCACTCCGTTTGCTGGGGGACTTGATTATAAATGCAATACAAAAAACGTAGAATACTAATGGATAGTGTAGAACTCATGTACAATGAGGGGGCTTGACGTGGCACGTGAGCTTACATATTTTGGCCGAAAGCGTGGTACTAAGATCTAATCTTTTATAATAATTATTGTTAAAGGCAAACCGTGCACTGGCAGTTTTCTTTCTTTTTTTGTACAGGATTCCTATAAGTTGGTGCCCAGCATGCGCTAGCTGAATAAGTTCTTAAATAAACTCATTTTAGATTGTAAGCTCTTTTGGTCAGGCACTGTTGTATCGATCATTGGCTGCTTCGTACAGAAATACTGCTGAATATAAGACGTTTTTCAGATGTGAAGGGGCAAAGCACCCTCTAGTGTTTATGATTTATAATTGAATGTAAATGCACTGAATTTCAGCATCACAAGCGTGTTTTCTTGTAAGTATATTTGTATTTAGACAGCAATAACGTGCGATCCTTCCAAGATTCCTTTTTATTTACATTATAAATTGTGATAAACCCTAGAACATGTTTCCTTGCAAAACAGCATTTAAAAAGTTGGTTCACCTTTAAGTTTACTTTTAGTATGTTCTACAATTGGTAATTCTAAGCAACTTTTTCATTGGCCTTTATTTATATATATATATATATATATATATATATATATATATATATATATATTATTTTATTTTTTTTTTTTTCTTTCTATTTCTGACTTTCCAGCTTTCAAAAGGGGGTAATTGAGCCCATCTAAAAGCAAACACTCTAATGCAACAAATGTATTGTTATTGCTCATCTTTCTATTCAGGTCTCTCCTATTCATATTCCAGTCTCTTATTCTAAAAAATATACGGTTGCTAGGGGAATTTGGACCAGATGGCTGAAATTGCAAACTGGAGAGCTGCTAAATAAAAAGCTGAAAAACCACAAATAATAAAACATGAAAACCAATTGCAAATTGTCTCAGAATATCCCTCTCTACATCATACTAAAAGTTAATTTAAAGGTGAACAACCCCAAGAACAAGTTTCTGTAGCTTGCTTTACCCATGCAGGGCAATATAGGGCACCTTTGCAGAGAATTCCCCAGGGTTGGGAATAGGGTGGTTGTCCTGCACCTCTTCCCCTTTTCTTTCTCAAAAGCCCTGCTTGTAAGGAAAATGTTACTAAAATCACAAGGGATATAATATATGTATTGTGTAAAAGTGATACATGGTAACAATGGTAACATGGGATTTGAACTACAAAAAAAAAAGACATTCCCAGCTAGTTTAACCTTTTCGGTAAAATTCTATTCAGTCAATAAATGCATTGGCGTATATAAAAATGGAATATAAGCAAATAAACCCAGAGGATGGAGAAAAAGTCCTTTCTAAGGCTTAAAGGGGAACTATGGCGAAAATGAAAATGTAATATAAGCCTCCTCATATTGAAGTTAGAACCTTTCTAATTAAAATCAATTAAATATTCTGTACTGTTTCTGAAATAATCAAGTTTATCTTCACTATTCCTCTTTCGGCATCTGTTTCTCTTCATTCTGTCTTCATGCAGCAGTTGGGTGTCAGATATTCAATGACAGTTAGATCCAATATATCTTATAGGGGGGGGGGGGCTCCTTTCCTAGCAGATGAATTAGAGCTCACTCAAATAACTGATTCCAGTACAAACAAAATGTAACAAAATAACTGCCTTTTGCACAAATTCTGCATGTAGAGAGACATGATGTCTGGTGATTTTAATAGAGTGACCTCTAATACATCTTCTAGGCAAAAGGAGCCCCCCTATAAGATATATTGGATCTAACTGTTACCTTAGAGCTAATCTGCAGACCAGTGACCCATAACAAGCAATAAGCAATTCTGCTGCTGGTAGAACAATACAAGCAGAAATGATATTTGCTGCCACAGGCTTCTGCCCAAGTGTAAATGTGCCCATTATATAAAGAGCCCCATGGGGGTGGGGAGTGCCCTGTGTTAGTTATTCTCATTGGAGCTTTAGGGACACTTAGGGATCCCTTGCCTGGATTATATGGGGCAGATCAAGTGGAGATTGGGGGACTAGGCAACAGGGCTGGAACTAGGGGTAGGCAGAAGAGGCACGTGCCTAGGGCACAACAAAGAAAAACCTCTTCTTTCAGCTTATCCCATGTCCAGACCCGTTCTCTCCCATTGGCACTCTCCAGCGTGCTTCTGTACGCACTGTCTTCCTCCTCCACAAATTGAAATATTAAGTGCAGATACACACTCTGGGCTGTGCCGCATGGGGACGAAGCGGCCGGCTGGGTTGGCCCGGGCCTGCTAGGCAATGTTACAGAGGTGTAGGGGGTAAGTGAGGAGGGAGGATATGGCATGATTGCAGGTAAATATGTAATACCGGCCTTGGCTGCTATTTTGACATCTAGGTGGTTGAAATATCGCACAGGTTGCAATCTCAGGCACTGCCAATAAAGCAATTCAAAGCATACAAATAGAACAAGGACAGGAGCAGTCATTCAAAACACAATTCAGCCTGAATTACTGATCATACAGAGTTGGGGTCCCAGGTTTGATTCCAGGGGGCTTAAAAGATGCAAAAAGGCGAAGGGAAATTGGCTGCCATAGTTCAAAAAAAAAAACAGCAAATGATGAATATTCTGCTCCCTGTATAGATCCCAAATTCTTCTCTCTGTGACAGCCGTTTGGGCAAGGCCTCTTCTGTTTTAGCAGAATAATACCCCTTCTTATTTACTCTAGAGGAGCTCTGTCGGTCCATGTATGGTCAGCTTAAAGGGATCCTGTCATAGGAAAACATGTTTTTTTTCAAAACACATCAGTTAATAGTGCTGCTCCAGCAGAATTCTGCACTGGAATACATTTTTCAAAAGAGCAAACTGATTTTTTTTTTATATTTAATTGTGAAATCTGACATGGGGCTAGATATATTATCAGTGTCCCAGTAGCCCCCAGTCATGTGACTCGTGCTCTGATAAACTTCAGTCATTCTTTACTGCTGTACTGCAAGTTGGAGTGATATCACCCCCTCCCTTTCCCCCCAGCAGCCTAACAACAGAACAATGGGAAGGTAACCAGATCCTGCTCCCTAACACAAGATAACAGCTGCCTGGTAGATCTAAGAACAACACTCAATAGTAAAATCCAGGTCCAACTGAGACACATTCAGTTATATTGAGTAGGAGAAACAACAGTCTGCCAGAAAGCAGTTCCATCCTAAAGTGCAGGCTCTTTCTGAAAGCACATGACCAGGCAAAATGACCCGAGATGCACCTACACACCAATATTACAACTAAAAAATATATAATGATACTCTTGTACTGGTAAATAGAACTTGTTCGCGCGAACATCGGGTGTTCGCGCTCGCCGGAAGTTCGCGAACGTCGCGCGACGTTCGCCATTTTGGGTTCGCCATTGTTGGCGCTTTTTTTTGCCCTCTCACCCCAGACCAGCAGGTACATGGCAGCCAATCAGGAAGCTCTCCCCTGGACCACTCCCCTTCCCTATAAAAACCGAAGCCCTGCAGCGTTTTTTCACTCTGCCTGTGTGTGCTGAAGAGATAGTGTAGGGAGAGAGCTGCTGCCTGTTAGTGATTTCAGGGACAGTTGAAAGTTTGCTGGCTAGTAATCGTTTTGATACTGCTCTGTTATTGGAGGGACAGAAGTCTGCAGGGGTTTGAGGGACATTTAAGCTTAGGTAGCTTTGCTGGCTAGTAATCTACCTTCTACTGCAGTGCTCTGTATGTAGCTGCAGTGGGCAGCTGTCCTGCTTCTGATCTCATCTGCTGACTGCTGCAATAACAGTAGTCCTTGTAAGGACTGCTTTTATTTATTTTTTTGTTGTTTTACTACTACTACTACTACTACTATAAGAGCCCAGTGCTATTAGTCTAGCAGTGTTGGGGAGTGGGACTGGTGTGCTAATCTGCTGCTCCTAGTAGTTCAGCAGCACCAACTTTAATTTTTTTTTTTTTAATATTCATTTTTTTTTTATTTTACTTTTTTTTATTTTACTACCGCTGTAGTAGTGTATAAGTTGACCTTTTAGGCATTATTTGCCCTGTAGGCATTTTTTGCCCAGTGTGTTATTCAACCAACTGCCATCTAGCTGTGTGACCTTGTTCACATTCTGTCTAAATATCCATAATATTACCGTCTCCAGAAAAAACACCGGAGTGACTTTTTTCAAGCAGCCATAATATATTTTACGTAATCCGTATCCATCGCTGTAGTAGTGTATAAATTGACCTTTTAGGCATTATTTGCCCTGTAGGCATTTTTTGCCCAGTGTGTTATTCAACCAACTGCCATCTAGCTGTGTGACCTTGTTCACATTCTGTCTAAATATCCATAATATTACCGTCTCCAGAAAAAACACCGGAGTGACTTTTTTCAAGCAGCCATAATATATTTTACGTAATCCGTATCCATCGCTGTAGTAGTGTATAAGTTGACCTTTTAGGCATTATTTGCCCTGTAGGCATTTTTTGCCCAGTGTGTTATTCAACCAACTGCCATCTAGCTGTGTGACCTTGTTCACATTCTGTCTAAATATCCATAATATTACCGTCTCCAGAAAAAACACCGGAGTGACTTTTTTCAAGCAGCCATAATATATTTTACGTAATCCGTATCCATCGCTGTAGTAGTGTATAAGTTGACCTTTTAGGCATTATTTGCCCTGTAGGCATTTTTTGCCCAGTGTGTTATTCAACCAACTGCCATCTAGCTGTGTGACCTTGTTCACATTCTGTCTAAATATCCATAATATTACCGTCTCCAGAAAAAACACCGGAGTGACTTTTTTCAAGCAGCCATAATAAATTTTACGAGATCCGTATCCACCGCTGTAGTAGTGTATACGTTGATCTTGTGGGCAGTATTTGCACAGTGTTTTCTTCAAACCGCCATCTAGCTGTGTGAGCTTGTTCACATTTTGTCTAAATATTGATAATATTATCATCTCTAGAAAAACCACTTGAGTTACTTTTTTTCAAGCAGCATTCATATATTTTACGTAATCCGTATCCACCGCTGTAGTAGTGTATACGTTGATCTTGTAGGCATTATTTGCACACTGTTTTCTTCAAACTGCCATCTAGCTGTGTGTATTATCGTTTCCATATAAACCAACTGAGTTTTTGTTGTTGTTTTTTTAAAAATAATGCCAGGCAAAGGCAGGCCGCCACGCAGAGGCCGTGCTAGGGGCCGTGCTGCTATGCAATCCTGTGGCCCTAGCAAATTGCCCATTTTTAAAAAGCCAATGACCCTGAACTCCCAAAATGCTGAAGAGGTAGTTGACTGGCTTACACAGCACACCCCATCCTCTACCGTTTCTAACTTTACCACAACATCCTCCTCATCCTCCACTGCTATGGCCACCCCACGTAACACTTCCTCCACCACCGGTGCCCCTTCTTCACTGGAGTCAGAGGAGTTATTTTCCCATGAGTTTCTTGAACTGAGTAATGCGCAACCATTATTGCCAGAAGAAGATGAAGGAGATGAGGACGTTACACCAGATTTAATTCTGGCAGAGAACACGACAGAGATGGACATAATGAGTGATGAGGAGGAGGTCCCCGCTGCTGCTTCCTTCTGTGATGTGTCAGAAGAAATTGATGCATCTGAGGAGAATGATGATGAGGAGATTGATGTTTTGTGGGTGCCTAGTAGAAGAGAGCAAGAGGAGGGTAGTTCAGATGGAGAGACGGAGAGTCAGAGAGGCAGTAGGAGAATAAGACTTAGAAGAAGCAGGGAGGACAGCCCGCAGGGATCAGTAGGGCAACAACATGTATCGGCACCTGTGTTCAGCCGGCCAACGCACCCGCCATTGCCGCCAATGCCGCCAACTTCTACTGTTACCGCCAGATCGCACACTTCCAAAAAGTCAGCAGTGTGGGATTTTTTTAATGTGTGTGCCTCTGACAAAAGCATTGTAATTTGCAATGAGTGCAGTCAGAAACTGAGCCTTGGTAAGCCCAACAGCCACATAGGTACAACTTCTATGCGAAGGCACATGAGCGGCAAGCACAAAGCACTTTGGGAGCAACACCTCAAAGGCAACAGGCAAACTAAAAGCCACACTCCTTCTGGTCCAGCATCTTACTGCTCTACCTCTGCTCTCCTTGACCCGTCTGAACCACCCTCCACTCCGCCTTCCACCTTGACCACCTGTTCCCATTCCCAGTCATCTGCCACCAGCCAAGTTTCTGTGAAGGCCATGTTTGAGCGTAAGAAGCCAATGTCTGACTGTCACCCCCTTGCCCGGCGTCTGACAGCTGGCTTGTCTGCACTCTTAGCCCGCCAGCTTTTACCATACCAGCTGGTGGACTCTGAGGCCTTCCGCAAATTTGTAGCAATTGGGAAACCGCAGTGGAAGGTACCCAGCCGCAATTTTTTTTCTAAAAAGGGAATACCACACCTGTACCAACATGTGCAGAGCCAAGTTACCGCATCTCTGTCACTTAGTGTTGGGCCAAAGGTCCATATGACTACTGACGCATGGTCCTCCAAGCATGGTCAGGGCAGGTATGTCACCTACACTGCCCACTGGGTGAACTTGGTAATGGCTGGGAAGCAGGGAATGGGTAGCTCAACAACAACAGTGGAGTTGGTGTCACCGCCACGGATTGCACGCGGTTCTGCCACCACCTCTACTCCTCCATCGCTCTCTACCTCGTCTTCTTCCTCTTCTTCTTCTTACTCTGCTGCTGGGTCCTCCTTCTCCTCCTCCACACCTGTGCACCCCCAGCTCCCCCTAGGCTATTCGACGTGCCAGGTACGCCGTTGTCACGCTGTCTTGGGGATGACGTGCCTGGAAAGCAAAAACCATACCGGATCTGTACTCCTGTCATCTCTGCAGTCACAGGCCGATCGGTGGCTGACCCCACACCAACTGCAGATCGGAAAAGTGGTGTGTGACAATGGAAGCAATCTGTTGGCAGCGTTGAGACTGGGCAATTTAACACATGTGCCCTGCATGGCACATGTGTTAAATTTAATAGTCCAACGTTTTGTCTCCAAGTACCCAGGATTCCAGGACGTTCTCACCCAGTCCAGAAAGGTGTCGGCCCATTTCAGACGTTCCTACACAGCCATGGCACGCCTTGCTGACATTCAGCAGCGCTACAACATGCCAGTCAGGCGTTTGATTTCTGACAGCCAGACTCGCTGGAATTCAACGCTCCTTATGTTGGAACGTCTGCTGCAACAACAAAGGGCCGTCAACGAGTACCTTTTTGAACTGGGTGGTAGGACTGGATCTGCAGAGCTGGGGATTTTTTTCCCCCGTTACTGGGTGCTTATGCGCGATGCCTGCAGGCTCATGCGACCTTTTGAAGAGGTGACAAATATGGTCAGTCGCACCGAAGGCACCATCAGCGACCTAATACCCTTCGCTTTCTTCCTGGAGCGTGCCGTGCGACGAGTGACAGATGAGGCTGTAGACCAGCGTGACGAGGAGCTGGAAGCGCACGATTTCTGGTCGGAATCACCAGAACGAACCCAGGCACCTGCTGCAACGCAGGGAGAGGTGCCAGAAGTGGAGTCAGAGGAGGAAGGTGGCTTTGTGGAGGAGGAGGAGGAGGACCAACAGGAGCAGGCTTCCCAGGGGGCTAGTGGTGACCTTTTGGGGACCCCTGGTCTTGTACGTGGCTGGGGGGAGGAGACCGTGGATGATGCAGTCCTTGATAATGAGGAAGCGGAGATGGATAGCTCTGCATCCAACCTTGTGAGAATGGGGTCTTTCATGCTGTCATGCCTGTTGAAGGACCCCCGTATCAAGAGGCTTAAGGAGAAGGACCTGTACTGGGTCGCAACGCTACTAGACCCTCGGTACAAGCATAAAGTGTCAGAAATGTTACCAACATACCACAAGTCCGAAAAGATGCGGCATTTACAAACCAGCCTGCAAAACATGTTGTACAATGCTTTTAAGGGTGATGTCACTTCAGGAACTCATCAACATTCCAGGGGCAGAGGTGCCAGTAATCCTGCCACGAGCACACCTGCAAGGACAAAGCCCTTTGGCCAGTCTGTAACGTCAGACATGCAAATGTTTTTCTGTCCAAGGCAGCGCCACAACCCTTCTGGATCCACCCTCAAAGAACGCCTCGACCGGCAGGTAGCGGACTACCTGGCATTAACTGCAGATATCGACACTCTGAGGAGCGATGAACCCCTGGACTACTGGGTGCGCAGGCTTGATCTGTGGCCAGAGCTGTCACAATTTGCCATGAACCTCTTGTCTTGCCCAGCCTCAAGTGTGCTCTCAGAAAGGACCTTCAGTGCAGCAGGAGGGATTGTAACTGAGAAGAGAACTCGCCTAGGTCACAAAAGTGTCGATTACCTGACCTTTATTAAAATGAATGAGGGGTGGATCTCGGAGGGTTACTGCACGCCGGAAGACTTGTTCTGACTTCTATGCAGCTGTCCTTCTCTTCAAGCCTCATGACTCCACACACAGCTGTCCTTTAGCGTCCTCCTCCCTCCGCCACCGTTACAAACTAGGGTGCAAACCCTACTGGTTTAATTTTTTCTGGCCTCTGTGCTTCAGTGGCTGCAACCAAAAAAACTGGGCAAACAATGTCTACAAGGTCAACGTATGGCAAAAAATGACTATTTTCAGCATTTATATGGCATATTTTTTCTGGCAACTGTGCTTCAGTGGCTGCGTCCAAAAAAATGCATATTTTCTGCATTTATATGGCATAATTTTTCTGGCCTCTGTGCTTCAGTGGCTGCGTCCAAAAAAATGCATATTTTCTGCATTTATATGGCATAATTTTTCTGGCCTCTGTGCTTCAGTGGCTGCAACCAAAAAAATTTATATTTTCAGCATTTATATGGCATATTTTTTCTGGCAACTGTGCTTCAGTGGCTGCAACCAAAAAAACTGGGCAAACAATGTCTACAAGGTCAACGTATGGCGAAAAATGACTATTTTCAGCATTTATATGGCATAATTTTTCTGGCCTCTGTGCTTCAGTGGCTGCGTCCAAAAAAATGCATATTTTCTGCATTTATATGGCATAATTTTTCTGGCCTCTGTGCTTCAGTGGCTGCAACCAAAAAAATTTATATTTTCAGCATTTATATGGCATATTTTTTCTGGCAACTGTGCTTCAGTGGCTGCAACCAAAAAAACTGGGCAAACAATGTCTACAAGGTCAACGTATGGCGAAAAATGACTATTTTCAGCATTTATATGGCATATTTTTTCTGGCAACTGTGCTTCAGTGGCTGCGTCCAAAAAAATGCATATTTTCTGCATTTATATGGCATAATTTTTCTGGCCTCTGTGCTTCAGTGGCTGCAACCAAAAAAATGCATATTTTCTGCATTTATATGGCATAATTTTTCTAGCCTCTGTGCTTCAGTGGCTGCAACCAAAAAAATTTATATTTTCAGCATTTATATGGCATATTTTTTCTGGCAACTGTGCTTCAGTGGCTGCAACCAAAAAAACTGGGCAAACAATGTCTACAAGGTCAACGTATGGCGAAAAATGACTATTTTCAGCATTTATATGGCATATTTTTTCTGGCAACTGTGCTTCAGTGGCTGCGTCCAAAAAAACTGGGCAAACAATGCCTACAAGGTCAACGTATGGCAGTTGTTTAAAGAGAACAGTAGATTACTAGCCAGCAAAGCTACCTAAGCTAAAATGTCCCTCAAATCCCTGCAGACTTCTGTCCCTCCAATACAGAGCAGTATCAAGCAGATTACTAGCCAGCAAACTTACTATCATCTGTCCCTGAAATCACTAACAGCTCTCCCCCTACACTATCTCTTCCAAGCACACACAGGCAGATTTTTCAGATACATTTTTGCCCTTGATCCCCCTCTGGCATGCCACTGTCCAGGTCGTTGCACCCTTTAAACAACTTTAAAATCATTTTTCTGGCCAGAAATGTCTTTTTTAGATGTTAAAGTTTGCCTTCCCATTGAAGTCTATGGGGTTCGCGAACCGTTCGCGAACCGCTCGCATTTTTGCGCAAGTTCGCGAATATGTTCGCGAACTTTTTTTCCGACGTTCGCTACATCCCTACTGGTAAACAGTCACATTGTGGCAATGAGCAGATATTCAAGTCGGATTGGGCTATAGGGTATATCAATATAAAGCAGATATGCGGTGTAGAATACATTGGGGCAGATTTAATAAAGGGCGAAGTGGCCGTTGCTTGCAAAAATTCGCTAGAAATCCCATCCGCAGGGACATAGAGGACAGTTCGCTAGCAAAAGAGCTCATTGCTAGCGTAGTTTCTCACCCTTTTGTCAGGCACATTTTCCCTCAGGCAAACCATCGTTACTCCGCAAATTCATTAAAGTGCAAATTTTAGAGATGTTACCTCTTTCTCCAGAGTTTCCTTCGTCACCTGGTGAACTGATAAGATGAAGCTACATCCTCCTCAATCTTATGTCAGTGACATCATATCCTGTATGCCGAAAAGTCATAAATATTATTTTAAAAAAAACGCTAGTGTTTTTTCATATTTTAAAGGGGAATTGTGTTGTAACTGTTAAAAATGTTTGATTTCACTTTTTTTTTCAACCATTTGGAGGTCATGCCACATTTGTTTTAGGGTGGGCTCATGTCTAGGACATTAGAGGATCTCTATTGTCTTTATTTTGCTTCCTTGGACATGTGTAATAATAAGTGGCCACTTCAAGCATTTGCACCAACATCTCTAATAAAGACGTATATATGACCTATATGTACCCGCCCAATGTACTAACAAAGTTTCGCTAGGCAGAAATGAGCGTTAGTGAAAGTTCACTAAGAAATTTACACTGGCGAAACTTGGCCAGCGATTGGCTGCAGAGACGCAACTTCGCATTTTAGTGAATTAGTGTAGTGGTAGTGAATTTGCGCCTGACTAAGTGGTGCTAAGTGTGGCGGAGCATTTGCAGGAGAAAATTCGCACTTTAGTGAATTTGCCCCAATTGGTTTAGTTGTTACAAGGGAAGATACATTCCATTCATGGCTCTTTACAGGACTGTAGAAGGAATCCTCTCATAGAAACTATACGGAATAATTTATGAGTAGGTGCTGGATCTACAGATCATTACAAACATAATGTAAAAAAGAAAATATTTCTCATTTTATTGCTTTACTTGCCTTGTTTAACTTTGTAGATGTTCTACTGCATTTCACCTGCCGAGGGCACTAGAAGACCATCATTTAACCAGTTTTGTGCTAATTCTGCTACTAAATTGTGCTTTATTACAAACATTCCCACTCCAGTTATGACTCAAATATCTAATAAAGACATTTTTATTTGATGACTTTATTCAAGGGTAGCATAAAGACTCCAGGGGGTGCAGCAAACAATCCAACCAGAACACCTAGTTAAAAATACTTTTATATTAAAGTTGCTTGGGAATAGACGCCAATAAATCCCCAATAGTATGCTGGGGTCCTCTAGTGACCAAACAGAGGTATAGCCTCAAAAATTTAAAAAAAACCCCCAAAAGCATGTTAAAAAGGCATCATGTTTTGTTTTGTTTTTTTTTGGTACTGGAAGACTTCAGTTTATTATTTAAGTAATTAAAACGTATTATTTAACTTTTAGTATGTTATGGAATGGCCAATTCTAAGCAACTTTTCAATTACTCTTCATTATTTATTTTGCATAGTTTTAGAATCATTTGCTTTTTTCTTCTAACTCTTTCCAGCTTTCAAATGGGGGTCACTGACCCCCATCTAAAAACAAATGCTCTGTAAGGCTACACATGTATTGTTGTTGCTAATTGTTATTGCTCATCTTTCTATTAAGACCCTCCCCTATTAATATTCCATATTCTCATTAAAGTCGATGCATGGTTGCTCGGGTAATTTGGACCCTAGCAACCATGCCATTACAAACTGAAGAGCTGCTGAATGTAAAGTGAAATAACTCAAAAACCACAAATAATAAAAAAATTAAAACCAATTGCAAATTGTCTCAGAATATCCCTCCCTACCTCATACTAAACATTAATTCAAAGGCAAGCAACCCCTTTACTTTATAACTGCTGTGATATTACAGCTCTCAGCAACTAGAAAACCCATCTAGCAATCCTAGTTAGGCCTGATATAAAGCTTAGCAACATGAGCAAATATTAAAGGGATACTGTCATAAGAAAACATGTTTTTTTCCCAAAACACATTAGTTAATAGTGCTGCTCCAGCAGAATTCTGCACTGAAATCCATTTTACAAAAGAGCAAACTGGTTTCTTTATATTTAATTTTGAAATCTGACATGGGGCTAGACATATTGTCAGTTTCCCAGCTGCCCCCAGTCATGTGACTTGTGCTCTGATAAACTTCAGTTACTCTTTACTGCTGTACTGAAAGTTGGATATTACCCCCTTCCTTCCCCCCCCCCCCAGCAGCCTAACAACAGAACAATGGGAGGGTAACCAGATCATACCTCCCAACTGTCCCTTTTTCGGAGGGACAGTCCCTCTTTTGACAGCTCAACCCGCAGTCCCTCATTTGTACTGGAAAGTCCCTCTTTTCTCTGCACTGAACAGCCAGAAAAAGAAACAAAGTTTCTCACTTAATTGGCTTTTAGCAGAGAGCCCAGAACAGCTAACAGGTGCAAATAAGATACTTTGTAACAATTTTGAGACACAAAAACAATTTTCAAACTTTCATAACCTGCCAAATTTTGTAAAACAAACATGGTAATTAGGGGGTGTGGCCACAGAAAGGAGTGTGGTCAAAAAATTGCTGCGCTACATGCGGGAAAAATTTTTTTGTCCCTCTTTTTACTTCCAAAATGTTGGGAGGTATGCCAGATAGCAGCTCTCTAACACAAGATACCAGCTGCCTGGTAGATCTACGAACAGCACTCAATTAGTGATGGGCGAATTTATTCGCCAGGCGCGAATTTGCGGCGAATTTGTGCGATTCGCCGCCAGCGAATAAATTCGTGAAACGCCCGTGAAAATTTGCGGCAAAAATTCGCCGGCGTCAAGAATTTTTTTCAGAAAAAACGGACGCCGGCGTCAAAAACCGGCGCCGCTCCACAAATTTTTTGCCGTTTCGCGAATTTCGCAAGAAATTTGCGAATTTTTCGGCGAAGCGAAACGCCGCAAATTCGCCCAACACTACACTCAATAGTAAAATCCAGTTCCCACTGAGACACATTCAGTTACATTGAGTAGGAGAAACAACAGCCTGTCAGAAAGCAGTTCCATCCTAAAGTGCTGGCTCTTTCTGAAAGTACATGACCAGGCACAATGACCTGAGATGCACCTACACACCAATATTAAAATAATAACTAAAAAAATAAAAAGAATACACTTGTTGGGTTAGGAATTATTTTACATGGTAGAATGAATTCTTTGCAGTGTAATTTAGAAATAAAAACTACACCATAAAAATCATGACAGAATCCCTTTAAACGATATCTGGCTTAGGAGTGAGGTGCTGTTATAACGATATGCACAGAGCCCTGACCTCAACCCAACTGAAAACTTGTGGAATTAAATGCTCTTGTAACTGAATGGAAGTAAAAGGTCACCTAAACAAGTGATAGCACGTGCTCCAATCAAAGTTGCTGTTTATTTATACAAGTAGCAACATCACAATCGCATCAACGTTTTGGTTCAGGGTCTAAAACCTTTGTCCAGATGCACAACCTTAATAAATTATTTCCTACACAATTACGAAATTTAAAACATCCATTGCTCCACCTCCAAAAATCTCTGTAACACTCGCACATTTCTGTGTTTTGGATGTTCTCGGTGGCTCAGTTCCCCTTTAACCTATGTGAGATTGTTACCTCAATAGGTTGGGGGAAGTGAGGTCACCTAAAAGGTGGAGCAATGAATGATTTAAATTTTGTAATTTTGTAGGAAATTTTTTTATTAAGGTTGTGCATATCTATAGACAAATACAAGAATCCTCTGCACTCAACCCATTATCAATATATTTAAGACAGAGACATTTTGTGCTACTGCTACTGAAAAATGCCTTACCCTTTAAACAAAACAGGGATTGTTTGTCCATATATTGCAATATATTTAAGCTAAACAACTACGTCAAAGTCATCCCATATCTCATACATTCATATTGCAGTCCCTTATTTAAATCAGTGCACGGTTGCTAGGGGAATTTGGACTCTAACCACCAGATGGCTGAAATTGCAAACTGGAGAGCTGCCGAATAAAAAAGCTAAATAACTTAAAAAACACAAATAATAGAAAAATTAAATCAAATTGCAAATTGTCTCAGAATATCACTCTCTACACTATACTACGAGTTAACTCAAAGGTGAACAAACCCTTTACATAATTAGAGCAAAGTGTCAAAGAGAGAAGATGAAGGAAATCCCTGCCCCTTAGAGCTTACAATTTAATTGAGTGGCTAATTTATAGACACAAACAGGAGAATAGTGGGTGACACTGCAGTATAAGTGCCAGAACTGGGTCAGGTGTGCAGCACTCCAATGGGGAGGTCTGAGTTTTGTTTTGAAGAGTCTCTCCATGGAACTCAGGGATTGGATTCCAGATGTAAGGAGAAGCGAGGCAGAAAGGTTTAAGGTAGGAAACAGAAGTAGTAGAGGGGGGGTGCCCTTGCTTGGGGCATCTTTCTGATCGCTTCTCGGCCTTTTGGCTAAGATCAAGTGTAGTACCTTTGGAAACACTTGGTCCTCTGGCTGGCAAGCTCAAGGAGGAGTATCTGTTCTTATGATCCTATGTGAAGAACGGAGAAACACTTGGTCCTCTGGACTAGGCTGACAAGTGGAAGTTTAATGAAAGCTGGGTTGCTGTGCTCCCATGAGGGAGGGACCTGATTTGCTTTTGAGTCAGGGGCAATGCACATGTACCTATACCTAATCCTGCTTCACTTCCTTTGCCCCGGCCATTAGGTGGACGGGAAGTTTTTTCTTTTCCCGGCTGCCAGCTGGAGCCTTACTAAAGGCAATCAATGGCCTTGCACCGCACACTCCAGCACCTATATTTGTGTTTGGTTTGAGCACCCTGGGTGGGATCATAGTCCTTTGGCTGGACCCCAGGCCATGACACACCCTGGGGGAAGCTTCGGCAGAACCCAGGGTAGACAGGACTCCCCCTAGCTTTGGCGAAGGGGAGTCCAAACGACCCCGAACCCCTTCGGGGGGGCGGGGATAGTAGGCCCTCCCTAGCTTCGGTGAAGGGGGACTTATCCGTTCAAGCTGTCCGCGGGCGGTAGCCTGGGACACTTGGGCAACAGAGCCCATGCCTTCGGGTAGGACTCGGAAGGATGATTCAATATCATCTTTCTTTTAACATATTTATTTATGTATTTCAATTAGGAATGCACCAAATCCACTATTTTGGATTCGGCCGAACCCCCGAATCCTTCACAAAAGATTCGTGCGAATACCGAACCGTATCCGAAACCTAATCTGCATATGCAAATTAGGAGTGGGAAGGGAAAACATTTTTACTTCCTTGTTTTGTGACCAAAAAGTCACACGATTTCCCTCCCCGCCCATAATTTGCAAATGCAAATTAGGATTCGGTTCGGCTCGGCAGAAGGATTCGGCCGAATCTGAATCCTGCTGAAAAAGGCAGAATCCCGAACCGATTCCTGCATTCGGCTCATCCCTAATTTAAATTGAACTGCTGCACTCGTGAAAAAGGATGGCACATATTATAACTGATTAAACATATCTCACATGGAGCCTTTACAATGATATTTTAATTTTCTTTAAAAATCTATTTAAAATTAGTTTGACTTTTTGTCATCTATGGGGGAAGCCACAAGGCCACATTACAGTCTGTCCCCTACAGAAAAGTAACTTTTTTTTTACTTTTAAAAGCAGCTGGATACAAGTAATTTGTGTGACATGTCCCTAATGAGGTGACGTATTCTTATAAAGTGCCTTATTAGTTCAGAAGCATGCTGCAGACTACATTGGTTTTATGTCATGCAATGTAGCTGAACTACTCACTATTCAGTCAGCAAGTATAGCTATAGAAGTTGTAAAAGGATGACCTGACAACAAAAAAGGAGTTTTTAAAAATTGTTCCAAGTGGCTGTTCAATATAATAGGACGGTTCAAATGAATCAATAAATAGCAATATATCTTCTTACCCCAGAACAGCCAAAATATAGATTTGGAAAGTCTAACCCAGAAAAAGACTACGGGCAATGTTCTTTTTTCTGTGTGTTCAGTTTGCACAGGACATACAGTTACTGCTGGCAAAGTATTTCAAAGTGTTGCCGTAATTAAAAACGAAGCAAGGCTTGTAGTGTTAAATGGGAAAGGGACATACAGTTCTGATATTAATTTGATCAGTAACATCATATTCTTAATTCTTGCTTAATTCTTCTGTGTTTTGTAATTATCTGACTTTATTCCTGCTGTCTCTTAAACATATGACTGTGATCTAGCAGCGCCACCATCAGGGGGGACAATCGCCCTGGGCCCGGTGAATTATATCTTTAAAGGAGAACTAAACCCTTAATCAAAAAAACCCTACATAGACCCCCCCCCTCCCTGCTCCACCCCAGCCTAGATGTTACCCCTAGTAAATGCCCCTAACTCTTTACTTACCCCTCATTGCAGATTCAGGGCATCGGAGTTCACAGACGCCATCTTCTTCTATTCAGTAATCTTCGAGTCCACTCCCGGCGCTTTGCCAATTTCCATGACTTTTGGTTCATACGCAGTTGTCGTGAAACGGAAAACTGCTCCAACTGCGCATGCGCCGATATGCCACTCTCTTGGCGAACATTACGTTCACAATTTTTCGTGAATTTCTTGCCGTTCGCAAATTTTTCGGGGAAGCAAAACATGAGAAATTCGCCCATCACTAGCAATAAGTGATTGGAGCAGGACTGTATAAAGCTGGCCATAGATGTAAAGATTTTTAAAAGATCTTTTCGTTATCGGAAGACCAAGCTTATCTTGAAACAAACGTTTAAATGTACCATTTGTCCATCAACTAAAAAGACCATTTCAAACGACGTTGTCTAGTTGAAGCCAAGAAAACAGTGGGTAACTGCCTGCTTGGCCCTGCAAATGATTGGACAATAAATACATTTCACTGTGACCGATGGAAATTTTCTAACCTGGCCGATCAATTTTCTGACCAATGTCGGACGTTCGTTTGATTCCCACTAACCTCACAATAATTTGACAGATTGGTTGGATTGCACTGAAATCGGTCATTCAACAAAGAAAAATGTTTGCGTCTATGGGGACCTAGGGGCAGAATAAATGGAACTGACCATTTACAGGCAGAATCATGGCAGAATATGCATCTGGTTATTATTTTATACCTCTTTATTTCACAAATAATGGAAAAAAAAGCAGTTTTTAGGAACATCAGGACAAAAATTTGATGTAAAATCCAGGAAAACGACTTAAAATCAGGGAAATGCACCCATGGATATGCATTATAAATTGATGGGACCACAAATAAAAATGTAAAATGCGGGGAAACTTAAAATCGAGGTTTCACTGTAAATATATTACATCTTCTCTGGGGTTGTGATTATCACCTGTCTGCCAAGATTTCTATAAATGATTGCATTCAATGAAATGATTACCGTATATTCTCGAGTATAAGCCGACCCGAGTATAAGCCGAGGTACCTAATTTTACCTAGGAAAACTGGGAACCTGTATTGACTCGAGTATAAGCCTATACTACACTTTTACCTGCAGGGTCACATTTTCCTTTCCTGGCACAGCTACCCGCCCACTTCTCCTTCTAACCGGATCTCAGGACAGGCATACAGGGAGGATTCTGAAGTTTAAGGAGCTTCTCTCTACCTGCCTCTGGCCAGCTCTGAGGTCGGGGTTGGGTTTCTTTGCATAACAGTTCTGTCCTCACACTCATTAGCTGTCAGTGCTGTCAAAGCTGTCAATGTCGCCGAACATTCCTTTCTATGCGCTAAGCACTGACACGCGTGAGTATAGAAGGTGCTGTTTCAGGTGAATTATGCTACTTATGTGACATTTGCGCATGTGTCAGTGCTCAGCGCATAGAAAGGAATGTTCGGCAGGGAGCAAATACACAGCCAGTCTCCCTTTATTTCCCGTGCCTGTCTGTGTGGGAGGCGGTGTTATAGAGGGAAAGGAATGTATGAAGAAACGGGCACGGGAGACCTGAAACTACCGAGGCTACTTGCAGGGGCAGGAACTTTTTTCGGAGCTTCGTTTCCACTTGCTTGTCTGGGAGGGAGGGGGGAGCTGCAGAAGGAGAGCAGCTTTTAGTGAAATGGAGTTATTTAAATTATTAAAGTACTGAGACTTGAGTATAAGCCGAGGTAGACTTTTTCAGCGCTGAAAAACTCGGCTTATACTCGAGTATATACGGTATGTGATCTTGCTGCCTTGGTATAAAATGTAGTAAATAATCAATGGGAGGGCTAATTTACTAACACAATTGCAAATGGTCACGCTTGTACTTTGCTCGGGTCAATAGCGGTACAAATTGTGCCATTTCCAGTACACAGGTACTTGTTGTCAGGGCCGCTAATTATTTATCAGGGCCCTCCACTCCAGGTGGGGCCAATTATTAGCCCACTGGTCTGCTATGTTCCTTGGATGGTAACTAGAGTTGCCACCTATACAGTATATTTATCTTTATTCCCTATTAATAAGATTGGACATATCAACCATCATTTTTTTAGGGTGGCAAACCTAGTAGTAACAGAGTCAGATTGAGGGGCATGGGGCAGTAACGTAATTAGATGGGGGAGGGCCCTGGTGCGTGCCATGCAGCTGGGGCCTCCCTACCCCCCTTCACGTTGATTTTCTTTGCGGCTACAGTGGGGTGCGATCTGCCGGGGGCTCTGCAGGGTTTGGGCACCTGGTCCAATTGCTCCCCCTGCTCCCCTTGTAGTTACACCACTGGCCTGGGGCCCACTGGGGCTGCTGTCTCAGGGGCCCACTGCTGCAAAGTTTTCTCTGGACCACCGCTGCAACCCCCCACGCATGTGCATACCTTCTTTTGCTGCAACCAGGAGCAAAGAGGGAGATCGGGGGCAGCAAGGACAGAAAACGTGTCTGAGACTGCCCAGGTTTTTCCAGGTGTCCCGTCTGCCCAGTCTGACACTGGGTAGTAAGACCTGCCAACAAGTATTATGGGGACCCAAATTAAAAAATGTCATGCATAAACATGGTTCTGCCCCTGATCCACTTGGCCATACCCCAGTTATGAATCTGTCTCTCTGTGCCAGCCTTTACCACGCGTAGGGTTGCCACCATTATGGAAAAAAATACAGATTTTTCTTTTTTCATATTTCTTTCCTGATGATAACATCAAATCAAACATAATTTTTACCAGCCAGGTGGCAGCCATAGCCACTGGGTCCCTAACTAGAGTAGCCCCTGTACCTCCCTGATGGTGAGACCATAAGGCCAGTTAAAGACAGAATTAAAGAACACCATAATGAAATATACCCCCATATGTAATATAAGGAGTAATAACCCATAGCAACAAATATGATGCTTGCATTTAAACCGCTGACCATTAAATGGCACCTGCTGATTGTTGCTATGTGTTACTGCCTCTGGGCAAACTTACTGCCCTTTATAACATAACCCCCTAAGAATTTTATTGCAGGTAAAAAAAAAAAAAATGAGACACCAGTATGTAGACATTTCAAAGAAAATAAACACATAGTTTTGCAACTCACTTGGAAAGTGATTGATAGAGTAGGAGCCCTTAAAAGAGGCGGTAATAGACAACAGGTTCCTCTACAAAGAGAGATATGGTGGATAAGAAAACTTGACAGTATGAATCTGAGAGGAATAAATGAAAGCTGGAGAGTAAAACATTTCTTTGGATAATTGATAAGTAACTATGTGTATCTTTCCTTTTCCGATGTTCGTATAAGATCACTTTAAATCAGTTTCACCCAACCTGTGGTCCTTCCATTATCAGGTTTGCCATCCTACTTTCTTTACTTTCCATTCCTTACACAGCATTGGCTTCTCTATGGCTATTATCAGCATGTACAGATGAAGCCACTTGGATTTGTGAGTTAAATGCGTCATGACTCAGGGGTAATTGAAGAAACTGTGTTATCTTAAGTCATCTTAACTCATTTAATGCATTTAACCTTTTCATTAGCATACCAAAGCTCCATTGTTCACAATGGTGAATGCTTTAATTAGATGGGATGTTGTGACGCAGTTTTCTGTGTTAAATGAGATAAATGGGATATCTGTGTTTAGTTATTCTGTGTCAAACAGACAAACCAAAGTGGCTGCATCTGTAGGTCTTTCTAAAAAGTCTGACTTCTGAAATTAGTACCAGGGTTTTTAACGGTGTCGCACGGGCCCAGTCCGACCCTGAACCAATATGATGTTGGTAGTCAGTTAATGCTGCCTGCTAGTTGGTTGCCATGGATCATTACAGTTCTAACAACTTAGAACAACGTGCAACTTTTAGTACATCATCTCTAAAAGCTCAGGCCCCCAAAATGTCTAGAGATTGACCTGTTTTACCAACATTTATTGAAATTGTATATAAATTAGGGCTTCATGGGGCCCCTATACTTATAGGGCCCCCCCTGCAGCCGCAGGGTCTGCTTCCTCTGCAGTTAAGCCACTGGCTCCATACATAGTAAATGAGATCTACTAGCGTGCGATTCTTGGTCGGAACACTATTGTTATGAGCTCTGCTGTGTTTATTCTGTAATTTAACTGTTCTCTGAACAAAGCCCCACCTGGTCTTTTGGTTTCAATGGAGCATTCTTTAATTTTGTGTGTCAACGCCTTTACGCAGCACTTTATAGGGTTTGTTCATCATACTGAATATTCAGTACGTTCAATAACACATAGACACAAGACACACTAAGCTCAGTTTTCATCAGGAGTCCATTAACCTGCCTATGTTGTTGGAGTGCGGCAGGAAAACCAAGAGGAAATCCAGACAGAAACAAGGAGACTATATAAAACTTTACTACCACTACTACTACTACTACAACATACAGTACCTCCCAACATTTTGGAAATAGAAAGAGGTACAAAAAAAAAAATGTCTGGCCACGCCCATTTTTGTGGACAGGTTATGAAAGTTTAAACACATTTCTGTGGTTTGTATGTGTCATTACAGTTTTGCTAATGCAGGCGCATTGCCCTTTAAGCTGCAAATCAGTTTCCCCAAGAGACCTGTTTATCTTAAATTGTTAAAAAAAAGTATCTAAGTATCTATTCTGGGCTCTCTGCCAAAAGCCAATAAAGTTAGAAACGTTGTTTCTTTTTCTGGCTGTTCAGTGCAGGAGAACAAAGAGAAGGTCAGGACATTTCAGTAACAAACCCGGGACTGTGGGCTGAGCTGTCAAAATCGGGACTGTCCTGCCAAAAACGGGACAGTTGTGAGTAGTGATGTGTGGGCTGGCTCTATACCCGTGGATTTACCTGCGGGTCGGGTGGGTTTTGGCCAACCTCGTAAACCCTTTTGAGGGTTGAGCTCTTCTTCCTGCTCTCCCCGCTCGCCACCTTGCACTGCTGGCTTCCGACTTCTGGCTTCCTTTTTTATAGATGCGCACCTGATCACCCCACCCTTTTTGTGACATCATCGGCGGGGCGGCACAGGTCTATAAATGGAAGCCGGAAGTCAGGCTCGGGGAGGTGTGAGTAGAGGGAGGGCGGGTTAAGGTCGGATGTGGATCAGGTTTTACCCAACCCGCACATCACTAGTTGGGAGGTATGCTGCTGCTGACAGGGCCGGATTTCCATAATGGGTGCCCCTAGGCCCACTGCCGTTCGTTGCCCCTGTCCCCTCCCCTTTCATCATCTGAACTGGAGCAATGGAGATTGGTGCACAGGAAATTTAAAAAATTATTGTATCCCCAGCTCATCCCCAGTGTTTTTGAACCAATATGGGTGTGGTTGGGCAGCATGCCGCCCCCCTAAAATCCTGCCGCCCTAGGCCTGGGCCTAGGTGGCCTTTCCACAAATCCAGGCCTGGCTGCTGCTACTACTACTACTATTGCTACTACTACTACTACTACTGCTACTACTACTACTATTGCTACTACTACTACTACTACTACTACTATTGCTACTACTACTACAGCATGTTTTAAGCTGTAACACCGCCTGAGGCAGCGTTCGAAATGTCTCCCCCCCCTTAAATTCACAGATCACAGATGGGGAGCCGCATTGCACGCACAGAGAGTGAAATTCAACTCTCTCTGGACTATAAAAGCCGAACTTCTGGTTTTAATAACCGGAAATTTGGCTCTTAAATTTAACAGGAGCGACTTTTTGCCGTCCTTGGTAACTTCCGGGAGCTCGTCTTGCCTCGTGGCATTAATATTACTACGCCGTTTATAACCAGAAAGTGCCCCAAAAATCTGTACCAACTCTTCAGGTCCACCGTGCAAAAAAACATTTTTATGCCACGTGTAAATCATTGCAATGTGAAGAGATGAGTCAAGTCCAGTGGTATCAAGTGGCGCTTGTGATATGGAAAGGCTTAATGTGCTGCCCATGGAGCAGAATAAGGGGCTGCTTGTAGTCTGCCTTTGCTTTAACTGTGCAGTCTTTCTTGTCTGACTGTACAACTGAATAGGTTCATATATAAATGTTACACATACCTTCCAACTGTCCCGCTTTTGACAGCTCAAGCCGCAGTCCCACGTTTGTCCTGGAAAGCTTTCGCTGCACTGAACAGCCAGAAAACGAAACAAAGTTTCGAACTTAATTGGCTTTTGGCAGAGAGCCCAGAACAGGTGCAAATAAAATACTTTGTAACAATTTAGCGATAAGCAAATAAGTAATTGTAATAATTTAGATAAGGAGGTCCCTTGGGAAAAGTTAGACTCACAGCTTAAAGGGCAATTCTCCATCATTAGCAAAACTGAAATCACTGGAATACAAACTCTGAAATATGTTCAAACCTGCCAAATTGTGTAAAATGAACATGTGGCCACAAAAATGGGCGTGGTCCAAATTTCACCCCAGCAATTTTTTTTGTCCCTCTTTTTGTTTCCAAAATGTTGGGAGGTATGTTTACTTGTTTCCAAACTCCAGTCCCCAGTGTTAGCACAAGGGTCAGCTTGCAGGGATTTTGCAAGCAGTTCACTTCACTTGAGACTGAACCACCCGCAGTGCAACTGTGAGCTGCTTATGGTAAACAGCGTATGATATATCTTTCCCGAACCCCAGGTGAAAAATATACAGTAGAGTATCTTTCCTGCCATTTCTCCTGGTTGCCACTAATCTCTTCTAAGCTTTCAGGTTAATGATTTAAATTCCCCTTGTTCCACTTCTTATATCGGTTCATTCTTCAGTGTCAGGCCACACAGGGCGTTTTGGGGAGATTTGGTGACGTGGCGACTAATCGCCTCGTTTTTTGCGGCGACCAATCTCCCCAAACGGCTTCCCTTCAGGCGACTTCGGAAAACGAACCTCCTCCTGTGATTAGCGCAGATTCAGGGAAGGCGTTTGGGGAGATTGGTCGCCGCAAAAATTAGCTGTCATTCTGTTATCTCATTATTTGATATTACATGTTTCTAAGCCAGTAGGAGATATTTGCTATCCTGCTATTTGCTCTAATCCTGCAATTGACCCCTGTACCATGGATAACCAAACGTAAATAAGCATTGAGCAATGATGTTTTTGTTAAAAGGGATACTGTCATGGGAAAAATGTTTTTTTCAAAACGCATCAGTTAATAGTGCAGCTCCAGCAGAATTCTGCACTGAAATTCATTTCTCAAAAGAGCAAATTGATTTTTTTATATTCGATTTTGAAATCTGACATGGGGCTAGACATATTGTCAATTTCCCAGCTGCCTCAAGTCATGTGACTTGTGCTCTGATAAACTTCAATCACTCTTTACTGCTATATTGCAAGTTGGAGTGATATCACCCCCCTCCCTTTTCCCCCCCTGCAGCCTAACAACAGAACAATGGGAAGGTAACCAGATAGCAGCTCCTTAACACAAGATAACAGCTGCCTGGTAGATCTAAGAACACTCAATAGTGAAAACCCATGTCCCACTGAGACACATTCAGTTATATTGAGAAGGAAAAACAGCAGCCTGCCAGAAAGCATTTCTCTCCTAAAGTGCAGGCACAAGTCACATGATCAGGGGCAGCTGGGAAATTGACAAAATGTCTAGCCCCATGTCAGATTTCAAAATTGAATATTAAAAAATCTGTTTGCTCTTTTGAGAAATGGATTTCAGTGCAGAATTCTGCTGGAGTAGCACTATTAACTGATGCGTTTTGAAAAAAACATGTTTTCCGATGACAGGATCCCTTTAAAGGGATGGTTCACTTTTCAGTTAACGTTTATGTTTCAATCAGCCTTTCCAGCATTCAAATGGCGGTCAAAAATGGTCAAAAACAAATGCGTTATAAAGCCACAAATTTACTGTCATTGCTACTTTTTATATTTTTTTATCACTTCTATTTTTATTCAGGCCTCTCCTATTCATATGCCAGTCTCTTATTTAAATCAATGCATGGTTGCTAGGGGAATTTGGACCCTAACAAACAGATTGCTGAAATTGCAAACAGTTGAGCTTCTAATGAAAAGGGTTGGTTACCTTTGAGTTAACTTTTAGTATGATGTAGAGGGTGATGTTTCATTTTTTTATTATTTCTGATTTTTGAGTTATTTAGCTTTTTATTCACAGTTCTTCAGTTTTAGCAATATGGTTGCTAGAGACCAAATTAGCCTAGCAACCATGCATTGATTCGAATAAGAGACTGGGATATGAATAGGAAAGGCCCGCATAGAAAGAAGAGTAACAAAAAGTAGGAATAATAATACATTTTTAGCCTTACAGAGCATTTGCTTTTGAGATGGGGTCAGTGACCCCCATTTGAAAACCGCAAAAAGTCAAAAGAAGAAGGCAAATAATTCCAAAATGATAAAAAAAAATGAAGACCAAGTTTTTGAAAAGTTACTTATAATTGGCCATTCTACAACATACTAAAAGTTAACTTAAAGGTGAACTACCCCTTTAAAAAGCTCTATGCCAGAGGGGCTGCTATGGCACCTGATAGCAGCCCCTCACCCACAGACTGCCAGTCTAGGCCTGAGCTGATGCTACAAGACTGATTATTAAATTCTGATGCTAATTGCACTGGTTTCTGTGCTGCCATGTAGTAATTATCTGTATTAATTACTAATCAGCCTTATATTGTGACATTTCTATTCTATGTGTACTGTATATTGTGAGTGGCTCCCTAAGCTCAGTAAGTGACAGCAGCACAGAGCATGTGCAGTGAATCAGCAGAAAAGAAGATGGGGAGCTACTGGGGCATCTTTGGAGACACAGATCTTTACTGCTAAAGGGCTGTGGTTGCCTTGGGCTGGTACAGAAGCACAACACATAGTGGCAGATTTATCAACGGTCGAGGTGAATTTTCAGATTGGAAAAATTTCGAATTTCAAGCTACTTTTGTGTTCTTCGACTAGGGAATAGTTCAAATTCAATTAGAATTTGCAAAAAATTAGAAAATTCGAATATCAAAATTTATCATGTACTGTCTCTTTAAAAATCTGACCATCTAAAAACTGCCAAATTGCTGTTTTATAGAAAGGTTTATATCAAAAACGATATAAGTCCCAAGGCCTCTTAGAGTAAAAACAAAATTAATTTATTGATATTCACATTTAAAAAAGTATCTAGTACATACTACCCCACATATCCCACCTTATGCGTTTCACACCCTCCGGCGCTTAGTCATAGGTGTGTCTGTCAGTAAGTAGAGATGGCGCGAACTGTTCGCCGGCGAACTTGTTCGCGCGAACATCGGGTGTTCGCGCTCGCCGGAAGTTCGCGAACGTCGCGCGACGTTCGCCATTTTGGGTTCGCCATTGTTGGCGCTTTTTTTTGCCCTCTCACCCCAGACCAGCAGGTACATGGCAGCCAATCAGGAAGCTCTCCCCTGGACCACTCCCCTTCCCTATAAAAACCGAAGCCCTGCAGCGTTTTTTCACTCTGCCTGTGTGTGCTGAAGAGATAGTGTAGGGAGAGAGCTGCTGCCTGTTAGTGATTTCAGGGACAGTTGAAAGTTTGCTGGCTAGTAATCGTTTTGATACTGCTCTGTTATTGGAGGGACAGAAGTCTGCAGGGGTTTGAGGGACATTTAAGCTTAGGTAGCTTTGCTGGCTAGTAATCTACCTTCTACTGCAGTGCTCTGTATGTAGCTGCAGTGGGCAGCTGTCCTGCTTCTGATCTCATCTGCTGACTGCTGCAATAACAGTAGTCCTTGTAAGGACTGCTTTTATTTATTTTTTTGTTCCAATACAGAGCAGTATCAAGCAGATTACTAGCCAGCAAACTTACTATCATCTGTCCCTGAAATCACTAACAGCTCTCCCCCTACACTATCTCTTCCAAGCACACACAGGCAGATTTTTCAGATACATTTTTGCCCTTGATCCCCCTCTGGCATGCCACTGTCCAGGTCGTTGCACCCTTTAAACAACTTTAAAATCATTTTTCTGGCCAGAAATGTCTTTTTTAGATGTTAAAGTTCGCCTTCCCATTGAAGTCTATGGGGTTCGCGAACCGTTCGCGAACCGCTCGCATTTTTGCGCAAGTTCGCGAATATGTTCGCGAACTTTTTTTCCGACGTTCGCTACATACCTATCAGTAAGGGGTCAAGTACAGAATTTAAACCCAAGTAATTCCGCCCCTTATTTGTTTAAAACCAATCAAGGGTCACAAGCAATTATCCCTGCTTCGTATTTGTTAACCCATAGTGCTTATACAGGGTGTATGTACCATTTCAGTTATATAGTAGTTTAAAGTTATACATTGTATTCAAATTATTCACTAACAACACAGTCCATAAAGTTAGTTATTGCACAACATTGTATTTTAGCAATATATATTCGTTTAACTTACAAACCAATCAGTTAATCTCTAACCTTGCACATACTCCATTATTACCAGAATTATATAGAACGTATACACTGTCATCATTATCACTTCATTCCATTGGAAGTATTATATAATAAGTATATTCCTTTATCATTTACAACATTCAGGTGTAACATGTCACGTCAAATTCATAGTTAAGTCCTAATGGCAACCGCGTTCCTAAATGAAAAATCCAATATACTTCTCTCTTCTCCAAAAGTTTCTGATGGTCTCCTCCTCTTATTCCTAATCTCACCCTCTCTATTCCCTGTATAGAGAATTGATTTACATCCCCTCCGCTGCATATTGCAAAGTGCTTAGTGATTTTGCTTTTCTCCACTGTTTTGGGGTTCTTAATTTGACTCAAATGTTCCCTCGCTCTCTCCTTCAATTTTCCATGATTTTTTAGCATAATCTATACACAGTACAGTATATGAATCTTTTTTCATGATATGATGTTACTGACCCCTATACTAATACAATTGTTCAATTTTTATTTTAATTCTTCATTGCTTTTTAAACCACCTTTACAAATATGCCCCACTTATGGTTTATTTACATGAAGCAGGGTTTTACATGTGAGCTGATTTATGCAATATCTTTTTATAGAGACCTACATTGTTTGGGGGGTATAGTTTTCCTTTAAGGGGCAGATTTACCTAGGGTCGAATATCGAGGGTTAATTAACCCTCGATATTCAACTGTCGAATGAAAATCCTGCGACTTCGAATTTTGAAGTCGAAGGATTTACCGCAAATAGTTTGATCGAACGAAAAATAGTTCGAATCGTTCGATTTGAAGGATTTTAATCCATCGATCAAACGATTTTTCTTCGACCAAAAAAAGATTGTAAGGCCTATGGGGACCTTCCCCATAGGCTAACATTGACTTTGGTAGGTTTTATGTGGCGAAACCAGGTGGTCGAAGTTTTTTTTAAAGAGACAGTACTTTGACTATCAAATGGTCAAATAGTCGAACGATTTTTAGTTCGAATCGTTCGATTCAAAGTCGTGGTCGAAGTAGCCAATTCGATGGTCGAAGTAGCCAAAAAAAACATTTGATTTTCGAAGTTTTTTTAATTCTATTCCTTCACTCGAACTAAGTAAATGGGACCCTAAGTATTATCGGTTTGTGGATGACATCTTTGTGATCTGGGAGGGCCCCATTGAAACATCTGACCAAATGGTGTCAACCGCAAATGCAGCCCATAAGTCAATTACATTTACAACTGAACAATCTAAGTACGAACTGAACTTCCTAGACGTAAATGAGAGAATCAGAGAAGGAAATATAATCACAAACTTATATCGTAAACCAACAGATCGTAACAATCTGCTGCACACTAAAAGTTTTCATAACCCAAGAATTATCACAGCCATATTGAAAGGACAGTATTTAAAGGGGACCCGCCACCCAAAAAAATTATTCAAAATCCTATTTTATCACATTAGTCAAGCAAAATGAACTTTAATTACACTTTATAAATTATTTGAATCTTGCTTCCTTCGGTCTGAGAATTCAAAATTATAGCAAGCAGGCAGACGCCATTTTGTGGACACTATTATTAAGACAAGCCTTGTATCATCTCAGAATCTTGTTTGCGCACCAGAATGATGTCCATCCCCATGCCCTGGCTACACAATTAAATAGTAAAGAGAAAGGGGGAATGTGTGGAGAGCAGTGATATCTAGGAAGTGCTGAATGGAAAGTGAAAGTAACTGTCTGCCCCGCCTCTATGCCACTGGCATAGAGGAGTGGCTACAATGTTTGATTGACAGCTCAGATTTTTAAATGAGTTTACAACAGCTATGAACGCTTTAATAAAAAATAGAAATTGGATTTCATATTTAATTTGAAAAGGACTTTTATTACACAGATTTTTGTGTCTGGGTGACAGCTCCACTTTTAGGGCTAGAAAAATTGCATCAACTGATGTACTATTCGAACAGTCTGTGAACGACCTCACACGAAGGTTTAATAAAAAAGGCTACTTTAACAGGAAACTTATGGAAACATTGAATGACGTCAGGGATATTCCACTGGAGAACCTACTAACTCAGACGCTAAAATCCCATAACCCTCAGAAACTAACATTTGTTAGTAAATACGATAAGCAGAGCCAACGAATAGAGACAATCATTAAACAATTTTGGCCTCTATTACAGATGGATAAAGAGTATGGCCATCTGTTTAAAGAACCCCCACAATTTGCCTATAAAAGGGGTTCAACCTTGAAAGATCTACTGAGCCCTACAGAACCAAGGAAGCAGGTTCAGCACCAAGGTAGTAAGTTGGGTACTTTCCCTTGTTACAATTGCAACTGTTGCGCGTCCATAATAAAAGGCCCTAATATCCACCATCCCTCAAAAGGCACTGAAATAATTCTAAAAACATTTGCTACATGCTCTAGTACATATGTAGTTTATTTACTAAAATGTCCCTGTGATATGATGTACGTGGGAAAAACCATCAGGGCAGTGAGCACGCGAATCAAAGAACATAAGTCCAACTTCAGGAAATTTGAACCAGAAACTTACCCTGACACCCCAGTTTTTGAGGCCAAAACATCATGTAAGCCAGTTAAAATGGAAGGTTCTTGCAGTAGTAAAAAGACCCCCAAGTGGGCTATTTACAGTAATGTTCTCTTCATATCTACATGTCTAGTGTTTAACCCTTAAGTAGGATTTTCATAAGTACTTATAGATCTACCAGGGATAGGCCAAGAAATGGCAATTTCCCTGATATGGACTCAATGAAGACTTGTAAATATGGAAACAACACAATGGATGGACCACAAGGTTATAAACCAGACTTGATTGAATAAGTGGAGGTTTATGTAATCGTTTGTTCACAATAGTGTGTACTCTAATGTATACTCTGTCACTTTAAGATGAAATTGGGGGAGGTTCCTGGTGTGTGGAAGAGGGTAAATATACCCACAATACTTTGCACTATGCACACTTGATAACATGTGTGTGTTTTACACTACCCGAAACATGTAGTTTGTGTTTTACACTGCTAAAAGAATATTTGCAGTTTAAAAGCACTGCCTTGAACCTGTTTATTCCACTGTTCCATAAAATATATGGGGGAACCTGGTTACTCCAAAAAAAAATTTACGGAAATTTGCAGCCTATCACTCTGAAAAAGGAAAAGACGCCAGCGTTTTATGGGACTAAAAAGTGAAGAAGCCCCATTCACTCCAGTGCACTTCAACTGGTCTGAGGTGGTGAAGGCAAGTCTGGCGCAAGAGGTAACGTTCAGTAAAATCCGCATCTTAGTGAATTTGCGCAGTTATATCCATTCGCCAGAGCGCAAAATCTCTTTCGCTAGCGAGGTGACGCCTGCGCCCATTAGTAAATCGGCAAAGCAACGAAATAACGTCACAATGGCGATGAATTGATGATGGCGATGATTAGTCACTTCGCCCTTTAGTTAATGTGCCCCATAGTCTCATACACTCTGGGGCAAATTCACTAAGATGCGAAGTTGCGCCAGGTGCATCTTCGCCGAGCTTCGCCGCACTTCGCCAGGCGTAGTTTCGCCAGTGCTCCGCAAATTGACTAAAATCCGAAGTTGCGCTCAGGGGTAGCGTAAGGTTGCGAAGTTGCGCTAGCGTTGATTCGCTATGTAAAGCGAAGTTACGCTAGCGAAGGCTAATTTGCATACGGTGCGAAATTCAAATTTCAATGGAGGAACACGTATCTGCACTACAAATGCCAAGAAAACCTTCAAATCTGCAAATAAATTTTTTATTTTGCCCTACACATGTGCCCACTGTCTAGGTAAGTTGCCATGAGTCAGGAAATGTAGGGGGGAAGGAGGGGAGCCCCAAAAATATTTTCGATCTTTGTCAGCCTATCACCCATCATGTAGAAAACACGCCAGCGTTTTTTGGGACTTAGAAAAAATGTTGACTTTTTTGGAAACAATCCCTATCTACTCTATTGCGCTTCGCCAGGTCTGAGGTGGCAAAGGAAGTCTAGCCTAAAAGGTAGCGTTCAGTACACTGCGCAAGTTAGTGAATTTGCGTAGTTTCGCCGCTAGCGAAAATTTGCCTGGCGTAAGGGTGCGAAGTAACACTAGCGAAACTACGCCAGCGTTCGTTAGTGAATTTGCGCAGTAGCGAAAATGCCAAACGCTAGCGAATTAACGCTAGCGTTTGGCGCTTCGCGGCTTAGTGAATTTGCGCCAGATCTCTCTCTCACATTCTGTCTCTCACATTCTGTCTCTCTCTCACATTCAGTCTCTCTCAGAAACAGAACTAGAGGGGGGCGAGCCCTGGCGCAGGACACGCAGCCAGGCCCCCCGCCCCCCTCCGTACACCCGGAACTGGCCGGGGAACATGCGGCGGGCGGACTGCCGGGGGGCCCTGAGGGGGTGCAGGCCCTGGCCCGCTCGCACCCCCTGCTCCCCCGGTTGTTCCGCCCCTGGTCTCTCTCTCACATTCTGTCTCTCTCTCACATTCTGTCTCTCTCACGCTCTGTCTCTCACACATGCTCAGTCTTAAACACTGTCTCACACCCTCTCTGTCTCACACACACACACGCTCAATCTCACACACTCTGTCTCCCCCACATGCTCAGCCTTACACACACTCTGTCTCTCACACACTCTTGTCTCACACTCTCTGCAGTGGCAAGCACCTCCCCCGCCCCTGGGCTCCCCAGTACTCTCTCACACAGCTGCACTAGCTGATACAGCTTCCATGGAATAAAGGTCACAGCTACTCAAGTAAGTCCTGCTCGCTGCTGCCTGGCCCAGGAGAGAGTGAGGTGCCCGTTATGTGCCCTGTGCCACTGACATGCCCCTTCCAAACAGCTGGAATTACATGTTTGCTTTGTGCTCAGAGCTGCCCCTCAGACTCGCCTAAGGTGAGGGTAGATTATTGCAGCTGCTGCTTCTCCCGGGCATATTGTTTCACTGGGTACTGCACATACTGGGGCCCTTGTAGACTGGGGGAGTGTGGGGAGAGGGAGCTGTTGCTTGTGCAGACAGGGAGTCCGTGTGCAGCTCACAATACAACTAGTGACTTTATACATCACTCCTATGAGACTAGGCAAAAGCGTAACTCCCAGCACCCAACGACTACTTCTGGGGGTGACTGGGAGTAGTAGATTAACAGCAGTAGCCTGTTCTCTTTGGTTTTGCCCTGCTATGCTACAGTTATACATAATATCTGTAACTAGGTTGCCCTTTAGCAGCTGCTCAACTACAACTACCAGCAACCACCCAATTCTGGAGCATAATGGGAGCTGTAGTTAAGCCTCCTAGCACCCCTCTTTCCTAAAACACTTGGGTGAGTCCCAGATCTAGTTGGCAGATGCCTATAGCAAGATAAAGGCCAAACAACATAGGGTTGGTAAGTGAAAATAAACTGGCACTGTGATATCACGGTACTTATTAACATTGGTGCGAGGGGACGCATTTAAATGACATGTTTATTATTATTATTGCCGTTATAGATAGCATTTTAATGCTTTCATTATACAGCCGTGACCTTGCATTGTACCCAGTCACTCGGGACATGTGCTTGAATGTAAATGGGAGTTCCATGACTTGTATAAACGTTTATTGCCTTTGTCCTTGTGCCTCTATAAGTCTATATAGTCCACACACATCTCTATGGCTTCTAATATCGATTTAATGCCCACATTAAATGTAGGTGTCCCTAGTTTTGTTTTCATTTTTAGAAAGAAATGGTATTTTTCAGCAATTTACTAATCTAATTTTTTTTATTTTGGAGTGGGGTTGTATTTTTTAACATATTTCTTTTCTGTTTGGAATTTTACTTGGTTGCTAGGGTCCAACTTATCCTAGCAACCAGACAGTGGTTTGAATAGCAGACTGAAAGACAGCTAAAAAAAGGGGTCTCTGCTGAAAGAAAGTGAGCAAATACAGTATGTGAATACATTTCTGGTTGCCAATATAAGGGGCCCTAACAGCCAGGTTGGTTTTTAAAATTAAGGCAGACTACTAAAGGCTTCTTTTAACCATCCCTTGAAAAGCATACAGACACTGTTACTGTTTTAAAAAGTTCCAATTTGTGAGGCACCCCTCCTAAGAAATGTGCCAGCCTGAGTTCCTTTTATGTTGATGATGTTGCCTGCACCTTATTGGGTGAGTGCAAGCAGGAGCCTAACATATTAGACTACTTTATTAGTTACTTTATTAATATAATGTTTTTAATAGGTCCTGTAACCCTGCACTGGTAAAATAGTACATTTAGGGGCATATTTATCAAGGGTCGAATTTAAAAAACTTTGAAATTCGAATTCAAAAAGACCAACTGAAATGAAGTCAAAGTTTTTTTTGCCCGAATAGGTCCGTTTTCGATCGAATAGGTCCGTAGTCGGCCGAATTCGAATCATATGAATCGAATTAATAGCGCATTCGATTGAATTCGATTCAAAGTTTTTCCCAAAAAAGTCCACCAATTGACTCCAAATAGGTTCTAGGAGCTCCTCCATAGGCTAAAACAGCAATTCGGCGAATGGTCGAAGTTGAATTTTTAAAGAGACAGTACATGATAAATTTCGATATTCAAATTTTCTAATTTTTTTCAAATCTGAATCGAATTTGGACTATTCCCTAGTCGAGGTACACAAAAATAGCTCGAAATTGGAATTTTTTTTAATTCGAAAATTCACCTGCCCCTCAGGGTTCACTTTATAATAACAGACTAGAATACAACTGTTTTAGTACAAAAATAGCACTAACAGGATCAAAGCCATTTTCAGATTAAATACAGTTGTTGCTGCCAAGAAATGTTGAAATGATTTATTTACTGGTACTGGACAAACCTATATCAGCAAAGCAGGCCATGGCCACCTTAAATGATCTCTCATATCAGCAAGAGAAGCATTTTTGTTGGCAGGGTTACAGGGACTTTCTGAAAAGAATCCAGAATTAGGTTGGAAATGTTATCGTTTGACTGAAGACCTCGCAGGAAAACCAGAGAGGTTAAATATAACATGTGCCCCTGTAACGGCTGGATATAAAAAGGAAGATTCACTTGTTAAGCAATGTTGCAAAATGAATGGATATTTGTCCAATTTGGCCACTGTTTATTTTAAGTTTTAAGACAGTGTCATATTTGCCCATGGGCAGTAACCCATGGCAACCAATCAGATTGCTGCATTCATTGTTCTACTTGCAGCTGGTTTCAAAAAGCTAATCCCTGATTGGTTGCTATAGGCAACTGCCCATGGGCAAATTTGCCCAGTGTTGATAAATGAGCCCCAGTGTTTTACTAAATTACAGAAATGTAAATAGAAAAAGGTTTGAATAGAAGTGCATCCAACCCTCTAAGTGAATCTACACAGAGCAACCAGACAGAATGACAGAATAGAAAGCCGGGGTTTCTGGGTCACTGCAGAAGCAACCATTGGCATTAGATGTGGTGAATGAAGTCAACAGGATGTATTTGCCACATTTGTGCCATGCACTAACCCAACCCAAGAGCTAGATACCGCATTCAGCTTGCTTGCTCAGCCTCAGAGGCCCGTTGCCCTTTCAGAAAGATTTAGTTGTGGTTGGAACAGTCTGTTTGGTGGTGTGGCACCTATTTATGCTGACTAATTGCAAACTTGTCATGCGTGGGACTAGGGTTACCACATTACCCTTCAAAATACTGTCTAAATACCGAGAGACTGGACTTAAAGGAAAACTATGCCCCCAAAATGAAAACTTAAGCAACAGATAGTTCATATAATATTAAGTGGTATATTAAAGAATCTCACCAAACTGGAATATATATTTAAGTAAATCTTGCCCTTTTACATCTCTTGCCTTGAACCACCATTTCGTGACTCTATCTGTGCTGCCTCAGAGATCACCTGACCAGAAATACTTCAACACTAACTGTAACAGGAAGAAGTGTGGAAGCAAAAGACATAATTCTGTCTGTTAATTGGCTCATGTGACCTAACATGTATAGTTTGTTGGTATATTTGTGAGTACAGTGAATCCTACGATTCCAGGGGGCGGCCCTTATTTTTTAAAATGGCAATTTTCTATTTATGATTACCCAATGGAACATACTACTAGAAAAGTATATTATTATGAAAATGGTTTATTTACATGAAGCAGGATTTTACATGTGAGCTGTTGTATGCAATATCTTTTTATAGAGACCTACATTGTTTGGAGGGTATAGTTTTCCTTTAAGGTCATTAGTCATAAGAGTCTATGGGGGGAAAACACAAACGATAAGGTGTTGGGTGT
Organism: Xenopus petersii; assembly: GCA_038501925.1. Lineage (NCBI taxonomy): Eukaryota > Metazoa > Chordata > Amphibia > Anura > Pipidae > Xenopus > Xenopus petersii. Next base: position 9,793,938 of record CM076675.1, on the reverse strand, counting down.
TTGTGAGAGGCAGTTAAAAGAGAATTTACCATAGACTTCACACCTTTACGCTGCAAAATGCACTGAAAAATGGGTAATCCCAAAGTGAGGTTTTCATGCAAGTGACGTGCATAAAGCCACAGCTGCCTTACTACCCCAGCCTTAAATAACATTTATGAATACTATTGACAGAGGAGAGAGAATCCTCTTTCTCACTTGGTTGTCAGCAGGTGAACCTGTAGATTTAGCCACGTGAAACAGGAAATTGAGGCCTCCACAATGGCTTCTTTCCAATGTGCTTCATAGTTACACGTCATAGTTACAATGTGCCTCCCTCCATTTGTCTTGATATTTACACACTGTGTAATGACAGAGCAGGTGTTCGGCCTATATGTTTGTATAGGTTTCTATAAAACAAATTTCTGCTCTAATATTGTAGATGACTAGACCTGGAGCTGGCTTTGCATCTGTTATTACGTCCCCCCTCATTTGTACCTTAAATAGGCAGTTCCACCATGTCTAACTGAGAGTGAAAAGTGTTAGCAGATCTGCCAGGTGAAAGGCACATCAGTTATTGCCTGGATTTGTCTTATCCCCTTGCTGAATTACATCACTTTTAAGTGTTTCACAGGCCTGCCACATGGGTTTTAAGTTGCTGGAGGATATGTAATTATGTTATCCCTTCAGGTATATTATCATACTGCATTTTCTGCCTGGGGTTCTGATTATATGATATGATACCTCCCTACATTTTGGAAACAGAAAGAGGGATAAAAAGATTTGGCGCGCGTTGCCCATTATTGTGACCACACCCCCTAATTACCATGTCCAATTTACAAAATATGTCAGGTTTTGAAAGTTTGAGCACATTTCTGTGCTTTTTATGTGTTATTAAAGTTTTGCTAATGAAGGTGAATTGCCCTTTAATTTGTGTAAGTCCTTATCTTATCTAAAACTGTCACAAAGGCATGTTAAGTATGTATTCTGGGATCTCTGCCAAGAGCCAATTAAGTTATCTTTTCTGTATCTTTTTCTGGCTGTTCAATGCACATCAAAGAGAAACTTGGGACATATCAGTACATATCCAGGACTGCGGATTGAGCTGTCAAAAGCGGGACTGTCCCACTCAAAACAGGATGGTTGGGAGGCATGAGTTATCCAGATTGCTCTTTTTGATAAATTGGTGCTCTTAGACTTATGTATGTTACACATGTCATGTTTGAGGGACAGGTTATATAAAATGTTGGTTATTTAGACTGTAAGCCCTACGGGGTAGGGTCCTCCAGCTTTTGTCTCCTTGACACTGAGCACTTAATCTGTATTGGAATTATATTTTATATTTACATTAATTGTATTTTTAATAATGCACTTATTGTTATTTCAATGACCCCTTGTTTGTTACTTCTAATTTATCATTTTGCTGTACAGTGCTTTGCCCTCAAGGAGCGCTATACAAATAAAAATATACATACATACATAAAAACAAGTCCCTAAATTAAACTAGGGCCATAAAAATCCTTTGGAGGCCCACATCAAGCCCACGGGTCTCCTATAAATATGCACTTTAATAAATCATTGAATTGGTATTGGTGTTTTCTTCACCAAAAAATGTTGTCATCTGAGAAAGTGTGATATTGGCCTTAAACATTACATTACTTTGTCACTGTTTATGTTGGGCCCAGTGGAGTAACTACTGGGGGAGCAGGGGGTGCGATTGGGCCAGGGCCCGCAGCCCCTCACGGCCATCCAGAATCTCACGCGCCACTCTGTTCTGTGGCCGTTTCTGGCCGTACGGGGGGGCGGAGCCCGGCTGCACGTCCCGCCCCCCTCTAGTTAGGTCTCTGGTTGGGCCACAGCTGTCATAGGGCTGCTGTTTACTTTTTGAAGGATATTGTGCAGACAAGGCTGCTGATTTCACAAATGGTTTCTCTTTGTTCAAGCTCTCAAGGTGGCAAGGAGGATTACCACAGGTGTCTAAGGGCAGAGACACTGGTGGAGATTCTGAGAGAATAGTCGCCTGGCGACTTCGGAAAACAAAGCGCTCCGAGTGCCATACCATTGGCAATTTAGATTCTGCCCGATGGGGAGCCAGTTCAGGAAGATTAGTTGACCGAAGAAGAGGCAATTTGTCGCCGGGCGACTAATCTCCCTGAATCTTACCATGTGTCTCTGCCCTTAAAGGATAAGGAAAGGCTAAAATTAAGCTTGATCAGAAAGGTCTATATAAATACCAGTTAACCATCAAATTAATGTTGCTCTGAGTCCTCTGTCAAAAGAAACCCTGCATTTCTTTTCTATTGTGTATTCTGTATCAGACGTCCTGTTTTCATCTTAAACCTCTAGGGCTTGAGCATGCTCAGTTTGCTCCTCTCCCCCTCCCTCCTCCCTTCTCTGCTGCAATTTGAGCCCAGAGCTATGTCTGAGCAGGGAAACTCAGGTAGGAAGTGATGTCACACCAAGTGAATATGGCAGCTGCTATCCTAAACCGTTAACTCAGGTATGGTAAAGCATTCCACAGAACAACTAGTGTTATAGCTTGCACTATTGTGGCTAATCTATTAACAATAAACTGCTTCGGTACCTTTACTTCTCCTTTAAGGTGGCCGTACAGGCCGGTAAAAGCTACCGGCCTACCAATTCATCAGGTTACTGGCCAGTGTATGGGGCACTCAGACGAGCTTCCCCAGCTGCTATCTGCCCCAAAATCAGCCAGATGTTGATCAGGCAGGTTTTAAAAATCCAGATGGATCCAGGCCCGGACTGGCAATCTGTGGGTTCTGGCAAATGCCAGAGGTGCTGCTGTAAGGTGCCATACAAATTGACTATTAAGTGGGTTGGTGGGGGCTGTTTGGGCCTCTGTGTACTAGGAAAGCCAGGGCTTATTTTGAAGTCCAGTCCTGGATGGATCCCCTCCGTTATGATCTGATTGTTAGGCCCTAGGGCCCACAATTTGATCAGCCGATATTGCTGAGAGTATATGGAGAGCATATTGGGGCAAGATCCGCTTGCTTGGCAACCTTTCCAAATGAGCGTATCTGCCTATCTATTGTTACCTTTATCCCTCACGTCTCTACAAAATGCTTGTGGGTTTTTTTAATACCACAACATATACCCAGTATATGAAATCTGAGTGACTCCTAGATAATGTGGGTAGAGTCTCATCTCTGTAGTAGGTAGTCACACACGCTGCAAAAACGAGGTGATTAGTTGCCAGGCGACCAAATCTCCCCAAAACGCCCTGTGTGGACTTACCTTAAAATTAGCCAGCAGGCGTTTTTGTCAGACAATGCCCTGCGGTGGGAAATTCAAGGCAATCATTAGATTGTAACCTTCCCAAGATGCCAGACTGTGATAAACTCAAGGAAGTATTAGACTGTGGCCTATCCAGAGAGATACTGTCACATGTTGCCTTTGAACACTGAGAAAATCATGTTGTTTTAATAGTTATTGCTACAGGCTTTCATGGAGCTAATTGGGGGATGTTAAAGGGCTTAAGAACATAAAAGAATGCTTTTTAACAAGGCAAATGCTGTTAGTTATGTCAGTTTCCGAGACAGTAGTGTACGGCAGTAGGTAGAGAGTTCAATTTTAAGGGATGAGTGTCTCAACTGTACTAATATTTCCTCATATTGGGCCAGATATACAGTCTACGGAGAGCAGTCCCGGGTCAAGAATATTCTCCTTCGGAGGGCTCCAGTTGGTCAGCACCATCTCAAAATGTAAGTTATTTTGTGTGAATTTTTAAATTTTAGTTTGCTGCAATGAGGTCTCAAAATAACCCCTGCAGCTGTATATTTTTTTTATATTTCTGAACATAATTCTTGGTGTCCGGTGACCATATTTTCTTTCTTTGTAGCCTGGTGGCAAGCAGTGCTTCTAGTGACATCTGCTATGAAGGCTGTCTCGTAGAGTGCAGTTGGTACAGATCTAGCAGGCAGCTTATCTTTAAGGATTACTGTATCTGTTTGGGATGGGGCAATAAAGCAACAGAAATGCTTTATTGCTTTATGGACCTGCCATAAAACATAAAGCGGCAGCTCAGGAAGCAGAGTCATGACTTTATCTGTGCTACCATGAAACATGACTGTCATTCCTTTTACACTGATTTATTTAGCTTTGCACAAGGTCTTTATACACAGGCTCCCAATATGCTGTGCTGGCAAGGGCAAGCTGAGGCATGAAAAGCCATGGGGCTCCTGTATATCCTATTATATACAGTAGCCCCGTGTCAACAATAGACCAAACGTATAAAAAGATATATTTTATCCTTTTTTACTTGTCTTGTAATAATTTCAGATCTTGATGGCTTCCGTGCCTGTTCAATTAGCTTGCCTTCTGATTTCTGAAAGGCTAGTATGTTCTAAATCAGTGTAGTCTGCGTCAGCCTGTTGTGGATTGGCCTAGCGGCTGATCAGTGCAGTTTGGGAGATTGTATTTTTAAACCTCAAGTCCAACATCAGGCCATTGTTTATTGTAAGTCAAATGAGACTGCAGCAGACACAATACTTCCTGCTTGCTCACATGAAATACAATAGGTATGTTACATTAATTAAGTAAACAATGGGGACTGGGAAAAGGGAAAAGGAAATGAACAATGATAGAAAAACATCTTCCACTTTGTGTTCTTGATACTGATCAGTTTTATTTGCGTAAAAAAAAAAAATGTATATTACGAGTGTGTGTCAACGACTCCTCTTCTGTGTCCACATCCAGAAGCCGAATGTCGGCTCCAGCCAATTTACAAATTGCAATGTTTAAACAATTAAAAATAAAAAGCTTTAGGAGCAGATTTATCAAAGGTCGTGGTGAATTTTTGAATGAAAAAAATTAGAATTTCGAGCTTTTTTTGTGTACTTCGACTAGGGAAGAGTCCAAATTCGATTCGAAAATCTAAATTTATCATGTACTGTAAAAATTCGACTTCGACCATTCGCCATCTAAAACTTGCCGAATTGCTGTTTTAGCCTATGGGGGACCTCCTAGAACCCTTTTGGAGTCAATTGGTGGACTTTGAAAAACCAAAGGTTTTTTTTTGGAAACACTTCAAATCGAATTCAGTTGAATGTGCTATTCCTTCCATTCGTATGATTTGAATTCAACCGAAAACGTACCTATTCCACCAAAACAAAAACCTTTGACTTAATTTCGGTTGGTCTTTTTCAATTTTAATTTCGTAGTTTTTTCAATTCGACCCTAGATAATTATGCCCCTTAATGTTGAATATAAATCTCCCATTGTCTGCTAGCACTCCAGTGTTTTGGGGTTTTTTTGCCTAATGATTTCATTCAAATCTTTGAGATTTTTTTTATTGCTAGGTTTAAAAACTGGAATTTGAAAACATTGGAAATGGATTTTCTCAAGATAACTGAGAAAAGTTAATTGTTTATTACATTTTTATTATTATTTTCAAATAATTAATTTGAAAAGGGAAAATGTTTTTTTTTTTAAATTGAACCTGATTTTTTTTCAATTGTTCTTTTTTTTTTTCTCAATTGCTAAAATAAATACTTGAATTGGAAGAGTTGATTGCATCGTTATTTTACAAAAAAAAACTGTTATATAGAAGCTTACCAGGTTTTAGTTGCTGAATAAGTATTTTTTTTAAAATTTTGTGATTTTCTGAAGTTGCAGAATAAATAAATGTGACTGAGTGTTTAAAAAAAGAGATGTCTCCAAAAAAAAGTGGCACTATATAATGTTTGTCAGGATGTCTGCATGTATAATATCATATACTGTATAACTACATATGTTAGTTTAGTTTATTATTTGCAAATAATTTACTATAAAGGCCATAAATAATAATAACAAATAATTGTTCATATAGAACCAATAGGCGCAAACTCACTAAGCCGCGAAGCGCCGAACGCTAGCGTTAATTCGCTAGCTTTTGGCATTTTCGCTACTGCGCAAATTCACTAATGAACGCTGGCGTAGTTTTGCTAGTGCTACTTCGCACCCTTACGCCAGGCGACTTTTCGCTAGCGATGTAACTACGCAAATTCACTAACTTGCGCAGTGTACTGAACGCTACCTTTTACGCTAGACTTCCTTCACCACCTCAGACCTGGCGAAGCGCAATAGAGTAGATACGGATTGTTTCCAAAAAAGTCAAAAAATTTTCTAAGTCCCAAAAAACGCTGGCGTGTTTTCTACATGATGGGTGATAGGCTGAAAAAGATCGAAACATTTTTTTGGGGCTCCCCTCCTTCCCCCCTACATCTCCTGACTCATGGCAACTTACCTAGACAGTGGGCACATGTGTAGCGCAAAATAACATTTTTATTTGCAGATTTGAAGGTTTTCTAGGCATTTGTAGTGCTGATACGTGTTCCTCCATTGAAATTTGAATTTCGCGCCGTATGCAAATATTTGCCTTCGCTAGCGTAACTTCGCTTTACATAGCGAATCAACGCTAGCGCAACTTCGCAACCTTACGCTACCCCTGAGCGCAACTTCGGATTTTAGTGAATTTGCGGATCGCTGGCGAAACTACGCCTGGCGAAGTGCGGCGAAGTTGTGCCTGGCGCAACTTCGCATCTTAGTGAATTTGCCCCATAGCATCCAATACATGGATAACTACATGCTAATCATGTAATTCACTTTATTACACAGTCATTAAAAACTATACTGAGTTGAAGCTGTTGGTTGTTTGTTTGCACCAATGATTAAGGGTAAGTCCACACTGGGCGTTTTGGGGAGATTTGGTTGCCTCACAAGGAAAGTTCGGGCGACTTCGGAAAACAAATGGCGGCTTGTGATTAGCGCCAGTGTTTTTTCGTTTTAGCCGGCGCAGAGTCAGGGAAGGCGTTTGGGGAGATTGGTTGCTGCAAAAACAAGGCAATTAGTGGCCAGGTGACCAAATCTCGCCAAAACGCCCAGTGTGGCCTGACCCTTAGGGTTCAGGGTTCTGTCTCTGTAGGTGCCCGTGTTAGCTTTAACTTCCTGCACATTTATTGTTCCTGTAATTTGGTTTCATCTGGTTTTTGGTCTGGAACTGTAAAAAAATAATGTCAATACAAATTTTTAATGCTAATTTTCTTTCAGCAGCTATTTTGGTCAACTCTATTTTCTGCTTTAAATTTTGCATCCTTTTTGTTGGTGCCAAAACAAAACACTAATTAATGGTTTACATGAGTTATGCAACCTGTATCCAGAATGCTCTGGACCTGGGATTTTCTGCCTAAAGGTGGCCATACACAGGCCAATAAAAGATGCAGACAGACCGATTCGGCAGCTTATTGGCCCTTGTATGGGGCCCTCCGACGGGCTTCCCCGATCGATATCTGGCTAAAAGTCGGCCAGATGTTGATTGTGCGGGACTAAAAATCCGGTTGGATCGTGGCCGCATCTGTTCGTTGATCCGGTCCCGCGATCCGACCGCCCATTAGCCATTGTTAGGATCCGATCGTTGGGCCCTAGGGTCATATCCTCTCAAGGTGGGCATATGTAGGAGAGATCCACTCGTTTGGCGACATTGCCAAACGAGCGGATCTCTCCGTGTATGGGCACCTTAAGGGATCTTTCTGTAATACCTTAAAAGTCATTAAAGCAATTGGATTGTTTAGCGATTGAGTATATCTTAGTTTGGATCAAGTGCATGCTACTGTACTGTTTTATTTTTATAGAGATAAAGGTAATCATTTTAGAAAAATAGAATTATTTGATTAAAATTGCGTTAATGAGAGATGGCCTTCCCGTAATTTGTAGCATTTCTGGATAACGGGTTTCTGGATAACGGATCCCATACCTCTATTAGGGCAGAGACAGATGAGACGATTCAGAGAGATTTAGTCGCCAGGCGACAAATCGTCTCTTCTTCGGGCGACTAATCTCCCCGAACTGCCTCCCTGCCGACTAGAATGTAAATCGCTGGCGGGATGGCAGTCGGAGCACTTTGTTTTCCAAAGTCGCCCGAAGTTGCCTTACAAGGAAACTTCGGACGACTTCGGAAAACGAAGCACTCCGAGTGCCATTCCGCCGGCGATTTACATTCTAGCTGGCCGGAAGGCAATTCGGGGAGAGTAGTCGCCCGAAGAAGAGGCTATTTGTTGTCAGGTGACTAATCTCCCCGAATCTCCACGTGTGTCTCTGCCCTTAAGAAATAGTATTTGTACAGTCATTTATTTTATATTTTTCAGTGTATATCTTTATTTATTTTTTTTATCTTTTTTAAGAAGGACCTGTAATATCAGTTAATAATTAGTTTTTATATTATCAGTTCATTCACTGACACATTTATATATTAGACTAATGGGCACAGGGCATGTAACATACTGGCATCACATCTCGCCAACTAGACCATTTAATGGTGTTTCACAGATCTCAGGGATGGGCGAATTTGACCCGTTTCGCTTCGCCAAAAACTTGCCGCCGGCGAAATGTCGGAGACGCCCATTAAAGTCTATGGGCGTCAAAAAAAATTTGTCGCGCGTCTTTATTTTATGACGCACGTCTCCATACAAGTCTATGGGCGTCATTTTTTCGGCGAAAGAGGCGAAAAAATTCGCCCATCCCTATTACTGTTCAGATCTTAATAGGTACAGGCTGCAATTTTGATGTGTCAAGGTGAACGTTTTGGCCCTAGACTTTTGTAAACCGTGCAAAAACCATTTAGGTGGACTGCTTGGGATATGAGAAAGCTGCAGTTTGATCAACCAGTTCAACCAGTATTTTACTGCACTTTATTATCTAGATGACTCAGTCTATTAAATAGCTATTTGCTAATAATTAGTGTAAAGATTAGTGTGCTTTCTGAAAATAACGTTTTTTTCCTTGCTGTAGCCTTATGACATTTATATGGATAACGCCTAAACTGGTGCAACAAACTGTAACCCACAGCACCTTAATACCCCTCTGAATTGTGTCTGTATGTTACCCTCCCATTTAGACTGTAAGCCCTACGGGGTAGGGTCCTCTAGCCTTTTGTTTCCTTGACAATGAGCACTTAATCTGCATTGTAATTATATTTTATATTTATGTGAATTGTATTGACCCCTTATTGTTTTGTTGTACAGTGCTTTGCCCTCAAGGAGCGCTTTACAAATAAAAATATACATACATACATACATACATACATACATATATGGAGTTCAGTGGATAGTGAATATGGATTGTACAAACTATACCTGTGTACAAACTGCTTTATTAAACGGCAACATTCAACTGCTAACCTGATAAATGTCTAGCTGGTGCAACCCCTTTATTATATAGGTATAGGATCTGTTATCCTGAAAGCTCCAAATTACAGAAAGGCCATTTTCTTTTTCTCTGTAATAATAAAACCGTATCTTGTAATTGATCCAAACTAAGATATCATTATTCCTTATTGGAAGCAATACCAGCCTATTGGGTTTATTTAATGTTTACATGATTTTCTTGTCGACTAAAGCTGGCCATAGATATTGAGATTTTTAAAAGAGCCGATCCTCATCGTGAGAAAAACTTTGAATTTCGAGCTATTTTTTTTGTGTACTTCGACTAGGGAATAGGCATACTTCGATTTGATTTTTCTTGATGTACTGTCTCTTTAAAACTCCGACCATTTCTTTAATGTTTACATGATTTTCTTGTCGACTAAAGCTGGCCATAGATGTTGAGATTTTTAAAATATCAGATCCTGATGGTGAGCCCACGATCTTCTCAGAACGATCGTACGAATTGACCATCAACTAAAAAGACCAATTTGGCAGGAAAACCAAGGTGAGCTGCCTGCTTGGCCCTGCAAATATAGATACATTGTACCGGGACCGACAAAGATTTTTTAACCTGGCCGATCAATTTCCTGACAGATGTCGGCCGAAAAATCGTAAGATGTTCGATCGTTCGAATCCCACTAATCCCAGGATTGGTCGAGCTTCACTAAAATTGGTTGTTCGGCAAGAGAAATCTTTGCGTCTATGGGGATCTTAAGGGCAGAGACACGCTCAGATTCGGGGAGATTAGTCGCGTTGTGACAAATCTCCTCTTCTTCGGGGCGGGGGAAGGCAGTATGGGGAGATTTGTCGCTGGGCAACTAATCTCCCTGAATCTGAGCATGTGTTCCTGCCCTTTAGGGATGAAGATCCAAATTATGGAAAGATCCTTTATCCGGAAAGCCCAAGGTACCATTGATTCTGGATAAAGGTCCCATACCTGTACAGCTGTGAGCCCCCTAGTGTCTGTCTCTGTCAGAAGCCATGAATGCCTCTCAACTTGGCAAATTTAGTGAATAATTTTTAAAAATGTGAAAATCATTCGAGTCAATGGGAGACGACCTTCCAGTCATTTGGAGTTTTCTGGATAATGAATCCCATACCTGTCTATGTTGATAAAGGTGTGTGATATAGACGGAAAAGTCAATCCCTTCAATAGCATTTTTTATTGCATTTTCAAACCCCGTGAGTGCTGGATTTTATTCTTTTGTTTATTATATTGAACTTCAGCTAGGCACCCAGATATTCGTTATCTAGTTGGAAGTATTAAAGGCACTCACGGGCATAATAATAATTGCTTTTATTGGAATTTCACATAATCCCCCACATCAACGCGTTTCGGTTCTCTGTGAACCATCGTCAGGATGAACTACAACTAGGCACCGAGATATTTTATACAATTGTTAAGTGCCTTTTCCTTGATGGTGTGTATGTGTGTATATATATATATATATATATATATATATATATATATATATATATATATAGGCGCAAATTCACTAAGCGCCGAACGCTAGCGTCAATTCGCTAGCGTTTGGCATTTTCGGTACTTCGCAAATTCGAACGAACGCTGGCGTAAATTCGCTAGTGTTACTTCGCTCACTTACGCCAGGCGAATTTTCGCTAGCGAAATTCACTAACTTGCGCAGTGTACTGAACGCTACCTTTTACGCTAGACTTCCTTCACCACCTCAGACCTGGCGAAGCGCAATAGAGTAGATAGGGATTGTTTCCAAAAAAGTCAAATTTTTTTCTAAGTCCCAAAAAACGCTGGCGTGTTTTCTACATGATGGGTGATAGGGTGTAAAAGATCGAAAAATATTTTGGGGCTCCCCTCCTTCCCCCCTACATTTCCTGACTCATGGCAACTTACCTAGACAGTGGGCACATGTGTAGGGCAAAATAAAATTTGTATTTGCTGATTTGAATGTTTTGTAGGCATTTGTAGTGCTGATACGTGTTCCTCCATTGAAATTTGAATTTCGCGCCATATGCAAATGAACCATCGCTAGCAAAACTTCGCTTCGCTTGGCGAATTAACGCTAGCGCAACTTCGGAAACTTACGCTACCCCTGTGCGCAACTTCGGATTTTAGTGAATTTGCGGAGCGCTGGCGAAAATACGCCTGGCGAAGTGCGGCGAAGTTGCGCCTGGCGCAACTTCGCATCTTAGTGAATTTGCCCCATAGATATATATATATACATACACACACACACACACACAGACGCACACATGCATTTATCTGCTCCTGTTGAAAATAACCACACACTATCATCTGTCCCACTTGTGAAAACATGCTCATTTTAAAGAAAAAAATACCTTGATTGTTCTGTTATATTCTGCCAATAAAATTTCTGTTCTGCTTGTTGTATCCTGCACAGAATGGAAATAGTTCTCAGGCTGACTCACCCTATACAGAGTAAGATCCCTCCTGTGGGAAGAAACTTCAAATCTGTCTCAGGATTTGGCATGGCCTATCCTAGTGGAACTTTTATAAGGTTTTAACTTTAAAAAGGTTTAGGGGTTCTCTTCCTTTAGAACAGTGCAGTGGTGCTTCATAAGGCATCAGGCTTCTTGTAGTAATTATAACAAACAAGGGAAAGTTGTGCTCATCACTAATTTTTAAAAATATTAAGCGGGGATGCAATGAGGTTCATACAGACAAATACAAAAGGTCCTCTGCACTCAACCCATAATTAATATATAATAAAATTTGGCAGGTTATGAAAGTTTGAGCACATTTCTGTGGTTTTTATGTGTTATTACAGTTTGCTAATGAAGGTGAATTGCCCTTTAAAGAGTCCCACTTATCTTAAATTGTTACAATTGCTTCTTTGCTTATCTTAAATTGTTACAAAATTATCTAAGTAGCTATTCTGGACTCTCTGCCAAAAGCCAATTAAGTTAGAAACTCTGTATCTTTTTCTGGCTGTTCAGTGCAGGAGAGCAAAAAGAAAGTCAGGACATTTCAACAACAATCCGGGACTGCGAGTTGAGCTGTCAAAATCGGGAACTGTCCCAGCGAAAAATGGGACAGTTGAGAGGTGTACTATAGCCCTAAGGAATGGCAGAAGGTAGACTGATCAACATATCTTGATAACTGTCATTGGTTAGTTTGCCTTGTTTTTATAGGGTTGTGCTAACTGCGACCAGGCAGAACCTTTGTGGATAGAGTATTCTTAAATGGATGGTAAGACTAGAAATAAGAAGGTTAAATTATATCCGGAATGTTCAGATAAGGGATCTTTCCATGATTTGGATCTACATATATTTATCAAGGGTCGAGGTGAAGTTTCAAAGTGAAAAACTTTGAATTGCGGGCTATTTTTTGTGTACTTCGACTAGGGAATAGCATACTTCAATTCGATTTTTTTTTATGTACTGTCTCTTTAAAACTTTGACCATTTGCCAACTAAAAGCTGCCAAAGTGCTGTTTTAGCCTATGGGGGACCTCCTACAACCTGTATGGAGGCAATTGGTGGTTAAAAAAAACTTCGAATCGAAGTTCGATTCGAAGTAGGCCGAATTCGACCCCAAAAAAACTTTCGACCTCCATTCGATTTTTCTTTTTGAATTCAAAGTTCAACGTTTTTTTTAACTTCGACCTTTGATAAATATGCCCCTAAGTCTACTAAAGAATCACTTAAACATTCATTAAACCCAATAGTATTATCCTGCCTTTAAAAAGAAAATAATTTAAAAAAAAACATTTAATTTCCTGATTAAAGTGGAATATATGAGAGGTGGCCTTTCTGGATAACGCGACCCAAACCTGTATTAGGTTATATACTGTATCTGCCCACCACCTACAAAACAGAAATGTTTCTTATCAGCAAAAATCCCATATTTCCAATATTTCAATGAGTGGCATAACCCTCACAGTTGCTTTTTTTTGATATGAGTGACAATCTGTCAAACCAGTATGGGCACATCGATTGTCGCTTGGAAACAGTCTGCCTAATGCCTGGGGAAAAGTGATTAACAAGGTTAACGAAAAAAATATACACAATGCCAAACTATGTTTCTTTTGTGACTAGTTAATATGTTTAGCAACATGTACTGTAGCTACTCAGATGGAAACAAGACTGCCCATTTGGCTAGAGACCTGCATGGGTCTGTTTTTTTAAAACCCGCACCCAACCCATACCCAAATTCCCCAATTTTGTCCTGGACCCGCTTACCTGCCTTGGCAACTCCACAAATTTTCACCCAACCCGTTCCCCACAGGGTTCATTGCGCCGACCGTAAGTGCCATTTTTTGCCTTTTCCCAAACTGCAGAGGATTGAGTACCCCCGGGGCACCCAAACAGTGGGCAAATGAAGAATAATCTGCCCGAGTCCCAATCATGTTGCGGGTATTCCGCGGGTACCCGACCCAATGCAGGATTCGATTATTATTCTATTATTAATTACACATTTATAAAGTGCCCAAATATTCTATAGTGCATTATAATGTTCATCAACCAGTAATTTATAGAAGAGTTCTGAATAAGTATTCTGTGTATTAGTGATGTTTGGCCCGACCCAAAGCCTGTTGCTCCTGTGGGTCGGGTGGGTTCAGGCCCGGATTTGTTGAAAGGCCGCCAAGGCCTTACACAGTAGATAATAGATAAGTTCTGAAGAATCCCATTGTATACTACAGAGCTTACCTGTTATCTGCTGTGTAACCTGTTCCTTTTCTGATTTTCAACTTTGAATGGCTGCCCAGCAGCTTGTTTATATAAACTATAGTAGTACTTATCTGTTATCTACTGTGTATCCTGTGCTTGAACAGCTGCCCCCATGGCTACACAGCAGCTTGTTTATATAAACTATAGTAGTACTTATCTGTTATCTACTGTGTATCCTGTGCTTGAATGGCTGCCCCCATGGCTACACAGCAGCTTGTTTATATAAACTATAGTAGTACTTATCTGTTATCTACTGTGTATCCTGTGTTTGAAGGGCTGCCCCCATGGCTACACAGCAGCTTGTTTATATAAACTATAGTAGTACTTATCTGTTATCTACTGTGTATCCTGTGCTTGAATGGCTGCCCCCATGGCTACACAGCAGCTTGTTTATATAAACTATAGTAGTACTTATCTGTTATCTACTATGTATCCTGTGCTTGAATGGCTGCCCCCATGGCTACACAGCAGCTTTTTTATATAAACTATTGTAGATTTTCTGAAGCAAACACATCAGTTTTACCAGTGCAGCATAACAGTACATTATAGTTCATTATTACTTAAACATTACTTTTACTGTTCCTTTAAGGGCACACAGGGATATTTGTCACCTGTGTTGAAAATTAGGCGTAGGTGACAAATCTCCCTGAACACACCTTGCCCTTTGGCTAGTTCTCAGAAATGGTTCATTTCATCAGTTGCCCTTTAACTGCTGTCAGAGCAGATATCAGCAGCCGCCCGAAACGTTGCCCTGTTTAAAATGATTTGATACAATAAAATACACGTTGGTTCATATCTATGGTGTGCTGCTGATATCTGCTCTGACTGGATAATTTGGCCCTGTAACAGGCGTGGGTCCTTCAGTACAGCACCTGGTATTGCAAAATGTGTTCAAGGCCTTAAGCTCTCCACCCCAGTAACTGCTGGGCATTGAGCTGATTAATATGTATTTATGTTCCGCTATTAACTTTAATGCTGATATTTTGGTAGAAAAATGAGTCTGTGTCATTTCATACTCTTATTTTAGTCTGTCCATATGTTGAACAACTTTGAGCAAACATGTAGCCACTCAGAGCTTTAGAACATTATTTGGTTGCTCATCTTGTTCGGAGCTGTAACTTTCACCCCAATGAGCCTAAATATTCATTGGGGATTGAGTGACTTTTTGGGGCACCTTTTTGGATCTCCTTTAGTCCAGGTTTTGTGGATACAGTGTTTCTGCAAAATTCTAATAAGGAGCATTTTTGTTTCTGGTCTCATGAACAGAAAGTGACTTGGCAAATCAAGTGCAATAAGCATTGAGATGAATGCCATAACCAAAATAGACACTGGTTGTATTGTGGAGGACATGGAGGGCAGGTGATTTCTTTCTCTTTATTAAAAAGAAAATGTGTGTGAAGTGCAGGGAGTCCTAGAGTTACAAACATCCAACTTACATACAGTGTAATATACAGTGATTTGCTTGGCCTTAACATTTAGCGTTAATAAACCACCTGCTGCAATCCCCTCTGGTGTATGTTGTCTTTTGGTAAAAATAAGTATGCAGAGAAAGGTAAAATAAATACTATGTTAAGACTAGGGATGCACTGAATCCACTATTTTGGATTCGGCCAAACCCCAAAATCTTTTGCGAAAGATTCGGGCGAATACCGAACCGAATCCTAATTTGCATATGCAAATTAGGGGTTGGAAGGGAAAAAAGTTATTTCCTTGTTTTGTGTCAAAAATTCACGCAATTTCCCTCCTCGCCCCTTATTTGCATATGCAAATTAGGACTCAGAGTAGGTTCGGCCGGGCAGAAATGTTCGGATTATAAACATGATTATTATTAACGTAAAAAAAACCCGCAGACATATTCCACAGAGTTGTACAGTTAATGAGTGTATACATAAACCTATAAAAACAACCAAGAAGTACAGAGGGCCCTACCCAAAAGAGCTTACATTCTAAAAGGTGTGGCTAGATGTGAACCAGGACTAAAACTAGCCATTGACGCACAGATATAGTCGTATGATTTTCGAACTGTCCGGGACTCGTAATTCTATTAATCATCCCGACAATTATACCATGGCAAAAGCCCGTTTAAGGTTAGAATTTTTTTGTCGGGTAATAACATCTTATCTGAAGATATCCATGGGTGTCTATCTCCACTGTCAGTAAATGGCCAAAACATCGTTTGATTTGTTATTGTTCCCATTTTAATCCTACAATTGAAATCTGACTGGTTTGTTTTACACTGTTGCATTGAAACTAGGGATGCACCGAATCCAGGATTCGGTTCGGGATTCGGCCAGGATTTGGCCTTTTTCAGCAGGATTCGGCCGAATCCTTCTGCCCGGCCAATCCGAATCCTAATTTGCATATGCAAATTAGGGGCAGGGAGGGAAATTGCGTGACTTTTTGTCAGAAAACAAGGAAGTAAAAAATGTTTTCCCCTTCCCACCCCTAATTTGCATATGCAAATTAGGGTTCGGATTTGGTTCGGAATTCGGCCGAATCCTTTGTGAAGGATTCGGGGGTTCGGCCGAATCCAAAAAAGTGGATTCGGTGCATCCCTAATTGAAACAAACAATCGCTATCTGAACATTCCTCGTACAAGAACTAATATCTGTGTGTCTATGGCCAGCTGTGGTGCTAGGCAGGATAGTGATATCCACTCCATTCTCATTGATATTGTACATTTTAGGTTTAATCAGGTCAAAACTGGGCTTCAAAATAGACCCTGACGTTTCAAGTACACAGAGGCCCAAACAGTCCTTCGCTAGCCTAATAAATAGTAACTATGGCCTCTCTGGCGTTTCAGAATCCACAGATTGGCTTTGTGAGCCTGGTCTTGTTGGAACTCTAGTGGCAGTACTTCTGCTATGACTGGGATTCCAAATGCCTTTGAGGACCACTTAGATTGTTAGGACCATAGGCTGGAGCATTGGGAGCTTTGAGTATGATCCAGCTATGTGTTGGCAAGTTTGTTGCCAGTTTTAGACACTCATGTGATGGCAAGTTAAAGTGATTGACTGGTGGGCTATGGAAAAGAGAAAAAACAAATTAACTTTAAAGGGTGGTGGAAAAGGGGTTCAGTCTTATTAACACCCTTTTAAAAGCCAAGAAAACTACTGTACAGAAGATAGTTAGAATTTCGTCTTTGCACTCACAGTCTTTTACTTACACCCTGGGTTGACAATTCAAACCTTAGGCTCTTGGACCATGGACCATACTCTCTGCTGGTGTTTTTCAGAAAAGCACTCTGGCCTGTTATTAGTTTGAAAAGAAATCACCGGATATTACCACTTTTTGTGGCTGCATGTATGATGATTATTTCTTGTTCTACTTGTATACCTATCTTTCAGGTTCTCGCTGTCTAACAGAAAATGAGACATAATAAGGGATTTACATCACAAGCTCTTGTGTGAAAGCAGTGCAACCTAAGTAAGAAGAAAAGTTAATTAAAGGGTTCATCTAAATGTGTTACTGTGATAGCAAATGTCCCCTTGGTATGTTGGATTAGACCAGGGATCCCCAACCTTTTGAACCCGTGAGCAACATTCAGAAATAAAATGAGTTGAGGAGCAACACTAGCATGAAAAAGGTTCTTGGGGTGCCAAATAAGTGCTGTGAAAAAATAAGCTCCTGCTTTGAGGCCACTGGGAGCAACATCCAAGGGGTTGGAGAGCAACATGTTACTCACGAGCTACTGGTTGGGGTTCACTGGATTAGACACATGGCACATGGGGTGTCTTAATATTAAATGCAGTGTTACCCTATGTTCCAGTGTCCCCTGTTCAAGCTGGGGTTCCATACTGGCATCACTGAGCCATTTGGGCCTGGAGAGTAGATTCTTATTTAAACAGCTGCCACTTTACCCAGTCCCACGTAGCTTAGGCTAAGTCTTTCATTAAGCTCTAATAAGTTGCACAAACATAGCTATCTTTATACACGAACAGCCATATGCTTCTTAATTGATATCAAGGGTAAACACATGTGGGTTTTTAGTGCATAGACCTGTACTATTATGTCATATTTGGCTTTGGCTGTTGACGATAATTAAAAGATGGCAAGGCCCAACCCTGTCTCATCCTGTCAAACATAAATGATTTTGCCTGTCAACACTCTTATCAGTAATTAGTGCTAAGTCACCGCATAGGAACAACCTTTGTATAGTTTATTTTACTGGGAACTGTCTGCCTTCTACCCAAAGGTATAAGTCCCCTATGAAGCAGCATATGCCCTGCCAGCCTCTGCAGTGAATCAAAAATATCACCTTATAGGGGCCTAGAGAGATAGTTGTTAACCTAGTTAGATAGCATAGTGTTAACTAAGAATGTGAAATCACACTTTTTTTTTTTTTTTTTTTACAAGTGAACCCTTCTTCTCTTGGTTGGGCAGCTGGTTACGGGGTATTAGTACCACTTCAGTATTGGCTGTGCATGGAAGGCTTCTGCCTGGCCCCAAACTGCCTTAAAGGGCATGTAAAGGCAAAAAAATAAAATCCCATTTCTATTTTCTTTAATGAAAAAAAAGCTATCTCCAATATATTTAATTAAAAGATGTGTACTGTTTTTATAAGAAACCTGACTGTATGCAGCGAAATTTTCCCTTCATTTACTGCTGTGGATAGGAATTTTTCAGATTATCCCCAACTGCCCTACAGGGAAATAATCATACTTATGAACAGCAGGGGGAGCCCCCGCCTTACTTCTCCACCATGCAGAACTCAAGCAGCTTTGTTTGTTTCCCTGTAGAGCAGTCGGCGACTATGTAGAGATTTGTATTGGATTTTATTTTTGCCTTTACATCCCCTTTACGGTTTATAACTCCAGCTGCAGGAACAAAGATCATGAAACCAGATTTAATCCTATAAACTGGGATTCTATTTAGAGGATTATGGGAGAAAGTTTGTATTAAACAATATAAAAACTATAGATTCCACATTAGAATACTTGACAACACAGGACCCAGTTCAGTCTGCATATTCTGATTATTAATCAGTCTTACTGTATCGGCTTCTGGCAGACTGTGCTGTTTTGATAATTTATGACGATCCCTAAGCAGCCCAGACCACACTGAGCATGTGCACAGTCTTGGTCTTGCAAAGATGTTTAATAAAGTTACAAGATGGTGACCCCCTGTAGCCGACTTTGAAAGCATAAATCATTTGTTTGATTAGGCTTGTGGTGCAGTAAGTTCATGTTTATGTTTAGTATACAAAATACAGCATTTCTAGCCTTATTCTATTTTATTCTATTTTAGACTAGGTTGGTGGTAGGATTGGGAAATTATAGGTCTTTAGCAGCTCAACTGCATTGTCCAGTGCAACACAATTAGGCTGTGCAGAAATAGCGAAATAGCAGAAACCATGACCCTTGCGTAGGGGATAGAGGCACGCTCAGTCTTCTATCCCCTACTCACCCTGCTACAATTCCAGTCATCACTAGAAGAGCAAATATGTGTTTACCCCAAATCTCACTCTGGCTGGGTTTCCAGTCATTTATAGAAGAACAAATAACACCCAACTGGACCTCATGCTGGATGCCAACTATTCTACTTCTTAAGACCATTAGGGATGCTGCCCCATTTGAAAACCTCCCGGTTAACATCATCATCATCATTTATTTATATATAGTTATGCAGTGCTTTACCTTTATAATCGTTTATAATGAACAGGGAACAAATGGTGAATAACAAACAAGGGTTTACAATACAATGGGAGTAGAGGACCCTACTTGCAACTAAAGGGTATAAATGAGACATAAAGATTTTAGAAGCAAATTTATGATTTATGATACAGCAATGACAGATTAAGGTACTTTGAATAAGCTTAACATGTTTATTGTCTCCAGTCTTTTGGATCTTAAGTCCAGGCAATGGTTCATAGCTGATGCATCAAGTTCGGTAGTGCATGTGGGCTACTTGTAATACATTATAATTAGCACCTACCTTTTACTTGCAGAACCATAGCCTGCTAATTTGGCCATTATCTTACTGATCATTAATTACACAACAGTTGGGTTGTATCCAATAATACCTGGAGGAAAAGAGAAAGGAACGTGAAGCCACTATTCACAGACTGTATTCTTAGTTGCCTTTTGGAAGGGCTGCAACAATGCCCTATTGTGCTTACTCAATGCAATGGATCCATTAGGGCTGTTGGGAAAGCTCTTCCCTAGAGGGTTCCTTTGGGAAGAGGATTATAAAGCACCATTATTGCATTTGTCTAGTATAAGGTGACAAACTGGCAGCTCGTATGGTTAGTGAAAGGCTGCATTGAGAAGCACAACAAGTATAATGGCCCTGTGCTTTATTTGATGGCAACTTTGTATTGCTGAGCACTAACCCTTACATAATAGAGAGAGCTGTTGCGTTGGGGATATATTTGATAAATATGGTGTTCAGTAAAAGAGAGTTGGTTATTACATTATATTTAGTGACCATGGGGGAATGGAGAGAAAAATACTGCTCCCTTACTGAATTGCAATACTCTGCATCCCAGGGTAGATACAGTATCTGTGGTCGGAGGGCTAATTTTGATCATAACCTACTAAAATTCTAGCGGTCTTTTGAAGTGTCCTTTTCAGGCCATTTCTCTTTCCTAGTCGCTTAGAAAACCCTAATCTTCCTTTTAAGATGAATAATTCTGATCTGTCCTCTTGTCCCCTCCACCCATCTGTGTTGTAGTTCAGTATCTGCTAGTCACAGCTCAAATTAATTGTCTGTGTTCCAGGAGGAAACGATAATGCCAATAAAAGCTGTATCTCACGTTTTTGAATACATCTAACAGAAAGCTCTTGATTCCCAGTCCTTTGGTATACATATAGCAGACATTCTAGCTCCCTGGTACTTTGGGATACATGTAGCGGAAGCTCTAGATTACTGGTGTTTTGGTATATACTTTGCAGGAGTTCTAGGCCACTGGTATTTTGGAATACATCTAACAGAAAGCTCTTGATTCCCAGTCCTTTGGTATTCATCTAGCAGAAGTTCTAGATCCCTGGTACTTTGGGATACATGTAGCAGAAGGTCTAGATTACTGGTGTTTTGGTATAGACTTAGCAGAAGTTCTAGACCCCTGGTACTTTGGGATACCTCAGCTGTTTTTTGGTAACAATGTTTAGGAGTCAGATTTTTTAGAGAATATAAGCAGTAGTGATGTGCGGGCCTGCCCGATATCCGTGGGTCTGGTGGGTTCTGGACGACCTCTGTGCACTTGTTGCAGGTCGCTGCCAACTTCCGATCTTATAGACGCGTGTATGCCCCACCCCTTTTGTGACATCACTATCACATCATAGGGCATTAGTGATGGGTGAATTTGCGCCGTTTCGCTTCACCGAAAAATTAGCGGATTTCCCACGAAATTCGCAAAACGGTGAAAATTTTGCAAAACAGCGCCGGCGTTTCACTAATTTTTTCACCGACGGCGAATCACGCAAATTCGCGCCTGGTGAATAAATTCGCCCATCACTATAGGGCATAGTCCCTATGCAGACCTGCCCTCAATTTATGGCATTCCCATCAGGGGATCAGTCAGCCAGGCAATTGTTTTAATTGCATACATTTGCATACATTTGCATACATTTTGGCCTGAATGTGGCCAGCTTTAGCAATCTGTTTGTCCAGCTGTTCTAGGTTACTGATATTTTAATATCAGCATTTCACATTTTTGGAACATCATACAGAAGAAAAGGAAATGAAATGGGAATTGTTCCGGACTTATTGTATCCGCTCCGTGTGCGATTCAGGATGCCAAGTGCCAGCGAGGGCTTGTTCTTGGGAAATGTTTTCATCCTTGCAGGTGTTCGAGAACAAATTAACACTGGCAAAGTAAAGAACAGCAGATCTTGAAATGTCGTTTTATTGACATGCCCAGGTCAGAACATTTATCAAATAAAAAATATCCTGGCAATGATAGGTATCATGCAAACAATGTTGTTGGGTATTTGCGTGATTGAGCATCCCTCAGATATGCGGTGGAATTATTTGTGCAAATGTTTCTCTCTATTACATGAGATTTGGAGGTTTTATAAAGGTTTGCATCATACTGTACTTGAGCCACAGCTTTGTTACACACCCGGCTGTTTGATCATTTTAGCAAGAGGGATCAGAACAATGAAAAGGTGCCCAGTGCATTGTGGGATATTCCTGGGCAAATAGGTTGAACTCCTAAATCGAAAGTCACTGTGCAAGTAGCCATGCATGGCCAGTTTCAGCTATAATTAGAAGAGAGTCTAAAACTTGCTTTTGAGTTACACTTTGTAAGAGGGAAAAAAACGGAACCGCAAAGCCCTGTCCCCTCTAGTTTCCTGTTTTTCACAACCTGTTTGGCTTGTGATGCCCGATGCATATACACACTCCTGATATCTTCCCTGTGATGTAAAAGTACGATTTCAAAATCCTTTTCAGTGAAGCCTTTAGTAGTCGGGGATTTGTGAAACGAGCGTAACATATTTGAACTGTAATGTGAAACCCCCTCATCAAATCGTTTGCTGCGGGTGAAGCCATAATCCATTGCACATTGCTGCAAGTCGTTTGATTCAGTTCAATACATCCTGGAATGGATTAGAGCTCAGCGATTCGACCATCTTTGTTTGTTGTGACAACCCTAACTGGTAAAGCATTTTGCTATGTGTCTACTGTAACTATACGTTAAAATTAAGATATTTTTTTTTTCTCTTTATATTTTTTCACGGTTGCTTTAACACAGTGTTTGTGTTTTGTGTTTTTCAGATCCCTCTGCGAATCAATGTGGGCTTTTCCAGCTTTGGAAGGCAGCCAATTAACAGTGCTATGCTTGTTTGATTGACTTGTATTCAGTGCTCTGTGCTGAGACTGGAGCCGTGTGCCATGTATCAAGGTAAATCTATGAATGTTGCTGTTTTTCTCCATTAGTAGTAATATTTTAATACTCTGTACTCTCTAGCAGCATCTAAGAACTTTGTCAGGTCTGTTACATTCACTGGGGGGCTCATTTATAAACTTTGCGCAGGGCAATTATATTCACTGTGCAAACCAATTTGCCCTGCGCAAAGTTTATAAATGAGCCCCCCAGTGAATGCTTACATTTATAAAAATGAAAATCAGTTACAAATCGAATTGCGTTTTTTTTTTTTTTTTAACAATGTCTGTATGAGCTTATTAAATATGTCAAAAAATGCAAATTGCAAATTTTATGTGCACACTCTGGGGCCGATTCACTAACTTTGAGTGAAGGATTCGCAGTTAAAAAACTTCGAATTTTGAAGTTTTTTTTGGGCTACTTCAACCATCGAATGGGCTACTTCGACCTTCGACTACGACTTCAAATCGAAGGATTCGAAGTAAAAATCGTTTGACTATTCGACCATTCAATAGTCGAAGTACTGCCTCTTTAAAAAAAACTTTGACCCCCTAGTTCGCCATCTAAAAGCTACCAAAGTCAATGTTAGCCTATGGGGAAGGTCCCCATAGGCTTGGCTAACTTTTTTTGATCAAAGGATATTCCTTCGATCGTTGGATTTAAATCCTTCGAATCGTTCGATTCGAAGGATTTATCTTTCGATCGTTCGATCGAACTATCTGCGCTAAATCCTTCGACTTCGATATTCGAAATCGAAGGATTTTAATTCCTAGTCGAATATCGAGGGTTAGTGAATCGGCCCCTCTGTGTTTGAATTACGCCACAACTTTGGTGGCGGAGAAAATATTCGCAAAACAGTTTCGCAACTTGTGAATTGAAGTTACTGTCAACAATATTTTCGCGCACAACAACCTCGCACAGTGGGCGCACTCATGCAGACACCTGTCTCATTTGTGAGCCATTTGCGAACATTTATTCACAATGCGAATTCGCAAACAACCGGAAAAACGGCCAGAGCAGTGTAATATATTGGTGGTCAGGAAAAAACATGGGCAATCCAAACATTTGTGAAAAATATGCGCTGCGCAACTTTATAAGTGACCCCCACTGTCTTGCATAGCTGGAAATAAATCCTTCCATTGCTGAGCCTAAATTGAATGGATTTTTGTTAGATGGATACAATTCTAACAGTTGTGTAAAGGTGGCAAGTCATTTCTGCTATATCTAATGAATCCAACATATTCGCCCAGTCTTTTGTCATAAACGGGGGAATGTAATATGCGTCATCAGCACAAAAAATGTTCGCAAAGACCAATGCAAATTGCAAATTAGCGACCTATTTGAAGGATTACAGATCTCAAAGGTAGACTGCTTTGTAGGTGCCCTTCCATTTAATTTGAACTGTTGCAGTTTCATACATGCAATTATTTCCAAAAAAAAAAAAGCAGTGTTAAATGTTTTCAAGCACCAGTGACCTTCATAAAAACTTCACTGGACACTTCCAATTCAACGTTTATTGAATTTGGAGCATTTTGTCTCCACTCTATTACCAGGTTACAAAATGCCAGGTTGACAGTACAGTGGTGTGCAAAACTATTTGCCCCCTTCCTGATTTCTTATTCTTTTGCATGTTTGTCACACTTAAATGTTTCTGCTCATCAAAAACCGTTAACTATTAGTCAAAGATAACATAATTGAACACAAAATGCAGTTTTTAAATGAAGGTTTACGTTATTAAGGGAGAAAAAAAACTCCAAATCTACATGGGCCTGTGTGAAAAAGTGATTGCCCCCCTTGTTAAAAAATAACTTAACTGTGGTTTATCACACCTGAGTTCAATTTCAAAGGTTATAAAGCCATTTCTAAAGCTTTGGGACTCCAGCGAACCACAGTGAGAGCCATTATCCACAAATGGCAAAAACATGGAACAGTGGTGAACCTTCCCAGGAGTGGCCGGCCGACCAAAATGACCCCAAGAGCGCAGAGACAACTCATCCGAGAGGCCACAAAAGACCCCAGGACAACATCTAAAGAACTGCAGGCCTCACTTGCCTCAATTAAGGTCAGTGTTCACGACTCCACCATAAGAAAGAGACTGGGCAAAAACGCCCTGCATGGCAGATTTCCAAGGCGCAAACCACTTTTAAGCAAAAAGAACATTAAGGCTTGTCTCAATTTTGCTAAAAAACATCTCAATGATTGGGAAAATACCTTGTGGACCGACGAGACAAAAGTTGAACTTTTTGGAAGGTGCGCGTCCCGTTACATCTGGCGTAAAAGTAACACAGCATTTCAGAAAAAGAACATCATACCAACAGTAAAATATGGTGGTGGTAGTGTGATGGTCTGGGGTTGTTTTGCTGCTTCAGGACCTGGAAGACTTGCTGTGATAGATGGAACCATGAATTCTACTGTCTACCAAAAAATCCTGAAGGAGAATGTCCGGCCATCTGTTCGTCAACTCAAGCTGAAGCGATCTTGGGTGCTGCAGCAGGACAATGAGCCAAAACACGCCAGCAAATCCACCTCTGAATGGCTGAAGAAAAACAAAATGAAGACTTTGGAGTGGCCTAGTCAAAGTCCTGACCTGAATCCTATTGAGATGTTGTGGCATGACCTTAAAAAGGCGGTTCATGCTAGAAAACCCTCAAATAAAGCTGAATTACAACAATTCTGCAAAGATGAGTGGGCCAAAATTCCTCCAGAGCGATGTAAAAGACTCGTTGCAAGTTATCGCAAACGCTTGATTGCAGTTATTGCTGCTAAGGGTGGCCCAACCAGTTATTAGGTTCAGGGGGCAATTACTTTTTCACACATGAAAATGTAGATTTGGATTTCATTTCTCCCTAAATAATAAAAACCCTCATTTAAAAACTGCATTTTGTGTTTACTTGTGTTATCTTTGACTAATAGTTAAATGTGTTTGATGATCAGAAACATTTTGTGTGACAAACATGCAAAAGAATAAGAAATCAGGAAGGGGGCAAATAGTTTTGCACACCACTGGTACACCCCAGATCGCTTTATGTGCCGGAAAAAAAAAATATTATTATACATTTTTTTTATAAAGCGGCTGAACAAATCTGCCTGGTTTCAGGATACTCTAGAGTTCTCCAGCCCTTACTAAAGCTTAGCAGATGTATCAGAAATAAGTGCAAGATAGAAAGAAGATAAGCAGGCGCAATACAATGAAGTCAGGTTGTTGACTCTACAAACTGCAAACAATAACTGGCGTGCTAATGCAAAGAAATTTTTCATTTTTGCCATCCTGGTGTGGTTAAAGAGATACTGACACCAGAAATGTAACCTGTTTTACATTTACCATAAAATTGGCTTTGCGTGCTTCTTATAATTTTACCATAAAGTATTTGCCCAAAGCCTATGAGGGGGTGGCCATATTTGTGCAGCAGGAGTCCGTTAGCATTAGAAACTCTTAACTAACAGGCTGAGATGGGACAGTGAGGTTGGCAAAACAGTCAGGTTTAGAAACTTCACATAACAATTACTTACAAAACCAACCTTTTAGGGGCAGACTTATCAAAGGTCGAGGTGAATTTTCAAATTCAAAGAATTCGAATTTCGAGTTATTTTTGTGTACTTCGAATAGGGAATATTCGAATTTGAAAATTCAAATATCGAAATTCATCATGTACGGTCTCTTTAAAAATTCTACTTGGACCATTCGCCATCTAAAACCTGGAGAATTGCTGTATTAGCCTATAGGGGACCGCCTAGAACCCATTTGGAGTCAATTGGTGGACTCTGAAAAATAATTTTTGGGAAAAACTTCGATTCGAAATCGAAAACGGACCTATTCGGCCAAGAAAAACTTTCGGTTGGTCTTTTTTAATTGGAATTTCGACGGTTTTCAAAAAAAAAAACCTTGATAAATATCCCCCTTAATGTACATTCGTATTTTAAAAAGTAGTTTTTTTAGTGTCAGTATCACTTTATGGCATACACAGATCTAAAGCAGGAGAACGTTAATAAGGGTGACTTCCTGGTGTAATGGATTGGAATCATCAGGAAAATATCACAGCAGTGTCGGTGAATATGTTTTATGTCTTTTATATAGACAAATATTGCAGTTCCAGTTAATCATACGGATCATGATTGTTTGATCTCTTTTGTTCGCCAGGCTTTTTTGTACCTTTTGCCAATGACTACTGCTTACTAGGTAAAGCAATACAAATCCTACTAATGAATTCCCGCTACACAAGTAGCATGACTGAATTGAATGCAATGTGCCAGCTATAATTAGGTATTAAGCTTTGTTGAAATCCAGTTAGACTCCCTCTATGGAAACCAATATTCATGCCAACTGACACGTAGCCATGTAGGTAAACAGCATTATGGAAATGGACAGTGTTGCAGCTATAGGACTTGTTTGGATCTAGTAGCCTTTAGTTCATAACAAGGTTACAGATTATATAAAGTATATACAGGTTCTGGATTCGCCCAGGACGCGGCCTTTTTCAGCAGAATTCGGATTCGGCCGAATCCTTCTGCCCCGCCAAATTGAATCCGCATATGCAAATTAGGGGCGGGTAGGAAAAGTGCATGTTTTGTCACAAAACAAGGAAGTTAATAATGTTTTCCCATTCCCATTTTTTTCCCAAAATTGGATTCGGGGGTCCGGCCGAATTCTATATATATATATATATATATATATATATATAGATAGATAGATAGATAGATAGATAGATAGATAGATAGATAGATAGATAGATAGATAGATAGATAGATAGATAGATAGATAGATAGATAGATAGATAGATAGATAGATAGAGATATATATAGATATATATATATATATAGATATATATATTCAACATCATTGGAATTTAACATCATGGCGTGAAGAGTTAAGCCGTAGTGAAATGCCCTGACAAAGGTTTCCGGTTAGGAACCGAAAAGTAGGATTTATTAATCCTTTACTACTTAACTTGCTGTGTTGTTAAATTCCATTGGAGTGCCGTCAGGGGGAGCAGGGGGTGCGATTGGGCAAGGGCCCGCACCAGTGTCGGACTGGGCCGGCAGGACACTGGGAAAAAACCCGGTGGGCCCCGACTCTTGTGGGCCCCGCCGGCCCAGGTCCGTACCCATATCTGCCAGTTAATGCCGCTACCCCCTCTATCGGAGGTCGCGGCCAAAAAAATGTAGTGCGCACTCTGTATAAACTCGGCTCCGCACGCATGCACACAGCGCACACGCCGGCGCAGAGACGCGGTGTACACGCCGGCGCGGCAGTGGGGGGCCCTGGGGCAGTAACCCCGGTGGGCCCCGGGCCCCCCAGTCCGACCCTGGCCCGCACCCCCTCAGGGCCCCCTGGCAGCTCGCACACCACTGTGTTTTTAGGTAAATGCGGCCATTTCCGGGTGTACGGAGGGGGGGGGCCCGGCTTTTAGTTCTGCGCCAGGGCCCGCCCCCCTCTAGTTACCCTGCTGCCGTCACCTGATGTTGAATTTATTATATTTTGCCTCAATCGTCCAGTGTAAATTATTCAGAAAGGTGGCAACCCTACCTGTAATGTAATTTAATGGAACACTTACAGCCTTGGTCATGCCATGCCCCTTGTTCATTAAGCCACACAAGCCTTCATTTTTTTTTCAGATTTGTCCCACAAAGAGGCCAGTGGGTAAAGACAATGGCTGCTAGGGTCAGACTAAACATTTTTAAGGTTCATTTTCTGTTTGAAAAGTGGGATTTTCTTTTATTCGTATGTCTGTGTCTGACCTGCATTATATCTGAAATTCTAGCTGTATTTGTAAGTAGGAGGGATCCTATCTCGAACTAAGAACATAAAATAATAAAAGGTGCAAAAAAAGGTAGCCGCTAGCAACCGATCGAGAGGCAGCATTTACCATTCTGCAATTGACTGCAGGGGTTACAAGATCTGGGCAGACCTTAATGGGGACTTAGATTAGATACAGCTTTGTCTCCCGTAGTATGGATTTGAAATGAATTATTCACTTTGGTTTAACTGCAGCTTCTTTGTAGGAATCTATATTTCCAAACGAAAGCTTATTGTGTCTATTTGCAGTGTACTGTGTTTTGATAGTTTCTTTTATAGTTTTCCTGTTAAAATGCAACTTTTTGGCCAGTCATTTCTGCTTACTCACTGCAACATTTTACCACCACTCCTTTTCCCTGGAAATATAGCTATAATCCACAAACACAATATGTGCTTTTGAGATAAGAAAACTGGTAACCCTAAGCCACTATGTTTTATGGAAATAGAGTATCACGAGTAATAGGAGATGTCACAGAAATGATCTTTGTGTAATGAAGTGTCTCATGCTGTTATGGAATGGCTAGTAACTACAAATCATATAATTAAAAAATTCCCTGCACCCTTTAATTAAGTGCAGATCATCTTAAAGGAGAATTCAACCCAAACCTTAAACCCCCCAACCCCAAGCTAGACCACCCTCCCTCCTCCCCCCAGCCTACCTGGTACCCGGGAAAAATGCCCCTAACTTTTTACTTACCCCTCCGTGCAGATTCTGTCCTCGGGAGTTCACGGCAGCCATCTTCTTTTCTTCGGTAAACGTCGGAAGCAGATCGGAATTTCGGTGCATGCCGAAGCAGTTGGAGTAATCTTCGGTCCTGAACATCTGTGCATGCGCCGAAAGTCACAAAAAAAACCATGATTTTCTAGTATACTTAGGGGCACATTTACTAATGGTCGAATATCAAGAGTTCATTAACCCTCAATATTCGACTGTCGAAGTAAAGTCCTTCGAATATCGAAGTCAAAGGATTTACCGCTATTCATTCGTTCGAACGATCGTAGGAAAAATCCATCGATCGAACGATTTTCCTTCGATCAGAAATTTGTTAGCCTATGGGGACCTTCTCGGACCTGCTCGGTAGGTTTTAGGTGGTGAAGTAGTTGGTCGGAGTTTTTTTTAAAGAGACAGTACTTCGACTATCGAATGGTCGAATAGTCGAACGATTTTTAGTTTGAATCGTTCGATTCGAAGTCGTGGTCGAAGTAACCAATTCGATGGTTGAAGTAGCCAAAAAAAACATTCAAAATTCTAAGTATTTTTTATTCTATTCCTTCACTCGAGCTAAGTAAATGTGCCCCTTAAGGTATGATGATCCAAATTACAGAAAAATACATTATCTAGAAAGTCCCCGAGCATTCTGGATAATAGGTCCCATGCCTGTACTGCACTCAAAAGGGTGCAGAGAATTGTAATGGCAATTTTTTGTAGGTCCACAAAATACTACACTATAAGTATATTTTGGGCTTTTCTTTGATTTGTTATATGTACATATTGGTTTAGGGAGGGGGGCTCACTGAGGAGGCTTAAGAGGATACTGAGGCACTAGGATCCATATATATTTTTATCAAATACCTAGGGCATATTTTGGACACATTGTTTGTGCCAAAGTCTTTTCTCCCCAGTCCTAATATAGTCCTGCGTGTAATATGAAACAACACAAGTAGCCCTTGGCAGCCTCCTGAAACATTGTTCCTAACAAACATAAAGGTCTGGGTTCTATCACAGCACTTCTGGATAGGGGAAGAGTGGAGCCTGTCCTTTCATATTTCATATTTATTCCAGCTCGTTCAAGAACCTACTAGGAATAACTCTCTTTTGGACCTTGTAATAACTAACAATACTGAACTCATCTCTAACATTTGTGTGGGTGAGCATTTAGGGAATAGTGATCATAACATGGTCTCCTTTGAGATTCTGTTGCAGAAGCAATTCTATAAGGGAGTAACTAAAACACTAAATTTCAGACGTGCAAACTTTGACAGTATAAGGGCATCTCTGCAACATATTAAGTGGGAAATGCTTTTCACAGGGTTAAACACAGAACAAAAATGGGAAGTCTTTAAAATGCTGCTTAATAAATATACTTGTCAGTATATTCCACTTGTAAGCAAGGAACGTTGTTGCAAAGCAAAACCTTTTTGGTTCAATAGAAGCGTTGGTGTTGAGGTGGGTAAGAAAAGACGT
This sequence comes from Xenopus petersii, assembly GCA_038501925.1. NCBI lineage: Eukaryota > Metazoa > Chordata > Amphibia > Anura > Pipidae > Xenopus > Xenopus petersii. Next base: position 9,763,292 of record CM076675.1, on the reverse strand, counting down.
GCTTTTAAAACTTTCAAGTTAGCTGGTACAGCCGAATCATTTATAAGGTACAAGGAGGCCAATAAATCATGCAAAGAAGCTATAAGGCAAGCTAAAATTGCTATAGAAAAGGATATTGCAGTAAGCAGTAAAAAAAATCCCAAATTATTTTTTAAATATGTTAATAGTAAAAAAATGAAGCAGGAAGGGGTGGGTCCCTTACTATCAGAGGGGGGTCAGCTGGTTGATGAAAACAAATTAAAAGCGCAGATTCTGAATTCATATTTTTCATCTGTCTACACAAATGAGGAATCAGTAAGTGAAGGTTTCCTTCTTAACAGTCCCAATTCTAGTAATACAACTAATGATGCATGGTTCACACATGATGAAATTCAAAAGAGACTAGAACATGTTAAGATTAACAAAGGTCCAGGGCCAGATGGTATTCATCCCAGGGTAATTAGCGAGCTTAGCTCTGTGATTGCCAAACCTCTTTACTTAATTTTTCAGGATTCATTGAGATCTGGCATAGTGCCGAGAGACTGGCGAATTGCTAATGTGGTGCCTCTATTCAAAAAAGGATCCCGTTCTCAGCCTCAAAACTATAGGCCAGTTAGTCTGACGTCAGTGGTAGGAAAGCTTTTCGAAGGGTTAATAAAGGATAAGATACTGGACTTCATAGCAAATCATAATACTATGAGTTTGTGCCAGCATGGTTTTATGCGTAATAGATCTTGCCAGACTAACTTAATTTCTTTTTATGAGAATGTAAGTAGACACCTCGATTCTGGGATGGCAGTGGATGTGATTTACTTAGATTTTGCTAAAGCATTTGATACAGTGCCACACAAAAGGTTACTGGTTAAATTAAGGAATGTTGGCCTGGAACATAGTATTTGTACTTGGATAGAGAACTGGCTAAAAGATAGACTACAAAGAGTGGTGGTAAATGGAACATTTTCTAATTGGACCAATGTTGTTAGTGGAGTACCGCAGGGCTCTGTACTAGGTCCCTTGCTTTTCAACTTGTTTATTAATGACCTGGAGGTGGGCATTGAAAGTACTGTTTCTATTTTTGCAGATGATACTAAATTGTGCAGAACTATAGGTTCCATGCAGGATGCTGCCACTTTGCAGAGTGATTTGTCTAAACTGGAAAACTGGGCAGAAAACTGGAAAATGAGGTTCAATGTTGATAAATGCAAGGTTATGCACTTTGGCAAAAATAATATAAATGCAAGTTATACACTAAATGGCAGTGTATTGGGAGTTTCCTTAAATGAGAAGGATCTAGGGGTCTTTGTAGATAACACGTTGTCTAATTCTGGGCAGTGTCATTCTGTGGCTACTAAAGCAAATAAAGTTCTGTCTTGCATAAAAAAGGGCATTAACTCAAGGGATGAAAACATAATTATGCCTCTTTATAGGTCCCTGGTAAGGCCTCATCTGGAGCATGCAGTGCAGTTTTGGACTCCAGTCCTTAAGAGGGATATAAATGAGCTGGAGAGAGTGCAGAGACGTGCAACTAAATTGGTTAGAGGGACGGAAGACTTAAATTATGAGGGTAGACTGTCAAGGTTGGGGTTGTTTTCTCTGGAAAAAAGGCGCTTGCGAGGGGACATGATTACACTTTACAAGTACATTAGAGGACATTATAGACAAATGGCAGGGGACCTTTTTACCCATAAAGTGGATCACCGTACCAGAGGCCACCCGTTTAGACTAGAAGAAAAGAACTTTCATTTGAAGCAACGTAGGGGGTTCTTCACAGTCAGGACAGTGAGGTTGTGGAATGCACTGCCGGGTGATGTTGTGATGGCTGATTCAGTTAATGCCTTTAAGAATGGCTTGGATGATTTTTTGGACAGACATAATATCAAAGGCTATTGTGATACTAAGCTCTATAGTTAGTATGGGTATATAGAATTTAATTAAAAGTAGAGGGGTGTATGTATGGATGCTGGGTTTTCATTTGGAGGGGTTGAACTTGATGGACTTTGTCTTTTTTCAACCCAATTTAACTATGTAACTATGTAACTATCATTCACTTTTATTAATAACAATCAATGAAGGCAGATCAATACCATAACCAAAGGTTAGCAGCAGAAGACAGGGATATCAGTTGGCTTGTCTATCAGGCAGGTTGGAAAATGTTGAGCACATGAACATCAGCCCGCGGTACTGCTGAGTCATCAGATACTGGTAAAATTCTATTGTTTCTTCCTGTATATCTGACTATTCTGCTCTGTACATCTGTGTTGAAAACAAATGGTTGCAGGAAAGATCGTAATTGTAACATCCATGGCCACCTTTACACTTGCGTTCCACAAGGTGAGTTTGGAGCTTCAGGGGCCACTTATTCTATGTGTCCACCAATATTTGGATGCATCTTCTCATTTTTCCTCATTTAGTACACCCACTGGCAAGTTCCATATTGCGCCTCAAAATTACTTGAGCTATTCCTTGGGAGCAAGGGTATTACTTATGCTGCACACAAGGCAACATGATGCACAGTGCTTGGCTGTAGTGGTGTCATTGAATTCTGGAGCAGTGGAGACATGTTTTGCTTAAAGCAGTGAATAATCTGTCGAATATACAATTGATAGGATGAACAGTACACACTGTGAAAGAAACTTCAAAAGGCCGTCAAAACTTGCAATGAGATGAAGCTACTTTTACATTACATTGCAGTTTCCTTAGTTTGATCTTATTGATATTGAGTTTCAGTATAAGAGATCCCATACCTATAGTAGATATAGTACATTTAAATGTGGAAACTCATTGAGGATGGGGTCCGCTTGGTTAAGAAATGAATACCGGGTAAATAAATAGACTATACAAAATAAAGAATGTTTCTTATATAGTTAGTTAGCCAAAAATATAATGTATAAGGGCAGAGAAAGACGAGAAGATTCAGGGAGATTTAGTCACCCGGTGACAAATCTGCTCTTCTTTTGGGATTTAGAATGTAAATCGCCGGCGGGGGTGGCAATAGGTTCTCTTCGTTTTCTGAAGTTGCCGAAGTTGGGAGACTTCAGATGACTTCCGAAAACCAAGCACTCCAAGTGCCATCCCACCGGCGATTTAGATTCTAGCCAGCGGGGAGGAAGTTCAGGGAGAGTAGTCACCCGAAGAAGAGGCAATTTGTCGCCGGGCGACTAATCTCCCCGAATCTTTTCGTCTGTCTCTGCCCTAAAGGCTCAAGTGACTGGATGTCTAACGTAATAGCCAGAACACTACTTCCTGCTTTGCAGCTCTCTTGCTTTTTCTCTTGCTTGCTCTTACTACCAAAGGATAAATTGCAAACTCACTTAACAGTTATGTCCCATGTGCCCCCCCTCCCCTTCAAGTTGCTGACTAATTTAGAAACCTTACAAAAAGGTTTGCTCATCACTACCCCCCATCTCCTGGGGGTTCTAATGCAGGTAGCTTGGGAGATAATATGCATGTTTAGTATTGAACTGTACTGGAGGCATTTCTATGGATTTTTTTCCTGGAATGTAGGGACATAATTAATATACTCTTACATTTTGTAGTCTATTCATATGTGATTCCAACTCAATAGAATCCCCATAAAATTCATGTATTTATATTTCTTTATAAGAGTATGAGAGAAACAATATTCCATTAAATGCAAGGTTCTACTTAATCTTTGGTGATTTTAGTTAAACTGCTAATTTAAAGGATAAGGAAAGTCGTTATGCACTTGGGGGTGCCAAATGTTAGGCACCCCAATTGATTGTAAACCCTGGGCCACTGCTCCTATCAGCAGAAAGCTGCACCAGCCCAGGGTTATTACAGGAGGCACCACGGAACGATCCTCTTCCGTCTTCCTCTGCCTTCAAATTTCCCGGGACAGACCCATGCGCAGTAGAACGAAATAGCCGACTTTTTAGTTGAAGTTCAGCTCTTCACTCAATGACACCACTACAGCCAATACTTAGCACTGTGCATCATGTTGCCTTGTGTGCAGCATAAGTAATACCCTTGCTCCCAAGGAATAGCTCAAGTAATTTTGAGGCGCAATATGGAACTTGCCAGTGGGTGTACTAAATGGGGAAAAATAAGAAGATGCATCCAAATATTGGTGGACACATAGAATAAGTGGCCCCTGAAGCTCCAAACCCTCACCTTGTGGAACACAAGTGTAAAGGTGGCCATGGATGTTATAATTACGATCTTTCCTGCGACCATTTGTTTTCAACACAGATGTACAGAGCAGAATAGTCAGATATACAGGTAGAAACAATAGAATTTTACCAGTATCTGATGATTCAGATTGACAGATTTTGGTACCAAATAATCAGATAATTGACCGGTTTTGTGATGGGTGTGGAATGTCAAAATGATCGTTTAAGGGCCACGTCTGTCCTGTCGAGAATTTAAAAATGGGCAGGTAGTAAGAGCTGAGATGTTTCATCAGACGCTGCCTACAAGCACTAATGTAATTGTTGATTGAATGGATTGACATATTCTTGTTTCAGCAACAAACATCAGACCAGTTTGGCTTAAAAAAATGCAAAATTTGCTCATATGATCTGCCTGTTTCTGGGAACTTTAACATAGGCAGGGAATCCGTATGATTGGCACTACGTACACTACAACTGGGTGGGCGGGAGGGAGGTTGAGTCTGTAGCTGCTATGGGCACCAAGAGAAAGACTGTGCCATGACGTCACACGTATTCGCCTGTGCAAAGACGCAATGCGCGTCCACGCGGGGCAAAGGGGATGCGCATGTTTAAAGGACAAATCCCCCTCACAGCCAGTAGCACCAGGGCCGGAACTAGGGGTAGGCAGAGTAGGCACGTGCCTAGGGCACAAAGCTGTGAGGGTGCCAGGCACGTACCTCCTCTGTCGCCTACCCCAAGTCCGGTTCCCTTCTCTGCCCGACTGTATGAATTTTTTCGCGCTTCTGCGCACGCGAGTGCAAATTTGCACACGCGAACGCAAATTCGCGCACACTAAACAGGCGCCGCAAGTACCTGGCCTGCCTAGGGCATCTGCCCAGCGTGGCCTGGCACGGAGTTTCGCTTTCGCTATGCACTTTAGCGTTGCCCAGATTGACCTGGCAGTTTGATGGGTTCCAGCAACCCAAAGAACCGCCATGATATAAATGACAATTGCGTTTTTTCATGTGTCTATTATATGCCAATGTAAAAACAAAAGTTAAGTATGATATCAAAAGAACTGACATGAGTGGGAGTTAGATGAGACTCCACAGAGATGAAGGGGAATGCAATTATCTGGCTGCTTTGATGGGATCAGTTGTGGCATATGGAAACTTTCCAATTGCAGTCGTCTTGCTGAGTCTTAATTACTGTTAATAAGACTTTAGTTGGAGTTGCAAAATGTAATTTATTTTGATTTTGAAAACAGAATTGCAGCAATTGTTTGCTGCTCCTTAGTTTGACTTTATTCCAAGTGGCATTGTATCTGCCTTTATAACAGTATTAAATCAACATCATCCATCACTTATTCGCTGGCAGAGAAACGGGGAAAATCTACGTGAATTTGCGCCAGACAAATTTATTTGCCCATCACTAGTGGTATAAAAAAATATATAAAATGAATCAAAGTGGAAATAAAGTGGAAAGTAAAAGAGTGATTTGACCAGAAGAAGGATGGGAGACAAGAGGACAATAGAAAAAGGGGAGAATAGAGGAGAAAGGACAAGTTGATTGAGAGGAGAAAAAGCGCGAATGAAACTGAGAAATGAGCGACAGAAGAATGGGAAAAGGGAAAAATACAAGAATGAAGTTTTTCTGTTCTGCTTCATAGGACAGGCCTGTATAGTATGAAAACAACAACAGCATATTATGTTCTGAATTAGCCAATTTCAGTTAGACTGGGAATGACCTAGACAAAGCCTCAACCATTTCCACAAGAATAATAAATCAGATCAGATCCTCTGTCAATAAAACAGAACACAGACATAATCACTGCATTTTGTCTATTACATGTGCTCATACAATGTGTAAAGTCACATGCTGGTACTGGTATAGGGGTTGTTATGTGAAAAGCCCATATCCAGAAATTGCAAATTATGGCCCATTTCATGTAAATAATTCTAATTTATTTGCAAATATTTCCTTTTTATCAGATTTAAGATTTGGTGATCCAAATGACAGCAATATCCCTTATCTGGAAAACCCCAGGTTCCAAGCATTCCAAATAATAGAGCCCATACCATATATATCTGTATACACAGTGCTGGCAGGGCCGGATTTACATAGCGGGCACCCCTAGGCCCACTGTGGGTGGGTGTGGTTGGGCAGCATGCCGCCCCCTAAAATCCTGCTGCCCTAGGCCCGGGCCTAGGTGGCCTTTCCACAAATCCAGGCCTGAGTGCTGGGATATAGCTGAAGCTAGGGCTGACTTATAGTTGTATAAAAACACCATAGAACTCAGGCAGCAGCTGTAGAAAGGTTAATCCAGGCACCTCCCATGGCCATCAGCATTATCAGCCTCCCTGAACAGGACTTTGCTCTGATTTTGCCCTGTAATCTCTTGCACATTGTACATTATATTTAACTTAACAGACCTGCCTGAGAATGTGTCCTGTGTGAATACCAGTCATTGAAGGCAAAATTGGGTTTAATTCATGTTTAAATCTTATTTTTGCAGACTTAGGGCAGGGGTGCCCAGACTTTGTTACACTGGGATCTACTCTTGATGCCTGGCCCCCATCAGGAGATCCGAATCCTGCTGAAAAAGGCCGAATCCTGCCTGAATCCCAAACCGAATCCTGGATTCGGTGCATCCCTATTTTAAAGTAATACAATATAATGCAGTGTTGACCTGCACTGGTAAAACTGGAGTGTTTGCTTCAGAAACTCTACTATTGTTTATTTAAATAAGCCGCTGTGTAGCCAAGGGGGCAGGCATTCAAAGGAGAAAAGGCTCAGGTTACACAGCAGATAAGCTCTGTAGAACATAATGGTGTTATCTGTTATCCACTATTTAACCTGTGCCATATAAAATTTTTTTGAATGTTTGCCATTTCTATTCAGCAGCTTGTTTATATAAACTATAGTAGTGTTTCTGAAGCAAACACACCAGTTTTACCAGTGCAGGGCAACACTCTAGGGATGGGCTAATTTTTTCGCCTTGTTTCGCCGTTGGATTGACGCCCACAGACTGTAGTTGGCGTCGGCAACATTTCGCCGGTGGCAAATTTTTGGCGAAACGATACAGGTCAAATTCGCCCATCCCTAAACACTACATGATATTTCATTACTTTAAAACACTTTAATTTTTTGGTGTTACTGTTCCTTTAAGATGTTGGAATGCAAGGAAATATAATTCAGAAACAACTGGAGAGAATGTGAATGCCCTTAAAGGGATGGGTCACATTTAAACGAACTGTATTAGCTTCTTTTTTTTTTTTTTAAGCTATTCTGCTTTTTCTTCTGCAGCTCACCAGTTTGGAAATTCAGCAGCTATCTGGTTGCTAGGGTTCTTTTGTACCCAAACAGTTGTTTGAATGGGCAAGGAGAGGCCCACATAGAGAGATCATAATACAATAAAAATGTAGCCCCTCAAAACCATCATGTTTTTTTTGGCTGCTGGGGTCAGCCAAAAACCAGGGACTCAGGTTAAGGCTTCCTGGCTTATAGTTTCTGTCAAAAGGACTATGTATTTCTTCTGTGTGTAGTATTAGCCCAATCAGTGGTGTAATTATAGAGGAAGCAGACCCTGTGGTCCAGGCCACCCTGTTTCCTGGGCCCCTTAGGGGCCACAGCCACCCATTTTGAGCGGGACAGTCCAGCTTTGTCCTGCAGCGGGTCGTATAGACGCGGGTCGGGCGGTTCTGCAGGTTTGCGGGTCGGGCCACGGGTCTTTGACAGTACTTCCTGTTTTACTCGTTTTTTCTCTGATCACGCCTACTTCCAATGATGTCACTTCCAGTTTACAATGACCGCACTTCTGATTCTTGATGGTCAGTGGGTCTGGGTTGCTGATAAGGTACTTGCGGGTCAGGTCCAAGCGGGTAAGAATGCAGGTTGCAGGTCCAGGTTCTGGATTGCAGGTATAGGTCGGGTACAGGTTCCAAAAAATGGACACGCGCAGCCCACAGTCCTGCTTTTGTACTGGCAAGTACCGATTTCTCTGCACGGAACAGCCAAAAAAGATACAATGTTTCTAACTTAATTGATCTTGGCAGAGATCCCAGAATAAATACGTAACCGTTTTGTCTCTTGGGAGAAGTAAGACTCACAGATTTAAGGGCAATTCACCTTCTTTAGTAAAACTGTAATAAAACATAAAAACTACATGTGTTCAAACTTTTATAACCTGGCAAATTTTGTAAAATGGGCATGGTAATTAAGGGGTGTGGCCACAAAAAGGGCGTGGTCAAAAAATTGCCGCAGTCCGCGTGGCAAATTTTTTTTGTCACTCTTTCCATTTCCAGAATGTTGGGAGGTATGACCATGGGGGTCTGCATTCTCTATAATTACGCCACTGATTGGGCTAATTCTATACACAGCTTCCTCTATAGAATTAAAATTCCCACAACCAGCAGAGCGGCATGAGTTAATGTGCATCGGGCCCCTCAAATGTTTTCCCCAGTGGGAGGGTGTAGAGCCCAGCATAGTCTTATTTCGCAGCTGAGCCCAATAACTAGAGGATCTTTGTAGTAGGAGATATACAGAATATCAAATGTATTTTTTTTTTCCTTTGTTTTTTTAATCTGTGAAATTGTGCCTTTGTGTAAACTGTTAGAAAGTGTCTTGAGGCATTTGATACTGGGGAGTATTGCTTCACACCCCCCATTCATAGCCTCCAGGTGATTATTACTGATCCGTTGGCTGTTGGGCACTCCTTCACTCCAAAATGATTTATGACCATTCTGATACTATTTCTGGGCATTTGTTTCAATGACCTGAAACATTTCCAGGGACAAACTGTTTGGAACAGTAAATAATAATAATCCTGGGAATGAGGCACAGCCTTTGTTCCATGAGCTAAACAAAAGTGTCAGTTCCGTTTCTTTTTTGTAAATCGGAAAACCCCCTCCCCCCCGGCCTACCTGCCCCCCGGGCAAATGCCCCATTCTTGTTACTCACCCCTCGGCGCAGGTCCTCTACTGCGGAGTTCACGGGCGCCATCTTCTCCCGAGCGCTCTTCTTCCTGCTTTGCCAGGCGTTTTTTTCAGTGCGAGGATGTGCTGAAAGTCACAAAGTTTTTGAAAAAAGATAGAAATCTTCGTGACTTTCGGGCTGAAAGTCACAAAGTTTTCAATCTTTTTTTCTTAAACTTCGTGACTTTCGGCGCAGAAGATCATTACCTGTAAATTACCGGTTATTCACATTCACATTCTCTTCTAAATTAGGTTTTTCAGAGGGCCTTTGTATTTAAATTTTCCTGTTGACATGGGCCTTGTACAGTGGAATTCTATATACTATACAATAGCGGGAATAATTCATGGAATCCTTCTTTGTGGCATTGTATGGGATCAGTTCTGCTGCATTAGCGGCTGTTTTTGCAAGTCAATCCTCATGATTCTCCCTTCTCTCTGTGTTTTTCAGGTCTGCAAGTCATGCGAAAGTTCCTGTTTGTTGGAATAACTTTTGCTGCCTTGCTTCATTTCATGCTTCACATATTTGTGCAGAAGAAAACCATCTCCACGTGAGTAGACGTGCGCCCTCTTAGGGTCATTGCTTCTGGGGTCATTTACATCCAAATCTGGAAAGCAATTTTGCTGGGCATCAGACTTTTCCTTATAATATAAAATACTTACTAGTATGCCATCATTTTTGTTTTTTTTTAATGTTTGAATGATATGGCAATCCAAATCACGGAAAGACCCCTTATTTGGAAAACCCCAGGGCATGAGCATTCTGTGTACCTGGTAATGTGATTCTGCAAAAGCATACCTCCCAACATTTTCGAAATAGAAAAAAGGATAAAAAGATTTGCAGAGGTGACAATTTTTGGACCATGCCCATTTTTGTAACCACGCCCCCTAATTGCCATGTTCATTTTGCAAAATTTGGCAGGTTTTGGAAAGTTTAAACACATTTTTAAGTTTTATTACAGTTTTGCTAATGAAGCTGAATTGCCCTTTAAGCTGCAAGTCACAGTTTCCCCAAGAGACCTGTTTATCTTAAATTGTTGCATTTGTTTCTTTGCTTATCTTAAATTGTTACAAAAGCATTGAGGTGCACCTGCCACGTATTCTGGGCTCTCTGCCAAAAGCCAATTAAGTTAGACACTTTCTATCTTTTCCTGGCTGTTCAGTGCAGGAGATCAAAGAGAAAGTTGGGATATTTCAGTAACAATCTGGGACTGCGAGTTGAGCTGTCAAAATTGGGACTGTCCCGCGAAAAATGAGACAGTTGGGAGGTGTGCACAAGTAATGTATAAAAAGTAATCCTGATAGCTATTGGTCAATGGCTCTACTTAATGACAAATGGGCTAATCAAGCAAATGATATGCAGCATAGAACCGCTACCAGCTAGAGAATAAGCCAGCCCTAAATCTAGCCTAAGGGCAGAGACACACATTCAGATTCGGGGAGATTAGTCGTCCAACTTCCTTCCCGCCGGCTAGAATGCAAATCGCTGGCGGGATGGCACTTGGAGCTCTTTGTTTTCTGAAGTCGCCCGAAGTTGCCTCTAGACAAGTGTGGGTGAGATCAATATGATTTTATGTTATGCAATATTTCAGCACAGATATAGCGACATGGGGACGCCCTATATAGGTCGCTGGTGGACAGTAATAATGGTTGAAAGAGTGGGTGCATACAAATAACAGAGGTTAAAGGAGAAGGAAAGCTATGGAGGCATTTTATTGCCAATAGATTAGCTGCAATAGTGCAAGCTAGAATGCTATATTTATTCTGTAGAATGTTTTACCATACCTGAGTAAAAAGCTCTAGAAACTCTCTGTTTGTTTAGAATAGGAGCTGCAGTATTAATGTGGTGTGACATCACTTCCTGCCTGAGTCTCTCCCTGCTCTGGGCTCAGATTACAGTAGAGAAGGGAGGGGGAGGGGAAGAGGAGCAAACTGAGCATGCTCTTGCCCAGGGCAATGAGGTTTAAGTTGAAGGCAGGAAGTCTGATACAGAAGCCCATGAGTACACAATAGAAGGAAAGAAATGTGGTGTTTCTTTTGACAGGGGACTCCGAGCAACATTACTTTGGGGGTTTACTGGTATATTTAGATGGACCTTTCTGATAAGGTTTACTTAGTTTTAATTTTTCCTTCTCCTTTAACATATCCCACAAAGCTTATATAAAGTGACTTTGGTAAAAAGAGTAAGGCTTATCTCTAATTTGAATGGTAAGTGACCGAAAGAGCTGTAAAGCAATTTTATTCTACACTTTATACAACTACAAACTATACCTGCAGTGGGGTTTTGATAACAGCCAGTTACAAGAATTTATCAAGAATCTCTATAGACCTTATAAAGGTTTTAAATCTGATGGAATGGTTGTATGTAATTAATTCCTCCTTGATATTGATATTCATTTTAAAACTTTTCAACATATGTATTACAGCTATTTATTGTTTTAATTAGTGAGGTATATTATTTTAATTATACGGATGACAGCATGAATTCTTGTTACCAATAAAATTGATTAACTGATGGGAAAAACCCCTGATTCCGCGCGTTTCCTAGTTTGATACGTGCGTGGGCTTATTGTTGGTTCCCGTTTTAGCATATTTGCTCTGCTGTATAACAGATGCTTTCTTGGCCCTGTATTTAGCTGTTAGTCTTGCAAATTCAAGCATATAAAATGAGCATTTTGTAAGCATGCTGGACATTGGCCAGGAAACACATTTGTTAGTAAGAAATTCCAGGGCCCACATCAAAGTCTTGAATTGTTAAGCAGGAACTCATACTGCAGTTCCACTCATTTTAATCTGTGTCGGGAATGGGAAGTGATCATAGGCAATTAGATGATATCTGATCAACGCCATAAAAAAGCTGCTGCGTGTGCTTTAAGCTGGCCATAGATGCAAAGATCTGATCGTACGAATCGAGGATTCGTACGATTTTCGGAACGTGTGTGGAGAGTCCCGACATTTTTCGTCATTTGGTCGATTGGACAGGTTAGAAAATTTCTTTCGGCTGCCGATAATATCTCTGCGTGTATTGCCGATCGTACGATTTTCAGTGGGAGACTGTCACTAGCTTTGGTTGGACATAGATATCGTACGATTGCTGTCAGGGGCAGAACATTGCTGATCTGTTCTTTAACTAATCTGACTGGTAAGACTTTGATCTGAATGGTTAGTGGCGGGTCGGGAGATGGGAAAGTCCAATCCTACGATGATTCGTATGATCGGATCTTTGCATCTATGGCCAGCTTTATACATGGAGACCAATAGTCTCTCAAGACATATGGCAAGATCAATACACTCAAGACTTCTTTGTTTCCTTTAACATTGCTGTTTATTTAGTAGGGATGCATCGAATCCAGGATTTGGCCAGGATTCTGCCTTTTTCAGCAGGATTCGGAATTCGTCCGAATCCTTCTGCCCAGCCAAACGGAATCCGAATCCTAATTTGCATATGCAAATTAAGGGTGGGGAGGGAAAACGTGTGAATTTTTATCACAACTAGGAAGTAAAAAAGGTTTTCCCCTTCCCACCCCTAATTTTCATATGCAAATTAGGATTTGGTTCGGTATTCAGACAAATCCAAAATAGTGGAGTCGGTGCATCCCTAATATTTAGGCTAGGGTTAGCTTGCATTTCCCACCTAACAGGCTGCAGCTCCGTTATACCAAACCTCCAGAAGCATAATTATGTAAAAATAACAAAGCCCGTCTGATGGAGAGAACTGACCTTTAGTAAAATGGCGGTGCCGCTACAATAATTGTCCGTTCTTGCCGCAAGTGAACAGTTGATTTCATACATTTTCTTTGGCATCTTTTGTCTCCCATTTTCAGCAACTAAACCCTCTGCTTTTGTCTTTCCAGGTTACCGGCAAACGCTGTGAAAGAATTTAAAACCTGCTACAATGAAAAGTTTCAGTTAATTCTAAAGTAGGTGACCCATGTGAATGGCGATTAAGACTTAAGCTCTCCTTAGCGGTTGTGGCCTGCAAAATAAAACTGATGTTTCTCAGTCTGCTGGTCAATGATGGAGCGTTCGTTAGTCAGCTTGTGCTTGAACCAGATGCTGTTCACTGCCCTAGAAAGTTTAATTCTACATCTTACAATTGAGTCATAGTGTTATGAATACAATAAGAAGAAATTGTAGAATTGATCACTCTTGGTTGAGTTTACTATGCACAGATGGTTTATACCATAGCTCCTTTTCCTGCTGTATGATGCTCAGTGTTACGCGCTGTCCACCCATTAAACTACGCAAACACAATTCGGTCAGCCTTCTAATTTTTTCCTAAACAGAAGAACATCAGAGCAGCCTCTTTCTTTCTCCTGACAACTTCCTTGACTACTTGGGGGTCAGAATGGAGGCAAACTGACCAGCAGGTGGTGCTGTTGTAACAAAATTCATTCATATTAACAGCACATGTATCCCTTACTATCTTGTTTTTTTTTTAAAAAAAATAAAGAATTTAAAGGGATAGTGCTACTCCAGCAGAATTCTGCACTGCAATCCATTTCTCAAAAGAGCAAACAGATTTTTTTATATTCAATTTTGAAATCTGACATGGGGCTAGACATATTGTCAGTTTCCCAGCTGTCCCAGGTCATGTGACTTGTGCTCTGATAAACTTCAATTACTCTTTACTGCTGTACTGCAAGTTGGAGTGATATCACCCCCTCCCTTTTCCCCCCCAGCAGCCAAACAAAAGAACAATGGGAAGGTAACCAGATAACGGCTCCCTAACACAAGATAACAGCTGCCTGGTAGATCTAAGAACAACACTCAATAGTAAAAACCCATGTCCCACTGAGACACATTCAGTTACATTGAGAAGGAAAAACAGCAGCCTGCCAGAAAGCATTTCTCTCCTAAAGTGCAGGCACAAGTCACACGACAAGGGGCAGCTGGGAAATTGACAAAATGTCTAGCCCCATGTCAGATTTCAAAATTGAATATAAAAAAATCTTTTTGCTCTTTTGAGAAATGGATTTCAGTGCAGAATTCTGCTGGAGCAGCACTATTAACTGATTCATTTTGAAAAAAATGTTTTTTCCCATGACAGTATCCCTTTAAATAACAAAACTGCTTAGAATAGCACCCTCATAAATTTTATATTGACTTATTTTAAAGGTTTACTTATCCTTTAAGTCAACTAAATCCTTTAAACATTAAATAACCCCAATAGAGTTGTTGTGCACCCAATAAGGATTAGTTATCTATTGGTTTGAATCAAGTACAAGGTTCTGTTTTATTATTACAGAGAAAAGGGTAATATTTAAAAATTTGAATTATTTTATTAAAATGAGAAGACCATCCTGTGATTCTGAGCTTTCTGGATAACAGTTTTCTGGATAACAGATTCTATACCTGTAATAGGTTGTAGTAGCATGGTTGGGATAGGATAAGGGCTTGATTGTTTCAATAGTGGGTTAAGAGAGAAACAGCTGGATTTTGGCAATATCAGGAGGCAATTATGGAGAAGGAAAGAGTCAAGTCAAACATTGGCCTTAGTCTATTTGCTAAATCAACAGGGTTAATGAGCGTGTTTTAATGAGTAATTATAAAAAAAAATAAAGAAGAAATATACTCCACTTGCTAAATAAATAATCTCCTGTTTACTCCTTCAGAGCTGCTGCCATTTTCCCATTGCAAAGAAACAATCTAGTGACCACAAAATAATCATTACAAATAACAACGAAAGATCTTCCTATTTCCTGGGCTGGAAACACTTTGGGCATTAATTGTGTACTGAAGCTAATTACCATTCCCAGCTTATGTTAGCGGAGGTTTATTGCACAATTCTGAATGTTAATCATTGCTATTCATGGTGAACTCATAGCTTTGCAGAATCCATGGCTGCACCCCAAACAGGCTACTTTGAGCCATTAGCCTAATGCCAGACGGGGGCTTAAAACACAGGCTGAGAATCAGCCCCTACATTGGCATTTGCATCCTTTTCTGACTGCACACGGAGCCATTGCCAGACAGACAGATTTCATTTTACTTAAATGGACTTGTATTTACTTTAGCGTTGCTTATTTTTCTTGCGAGTTCAGCAGTAAGTTTAAATAGGACTGTCATCTTATCTTCTTGGTGCCACTAGTTCCCAAGCAGTGATGTAGGTTTTTGGCACCCAGTTAGTGCCAGATATTTATGTGCCACCGTCTGCCATATGGACAGATAATGAAGGGTCTGTATTGTACTGAGTGAAATAAATCCAGCGGTGCTTAGGTTACACATCTGGTTCTACAGGGCTGGACAATTAGGAATATTGCTTGACAATATTGCTTGACTAATTATAAATATACAACACTGTAATAACAAACTGCTCTGATGTTTCGACGGCAGCAGTAACTAGTCTCCACCATTTCTTCAACTCCGTTCTGAAGAAAAATAATAATGTTTAGTGTAAAGAATCCAAACAGAGAATCGTTGTACAGTAGGGATGCAACATGAAGGATTCGGCCAAATTTAATTAATAACTTCATTTACATGTGCAAATTAAGCCAAGGGAGTAAAAATAACCCTACATATAAAAATGATCTCCATTTCCTTGTTTGTGTTACAAAAAGTCATGGGATTTAAATGATTCAGATCTGGTTCTGCCAGGCACTTGGATTCCAGCCAAATCTGAATCTTGCTGAAAAAGGCCAAATTCTGCATTTGGTGCATTCCTAGTTTGAAGCTTTTAGTTAAGGGTTAATAACCCCTCAAAGCTCCAATCATGCTAATACAAGCAACACATAACTTCATGCCATCCTTGCAGATTATGATAAACGGAGGAAATATTTCCGAAGAAAGATTCTATTTACAAGTTATTCTGAATTGAGAAAGCCAGTTGGATGACTGGCGAAACGTCTTCAAGGAAAAACCACAGCAAGTCCAGTTGATTTGACTTATTTGTACAGATATACCTGGATGAATGAGAATCTTCACAAACATAGTGTGAAGTGCCTACTGATTAGGGATGCACCAAATCCACTTTTTTGGACTCGGCCGAACCCCCGAATCCTTCACGAAGGATTCGGCCAAATACCGAACCGAAGCCGAACCCTAATTTGCATATGCAAATTAGGGGTGGGAAGGGGAAAACATTTTTTACTTCCTTGTTTTCTGACAAAAAGACACGCAATTTCCCTCCCCGCCCCTAATTTGCATATGCAAATTAGGATTTGGATTCGGTTCGGCTGGGCAGAAGGATTCGGCCGAATCCGAAACTTGCTGAAAAAGGCCGAATCCTAGCCAAATCCCAAACCGAATCCTGGATTCGGTGCATCCCTACTACTGATACCCACCGGACACACTGCACATACCAGTGGTTAACTAGGGTATAGATGGCTACTCAACAGTCCACAGTAAATGCAATGCAGAAGAAAATAGCTGAAAACAGTTAAAGGCTGTGACCGATATTGTTTATTATAGTCTAGAAATAAGTTGGTTCGTATAGGGCATTTGAATTGGGCAGATTTTTCACCCACCCTCTAAAACAGCTTAATGATGACTTTCCTGCTCCATAATCTCCTTTTTGGATATAAAATTGGCAGGAACATTGAAAAATATTGTTGAACTTTGAGCTGCCTGTTTCTTCCCAGCTCATGGCAAGTGGCGGTTGGGTATTTATGGCAGGCGGGCAGGTATGAACCAATCTCTTTGCTTGTGTGCCTGACCTCATAGAGTATAATCCAGTTTTGGGGTGGTTTTACCCATCTAATGTTGGCCCAATAACCCAAAACAGTTCCAGGCTGAAGAAGGAGTGACCCCTTATTTTTCTTAGGTAATAGTATGAGCATAGTACTCTGAGTTCCGACTCGGTAGTTCCTAATAGAAATTCTCAAATTTAAGTCTGCATGAGACAGCGCTAAAAAAAGCTTGGGGAGACAAGAATGCAACATAAAAGGAATCTAAGTGTAGTGACTGATTGTTATAGTTCCACACCTTCCCAAAATTTGCTATAGGGTGTAAAATTAGTCTTTAAGTCCACCATGTGTGTGCTTAAAGGTACTCACAAGCGTTTTAAATCACATTCATCAGAAACATCAGGATGGAATTTTCCAGTGTTTTACTCCATGATGTCAGGAGATGTAGATCGCAGATAATAGTGTAAAACCTTTTTATTACATACAGTATATATAAAAAAACATCAATTTCACTCACATTTGAGAAGTTTTAAAAAGGCACATCAAATCCCCTCTTTCCCTTGAATGTCCGTGTTACTGCACAAGTTGGTATTGTGGTTTCCGCCCCGACCCGCGTTGCTTCCACCCACTCAGGGCCAAATTTATAAAGTGGGTGCCCCTAGGCCCCGCTGTCGTTTGTCACCACCTGTCCCCTCCCCTTTATTTGTGCACATGGGGTTGGGAGCACTGGGGATTGGCGCATGGGAAATTTAAAAAACTATTGTATCTCATAATTAGCCCCAGAGCTTCCAAACCAATGTGAGTGTGGTTGGGCTTTATGCCGCCCCCTAAAATCCTGCCGCCCTAGGCCCGGGCCTTGGTGGCCTTTCCACAAATCCTGGCCTGCACCCACTGTAAGACTCCTGGGGCACTTGGGGATGACGTCGGCTGAATTTTCGTCACTTTCGGACTCCGTCAGAGTCTTCCCTTATTTTTCTTAACTGCTTCATGTGCCATGTCTTTAAAAGCAGCATTCAATTTTTATGAAGATCAGTTTTAAGTGGAAAAATGCGCTTCCAATAACCTCTTGTGTGCCCTGACCATTCCTGAGCAAGTGCCTCTATGTACAGTAGCAGGATTTTTTTAAACCGAGTCTTGTACTGTATGTCTTGTGTATCTGCGGCGATTGCAGGCATATCCTAGAACACCCTATTAATTATTGTAAAATTTCTTTTTCTCCTAGTATGTCTGAAATTGATCCTTTTATTTGTCAAGACTTCAGGAAGCAATCTGTGAAACTGGGGAGCAACAAGCTTGACCTGCCATATGGTACACGTAGAGGAGGTATGTACTCGTTTATTTACAGAGTAAAATATGATGGTGCTTAGTGCATTCAATACCTGCACATAAATATATACATATGCCAAGAAGAAGGAGTGGGCCTGATATTAAACCTATGGATTCAGGAACACTAGAAATGGAATTCTGTATCGCTTCTTATGCCCTGGATTTGGGCAGTTGTTTAAAACTTAAGACTTTACATTCCCCCCCTTTAAGAAGAATTAAAGGGATACTGTCATGGGAAAAAAAATTTTTCTCAAAATGAATCAGTTAATAGTGCTACTCCAGCAGAATTCTGCACTGAAATCCATTTTTTAAAAGAGCAAACTGATTTTTTTATATTCAATTTTGAAATCTGACATGGGGCTAGACATTTTGTCAATTTCCCAGCTGCCCCAAGTCATGTGACTTGTGCTCTGATAAACTTCAGTCACTCTTTACTGCTGTACTGCAAGTTGGAGTGATATCGCCCTCTCCCTTTCCCCCCCAGCAGTCAAACAAAAGAACAATGGGAAGGTAACCAGATAACAGCTCCCTAACACAAGATAACAGCTGCCTGGTAGATCTAAGAACAACACTCAATAGTAAAATCCAGGTCCCACTGAGACACATTCAGTTACATTGAGTAGGAGATACAACAGCCAGAAAGCAGTTCCATCCTAAATTGCAGACACAAGTCACATGACCAGGGGCAGCTGGGAAATTGACAAAATGTCTAGCCCCATGTCAGATTTCAAAATTGAATATAAAAAAATCTGTTTACTCTTTTGAGAAATGGATTTCAGTGCAGAAATACAAGGGTCGAATTTCTTAATCGTGAGTTTTTTTTTTTAAACCTCCCATGAACTCGTAATTTGAAATTTATTATAAAAATCAAAAATTTTCAACTTCTTAATGAGAGTATGATTAATCTCGAAAATCGGGTGAATAGAATCGAATTTGGTTCAAATTTTTAAACCTCTCCAGTTGACTTAAACAGCAATTCGGCAGGTTTTAGGTGGCAAATAGTCGGATTAGAGTGCCTGCACCACTGCACTCGCGACGATTCGATTTCCGAAGTCGTCCGAAGTTTCGTCAAGAGTAAACTTTGGGCGACTTCGGAAATCGAAGCGCCGCTAGTGCATTGGTGCAGGCGTTTTTTAAATCTCTCCGAATCTCCAGGTATGCCCTTACCCTTAGGGCAGAGACACACACTGCTATTTCAGGAGATTAGTCGCCCAGCGACAAATCACTTCTTCTTCGGGCGACTAATCTCCCCGAACTGCCTTTCCGGCGGCTAGAATGTAAATAGCCAGCGGGATGGCACTCAAAACGCTTAATTTTTCCGAACCCGCCCGAGGTTGCCTCACGAGGAAACTTTGGGCGGCTTCGGAAAGCCGAAGCGATCAGAGTGCAATCCCGCCGGCGATTTACTTTCTAAAAACTAGTACTCTTAAAGAGAGTATGATTAATCTCGAAAATCGGGTGAATAGGATCGACCTGAAAACTCGAATCGAATTTGGTTCAGATTTTAAAACCTCTCCCGTTGACTTAAACAGCAATTCAGCAGGTTTTAGGTGGCAAATAGTTGAATTCAAGTTCTTAACTTGAGAGTATGATTAATCTCGAAAATCAAATTTTTTTAAAAAACTTGAATAAACTTTGAATAACTCCCTAGTCCTAGACAGTTTTGACCATAAAAAATCGTACTAGTTTTTGGAATGTAAATCCCAGCGGGATTGCACTCTGATCGCTTCGGCTTTCCGAAGTCGCCCAAAGTTTCCTCGTGAGGCAACCTCGGGCGAGTTTGGAAAAAATTAAGCGTTTTGAGTGGGAAAGGCAGTTCGGGGAGATTAGTCGCCCGAAGAAGAAGTGATTTGTCGCTGGGTGACTAATCTCCTGAAATAGCAGTGTGTGTCTCTGCCCGAAGGCTAAGGGCATACCTGCAGATTCGGGGAGATTTAAAAAACGCCTGCACCAATGCACTCATGGCGCTTCGATTTCTGAAGTCGCCCAAAGTTTACTCTTGAGGAAACTTCAGACCACTTCAGAAATCAAATCGTCGCGAGTACAGTGGTGCAGGCATTTTTTCATGGAAGACACGAGGAAGCAGTTCAGGGAAATTAGTCGCCTCAAAGAAGAGGCAATTAGTTGCCGAGAAACTAAATCTCCCCGAATCTTCAGGTGTGCCCTTACCCTTAGACACACAGAGCTACTCGTAGCAGCTACTTTTTGTGGCTACAAAATGCCCTGCCATAGACAACATTGAGAATTGGCTCTGCTAAAACTCCTGTAAGCAAAGCCAGTTCCCACTAATTTATAGCTGTAAAGTGTAGCTGCTACTAATAGCTCTGTGTGTCTTTACTCTTAGGGCAATAAACCTTGTAAAACCCTATTGCGTAACCTGCTGTTTACATTAACACAGCAAATTATAATATATTTTTTTTTTTGTGTGTGTTGCATCCTCAATATAAAGATCCGGCTCATCTGGTCATATGATTATACCTTGCCCTAAAGCGTTTGTGATTTTTATTTTTTTCTATATAGAGATGCTATCTAAATTGAATTCTCATGTAAATAGAGCCATGGGTGAAATAAATGCAGATGAAACCTTCACCCTGTACAAGTGAATGGTAATGTGATAATCAGTCTGAACTTCTCAGGTCAGACCTTGACTGTGTGGCCCTCAGAATCCAGTTTGATGTCTGTGTGTGTGGCTCTATATGATTCCCATAGATCAGGGGTCAGCAACCTTTACTATCAAAAGAGCCATTTTGCCCCTCTCCCACTAAAGAAAAATAGTCTGGAGCCGCATAACATAACACAGCTTATAAACTTTTTTAACCTTTTTTTAATTTTAACTGTTACAACAACAGAATACAACAAACAGAAGTGCATTGTGTGTATGCAGGGCTACTTTGAAATAGGGATGCACCGAATCCACTATTTTGGATTCGGCCGAACCCCCGAATCCTTCACAAAAGATTCGCCCGAATTCCGAACCAAATCCGAACCCTAATTTGCATATGTAAATTAGTAGTTGGAAGGGGAAAACATTTTTTACTTCCTTGTTTTGTGACAAAATGTCACGCAATTTCCCTCCCCGTCCCTAATTTGCATATGCAAATTAGGATTCTGTTCGGCCAGGCAGAAGGATTCGGCCGAATCCGAATCCTGCTGAAAAAGGCCGAATCCCAAACCGAATCCTGGATTCGGTGCATCCCTACTTTGAAATAAATTAAACACTGAATAGCCCTATTAAATGCTAGTGTTCTCATCTGTTTGTGACTTCTGTTTCTGAAGCTCCATGCTGATCGTCTCTCTCTTGTCTTGAGTGTGTGACCGCGGTAAGGACCATGATGAATCATCTTGCTCTGGCTCAGTCTTGCCTCTCACTCCTGGGACGTCTATACAGCCCTCGCACCTGCTGGCGGCTTCTTGAGCGTGCTTACCGCGGTCGCACACTCAAGAAGCCACCAGCAGGTGTGAGGGCTGTAAATACGACCTGACAGGCAAAGCCGCAAGACTGAGCCGCAGCAAGCCGGATGAAGAGCCGCATGAGGCTCTAGAGCCGCAGGTTCCCTACCCCTGCCATAGATGATCCCCAACCACTGGCTTGTGAGCAACATGTTGCTCTCCAACCCCTTGTCTCAAAACAGGTGTTTACTTTTTAATTCCCGGCTCCGAGGCAAGTTTTGTTTGAATAATAATCAGATGTACTGCCAAACAAGATCCTCCTGTAGCCTGCTAGTCCACCTAGAGGCTACCAAATATCCAATCACAGCCTTATTTGGCACCACAAGGGACTTTTTTCATACTTGTGTTGCTCTCCAACTCGACATTTTAATGTGGCTCACAGGTTAAAAAAAAAGTTTGGGGAACTCTGCCACAGATGTTGGATGCCATTTGATCCAACAAGCCAGGAAGATGTAACCACAGCAGAAATCTTCTCCTATACATGTTTTATATGGTAGACCATGCTTCTTTTATTAGGCCCTTTTTTGTGAATTTAGAGGTAAGTTTGCAGCTTTGCATTTAAATGGCACCCACAAAGGTTCCCTTGGTGCCCTATAGACTTAATGACTATATTCCGGTTCCTGAAAAATTCACCTTTAGCTCAGACCTGGATTTGTGGAGAGACCACCAAGGCCCGGACCTAGGGCAGCAGAATTTTAGGGGGCGGCAGGATTTTAGGACGTGGCATGTTGCCAAATCATACCCACATTGGTTCAGAAACACTGGGGATGCGCAGGAGATAAGATCGTTTTTTAAATTGTGCACCAAACCCCATTGCTCCGGTCCCGATGATGTTAATTTGAGCGAATAAAAGGGAGGGGAATGGTTCTACCGCGGGTCTAGGGGTGCCCACTATATAAATCCGGCCCTACTTTAGCTGAAGCAACAAAGAACTGGAGTTTTCACTATCTTTTGATGTTGCCTTGGTCAATGCACATTTGGAGCTTTTTTTTTTCTTCTAACTTGTAGTTGACTGTTGAAATCCAATTGCTGATTGCTGGGTATAGCATCAACGCTGATGTTGCCCATAGCAGCCAAATAGGCCCCAAGTGTACCTGGCACATGTTCCTGCCCCAGAATTATTAAACATGGTGGCAGAGATCTGACCATGGATCTCTATTGCCTGCTGGCAAATAAATACAAGCTTCATAATAATGCAAGTCTGTGCAATTTATTCTCACGCCATGTCAAAGGTGCTTAATATTAACATTTCAGTGGGGGGTTATTTATAAACGTAAAGAGCAAGGATTGGGGAGCACCAGCCATCAATTGTGAATTTACAGAGGGTCAAGTGGTCACAGACACTTTCCAAGATGGTGACCCCCTGTGACAAGTTTGAAGTCCTGGATCATTGCTGCTATTGACAAGCTGAAACTTTAGCCTCGTGCAATAAGTATATAACTATATAACTATATAAAATGACATTTTTAATCAGATTCATTTTTAGGATTTAGTTCGCCTTTAATTATGAATGGACAAAATAAACTAAGAAAGCTTTTACTTTGAACAAAACTGCATTTGACGTCAATTTTCGTTGATCCTGATTTGTGCCTGCCTGTATCCGGTGTATTTGTCCCTATTCATTAAAGCCACGTTGAACATGTGACCTCAACTATAGGGGGCCCTAAGGACTGGGGATTCCAGTTCCAGACCCCCCACAGACCTCTTTGAGTCCTGGGGTTTCTAGTTATCCCACTGCTGTCAATTTAATGCACAAAACACAAATTGACTTTTTATTTGCCCATTAGTATGCCTGGAATGTATCGCTGGCTTAGAATAGAGATGGTTTAAAGAGACATTGCTTTAGTGTTTTCTAAATGATACTTGAGAAGAGAGTGCATTTCACTTAGATATGATATTAATTTGCTATATGGATTTCTCTTTTCTCAACAGATAGGTTTTTTGATCTGGCTCTTAAGAATCTCCCGCAATGTAAACTCCCGGAAGAAATAAAGAAGTAAGTGCAGGATGCTCCAAAGAACCCGTATTGACACCCCTCTCCCCAGTTTTGTTTTGACCCGTCAACTTTGATGTATGTCTGTGAGTAGCTGATCTGAAACGGGACCATGCTAGGGGCCACAATCACAATTCGTTAGATACAGGACCATAAAAAGCTCTAGGTACCCCACATTCTTTCTCGTCCTAGTATTCTAGCACAAACACCTAGAGGCACATTTACCAAGGGTTGAATTTCAAAATCATGTCCATTTTTTAAAACTCCAATTAAACTCCCATTAACTTGAAATTTCGACCAATCTAAATTTATTAAAAAAAAATACAATTTGTGCAACTCTGATGAGTAGGATCAACCCGGAAACTCGAATCGATTTTTTTCTCCCAAAAAGAATGTCAGGAAGGCTGCAAACAACTCCACATTGATCCCAGGACGCCTCCCATTGACTTAAACAGCAATTCAGCAGGTTTTAGGTGGCAAATTAGTTAAATTTGAGTTCTTAAAGGCCCAGAGTATGATAAATCTTTAAAATTAAATTAGAATAAAAAAACTTGAATACAATTTCAATCATTTTAGTCTTAAAAACCAAAAAATGGATTTATATAGCAGTCGCCGCTAGGCCCACTGCCGTTCGTTGCCCCTGTCCGCTCCCCTTTATTCAAGCAAATTTTCAACATCAGAACCGGAGCAATGTGGATTGGTGCACCGGAAATTTGAGAAATTGATTTCAGTGTAGAATTCTAGTAGCACTATTAACTGATGTGTTTTGGAAACAAAAATTTTCCATGACAGTATCCCTTTAATCTATATTGCCTATTACTTCACTCTCACCTTAAAAAACGTCTTCACTCACTGTCTCATCTTTTCACCCACTTTCCTGATAAATGTTGCCCCACTGAACACCCTCCTGATTATCGTGTTTCATTGAGAAAGCAATTACTCTTCCTAATTCTTAACATCCCATTCATTCCTTCTTTCTATTCCTTATTCCTATCCCTTATTCTTATTCCAGGTACACAACAGTCAAATCCACACTGCCCCCCCAGATAACTTCCTATTTACTTTTAAGAGGAGGAATTGTGGTATGTACCACTAGCACTTGTAAAGACCTGACCTTTTTGAGTTCTAGTAGTGAGTGCCACATAGTCCTGTGTCTTAGAAAAGCATCACAGAATTCTTTGCCCAGCCATTATATACCTGTCCCTTATTTGCCAGTGCAGCCCTCTTATGGGTGCTGCTGACCATTTACAAAGTCCGTAATATTGTAACTGTCTGGACCTGCAACTGGTTCCATTATGCTAAAAGCTCTAGGAGCCGTGTGTAGCCTGTCTGTCTCAGAGAATCACTGTACTGTATTGACAACCAGCAGATGGTATTGCCTGCTTTCCAATGGCTCTCAATTATGGCTCCCATACATTTATGGTGATGTTCTGGAAAGAAAAGTAAAAGTGTAACAAATATGTGCAATTCTATCCAAATGTCCAAACCGTGTATACATTTTTATTAATCTCCCTGCTGTTTGTCTCTTCTTCCCAGTATTTCCTGCAAGAAATGCGTTGTGGTGGGGAACGGAGGAGTGCTGCGCAACAGCTCATTGGGCAAAACGATTGACAGCTATGATATCATAATAAGGTATTTACTCCCTCTCCCTCAAGCAGAACCTTTTATTTGGATGTCGAACACTGAAATGCTGAGTGAATTTGAGAAGTCATGGGAAATGAGAACGTTGTGCTTCTTTATTTTGGACGGTTGATAAACATCTGTTGCCTCATTCTGTGCATGATATTCTAGTTCTGGTCAGTCCCTCTCTGAAAGGCAAGGTCTTCATTAAACTTTATTCACATCTGTGATGTCTGTCACAGTCACACTTTAGGCAAGAGGTTTTCAAGTATTTTGATCCTGAGCTCCGTTATGTTGTCTGTTGACTCAAAACATACAGATACATAAACACATAGATCCGGAGGGCCCATACTTTACTAATGTGACGTCTACTTTTAGTGATATTGTCCCATTATGATCTACATCCATAATAGTTGTTAGCATTCTGTTCCATGAGAAATATGACTTAAATATTATATAACATATTATATTGATTTATGAAAGAATTCACTGTAATTGCTATATTTAAGAAACAACTATTTCATATTAACCTTTACAGAATACATATCT
This sequence comes from Xenopus petersii, assembly GCA_038501925.1. NCBI lineage: Eukaryota > Metazoa > Chordata > Amphibia > Anura > Pipidae > Xenopus > Xenopus petersii. The sequence continues at coordinate 9,737,671 of CM076675.1, read as the reverse complement.
GAATGAAAAGAATGAAGCAGGAGGGTAATTTAGACAAGCTGTTTGTTGACATTGTCGTCAAGATGTACTGGTCACTAGTGATAGGCCTGGTGCGAATCTGCGGCGAATTTCCGCGTATCACCGGCATTTTGGACGCGCCCCCGAAAAGTCACTCACATCAAAATTGCCGCACGTCAACACTATTCGGACGCCCATTGACTACAACGGCGGTGTCAAAATTGACGTGATCGACTTTTCGGACACGCATCCAAAATTCACACGGGCGTCAATTTCCGAGTTTCACAAATTATTCGCAAATTTTTTGCCTTTTTGCGAATTTCGCTGGAAATTCTGGATTTTTTCAGCAAAGCGTAACAGGAGAAATTTGCCCATCACTACTGGTCACCAACTAAAGGTGGCCATACACGGACCGATAAAAGCTGCCGACAGACTGTGTCGGCAGCTTATTGGCCCGTGTTTGGGGGCCCCCGACAGGCTTCCCCGATCGAGATCTGGCCGAAAGTCGGGCAGATCTCGATTGGATGGGTTTAAAAATCCCGTCGGATCGCGGCTGCATCTGTTTGTTGATGCGGTCCCGCGATCCGACCCCCGTTTGCGAATGCTAGGATCCGATCGTTGGGCCCTAGGGCCCACGATCGGATCTGCCCGATATTGCCCACCTCAAGGTGGGCATATCGGAGGGAGATCCGCTCGTTTGGCTATATCGCCAAGCGAGCGGATCTATCCATGTATGGCCACCTTAAAGATCTACTGGTTGATCCCGATCTACCTTTTGGACACCCCTGTTAGATATAATACATACATACATTTTAGAAAAACCTTACACAGTGTCGGACTCCAGGGGCCCACCCAAAAACCTTTAGACCAAGGGCCCACCAAAAAACCTTAGTCCAGGGGCCTACTCTCAGTACTATTATTCCTTCGCTCCTCACTTAGCCTCTATTCTCCTAGTTGCTTTTCTTTACACACTATAATCTATTATTCCATCTATTAAGCCTCTTTGTTCTTATAGAAATGGGGAATGACCATGAAATAGGCCAAATGTTTAGCAGCATGAGGGGCCCACTGACACCTGGGCCCACTGGGAGTTTTCCTGGTGTCCCTGTGGGCCAGTCCGACACTGACTTAACAGTAGGGATTCACCAAATCCAAAATTCGGCCGAACCAAATCTAAATCCTAATTTGCGTATGAATTTTCATCACAAAACAAAAAAGTCAAATTTTTTCCCATGTTTTCCTTTCTCGACCCTAATTTGCATATGCAAATTAGGATTTGGTTCACTATTCGCCTGAATCTTTCACAAAAGATTCGGGGATTCACCCAATCCAAATTAGTGAATTTGGTGCATCCCTACTTAAAGGTCACCTTTTTTTATTGTGGCATCTACTATAACATTAAACTTTATGGGCCAACATAGGCCAGTCCTGCTTTTTGGGAACCTCTTTCCAATGCTCTTCACTTATCTGGTCCATATTTTAATATTTTGAGTATAATACTTGAGTAGCTGTGTATTGCCCTTTGTGCAATTGATTTGCTACTTCTGGATTAAGCATATTCTGTATATGTTACCTGATTCACCCCAAGACATTTTTACAGCTACCCCCTTTTTTATGGGCTATGTATGTCAATAGCAAACTGTTGTGGTCCATGAAACAATCTGTCAGAATATGGTTTCAAGGAGGTGTACCCACTATATCTGGGTTGGCCTGTGATGTGATTGGTTGATGTCTGTTTTTATTCTCCGTTATCAACCTCATTTTTCACATTAACTGTATATTCTCACAATACTTATGTCAAATAATCACAGAATGAATGATGGACCTGTGCTGGGTTATGAAGCTGATGTGGGACAGAAGACAACATTCCGACTCTGCTACCCTGAGTCTATGTTCTCAGACAGTTTGCACTATGATCCCAACACTACTGTTGTACTTTTGATGTTCAAGCCTCATGATGTCAAGTGGTTGTCAGAACTTCTCATGCACAAACGAGTGGTAAGTGTGGATGTGTGCTTCTTATAGAGCAGTGGTCCCCAACCAGTAGCTCGTGAGCAACATGTTGCTCTCCAACCCCTTGGATGTTGCTCCCAGTGGCCTCAAAGCAGGAGCTTATTTTTGAATTCCAGGCTTGGAGGAAAGTTTTGGTTGTATAAAAACCAGGTGTTCTGCCAAACAGAGTCTCAATGTAGGTTGACAATCTACATAGGGGCTGCCAAATGGCCAATCACAGCCCTCATTTGGCAACCCAAGAATATTTTTCATGCTTGTGTTGCTCCCCAACTCCTTTTGCTTATGAATGTTGCTCACGGGTTCAAGAGGTTGGGAATCCCTGTTATAGAGACACAGACTGAAGCAACAAAAAAGGAATATTTGGGGCAGACCATGCACCGTGCATTAAATGGAAGGAATTTCCAAAGCTGTATTTGTGAGCTGCATGGAGGCTCCATCTTTTCTACTTTGCTTTTACCTCCTGTAGTGTATGAGAAATAAAAACAAACCCAAGCACATAAGTTAAATGGAGCTGCAAAACAGTGGTAGGCTTGACCTGAAAATCATTCAGTTCTCTATTATTACCCAGTTGACTGTCCCCAGCCTAAGCATCTTCCACCATGTGACTCTTGAACATCAGGGATCCTCTCAACATGAGTTCAATATTTTCTTTACAGCATATCCTCATTGCTAGTAAACCAGATAATCAGATATGAAGAATCAAATCCTAGCATAGGAAAAGATAAAGCATATGTATTTGAGACAATAAGTCATATATACAGGTATGGGACCTGTTACCCAGAATGCTCGGGACCTGAGGTTGTCTGGATCAGAGCCACACGCGAATATTCAGGGACATTAAGTCGACCGCAACAAATCACCTCTTTTTCAGGCGACTAATCTCCCTGAAAAGCCTTCCTGCCAGCTAGGATCTAAATCGCCGGCGGGGTGGCACTCGGAGTGCTTCGTTTTCCGAAGTCGCCCGAAGTTTCCTCATGAGGCAACTAATCTCCTTGAATCTTCACATGTGTCTCTGCCCCTAGTCTGCTTCCAATAAGGATTAATTATATCTTCGTTTTGATCAAGTACAAACTACTGTTTTATTATTACAGAGATAAAGGAAATCCGTTTTAAAAATCTGGATTATTTGAGTGTAATGGAGTCTATGAGAGACAGTCTTTCCGTAATTCTGAGCTTTCTGGATAATGGGTTTCCGGATAACGGATCCTATACCGCTACTAGAGACAAATGTTTCATTGTGTATCATCTGTGATCCCTCCATAAGGAATCTTATGGAAGAAACTGTATTTTACATTTTTTTTTAAATGCAAGTATAAATGGATCCCTAGAACAGTAGTTGTTGGACCTTTTTTAGTTCAAGGCCATTTTGGAGGTTCAACCTACGGTCAGGACCCCCATTTACCTCATAACTACGTTACAGATAAAGGAAGGTACTACTTTATCAGTCATTCATCCTCCGTTTAAAAGAATCTCTAGGACACCAAATACGTTTTTACCACGTCTTGCTGAATTGACTACACTCTTACCCCAACTGACATTCAGGCTAAGACTCCCTGACACCACTCTGAGCTCCCTATGGCTGGCCAGCCTTACTATTTGGGTATCACCGCCCTAGAGAGTCACAAACAGGTAGGGATTGGTCGTTTTGAGACATTCACACCTGTGAATAATAATAATAGATGAACAGTCAAACGCAAAAATTGCACGCAGCTTGATTTTCATGCATCAGTTGCATCATGCTGTTACATTTTTTTAAATTTTTTTTAAAGGAGAAGGAAAACTATGGAGGCATTTTATTGCCAATAGATTAGCTGCAATAGTGCAAGCTAGAATGCTATATTTATTCTGTAGAATGTTTTACCATACCTGAGTAAAAAGCTCTAGAAACTCTCTGTTTGTTTAGAATAGGAGCTGCAGTATTAATGTGGTGTGACATCACTTCCTGCCTGAGTCTCTCCCTGCTCTGGGCTCAGATTACAGTAGAGAAGGGAGGGGTGGGGGGAGAGGAGCAAACTGAGCATGCTCTTGCCCAGGGCAAGGAGGTTTAAGCTGAAGGCAGGAAGTCTGATACAGAAGCCCATGAGTACACAATAGAAGGAAAGAAATGCAGTATTTCTTTTGACAGGGGACTCAGAGCAACATTACTTTGGGGGTTTACTGGTATATTAAGATGGACCTTTCTGATAAGGCTTACTTAGTTTTAACCTTTCCTTCTCCTTTAAGGATACCACAGCTGTAGCATAGAATTGCACCCAACTAGTTTCATGTCTCACCCTGTGGATAAATAGAGATTGGATGTAAAAGGAATCTGCTCAGATTACATTATAGTTCAGGTATATCCAAAATTGCATCCGGTTACCTGATACATGTGAGTTTATTCACTCACCCTGGGCATGTATGGAAGTGCTGTATCATGATTAGTTGGGCTCACCAATCACTAGTTAGATCATTGTGAATGTGAAGAAATTTGGCGAAATACTATAAGTACTTGCGTGTCTTTAGGGACTAGGGATGTACCGAATCCACTATTTGTGATTCAGCCGAATCTCAGAATCCTTGGTGAAAGATTCTGAACTGACTCCGAATGCTAATTTGCATATGCAAATTAGGGTCAGGAAATGAAAAAGTGGAAATTCTTCTTTTGTGACAAAAAGTCACGTGATTTCCCTACCTGTCCCTAATTGACATATGCAAATTAGGATTCGGTTCGGGTAGGCACAAGGATTCGGCTGAATCTGAATCCTCCTGAAAAATGCTGAATCCTGGCCGAATCCTGGATTCGGGGCATCCCTAGTAGGGACCAATGAGTTATATGTTTTATTTTGTACTGCAATCCACTGGGTATAAAATAAAAATTGAATGAAAATGGTTTAAATGTTCTGATTTCATTTGCTATTTAAATGACACATTTCCCTATGTGTGTGTGTCTAAATTTTGACTTCTCCCAAGACCTTTTCATGTTTTCTCTGCTAAATGTTTTGGACGCAAGCAAGTGCAGTAGCTAAAAGTTCCAGTAAATGCTTTGGCAGGATCATGTCCCCTCTAATCTCTTGATCCCTCTCTTGACAGAGCACCTATGGATTCTGGAGGAAACCAGCCTTGAGTCTGATCTACAAGCCCCACCAGCTGAGAGTGCTGAATCCTTTCATTCTTCGCCAAGTATCTCAGAATATATTGAATTTTCCAATCAACATTCCAAAGACAGAAGTGAGTTCACAATTTCTCATGCACTTGCTGAGTTTTCTACAGAATTGCTGAGTTTTCCACTGATAGTCCTTCTGGTAATGTGATGGGCATGCAAACCACAAAACAATCCTTCTTCGATTTCCTGAGTGTTTTACCTTCAGGGTCTCACAACCCACTGATCGATTGACACTTGTCTGATTGTTCCACTCAGGGCAGCCATTAGAAATCACCATACAACAACATTTTCGGGGCCCCGGCCCCAAAGCCCCGCCCCAGATCCCACCCACATCACAGTTAAAAGACCACACAGACATCAACACTAAAAAATGTAACCCCTCCCCACACACAAGTTATAAAAAGCTATTGGGGACTAGGGCCCCCCTATAAGTTAAAAAAAAATATTGCGCCAGGGGCTCCAAAGAACATTTTTCGAAAAAACATGCCAGGTCCCCCCTTACAAGTTAAAAAAAAAAATCGTCCCCCAAAGAACATTTTTTTAAAAAAAAAACATTTGGCACCTGGGCCCCCCTTACAAGTTAAAAAAAAAATTGGGACCCCAAAGAAGATTTTTTTTTAAAAAAATTGGTGACAGGGGCCTATACAGTATTGAAATAATACATTGGTGAACAGGGGATTAAAAAAAATAAAAACTCCTGGCTTCAGGACCACATTTCGGCTGTTCGGACCATAAGATATATTGGATCTAACTGTCAATGAATATCTGACACCCAACTGCTGCTTGAAGAGAAACAGATGCTGAGAGAGGAATAGGGAAGATAAATTTGATTATTTCAGAAACAATGCAGGATATTTAATCGATTGTATTTAATAATTTTCTCATTTCAGTATAATGCAGCTTAAATTAAATTTTTTATTTTTCACACTAGTTCCCCTTTAAACATTTGGATTATTTGGATAAAATGGAGTCTATGGGCACAGCCTTTCCGTAATTCGTAGCTTTCTGGATAACGGGTTTCTGGATAACGGATTCTATACCTGTATCTTTATGTCATGTGCAATTCTGATTAGTGCTGGGCAGTTTTCTGTTACCAAAATTATCCGGGGCTTCAAACTTCTATGCAATTGTTTCATTGTACTTGTGAATGATTAATGCTAATTAAACACAGGTCTCAGGCTCCTGATGAAAGGTTTGGTCTTCATGGGGGTTGATCACTTTTGTGACTGCCAAGCTCTTCCTGATCGATATCTGCCCAAGCACTTACATGTATGTTTCCCTTTCTTTAGAAATCAAGGCATCCGACAACTGGAATTATCGCCATCACCCTGGCTTTCCATATATGCAACGAAGTACATATAGCAGGATTCAAATACAACCTGACATCTTTAAACAGTTCACTACATTACTATGGGAATGAGACCATGTCTGCCATGGCTCAGGTAAGTCATTTCCCTGCAACTGATATGGAAAAGGATGTGTAATAAACGGCTTTTGAGGTTAAAGGAGAAGGAAAGCTTAAAAGTAAATAAGCTTTATCAGAAAGGTCTATATAAATACACCAGTAAACCCTCAAAGTAATGCTGCTCTGAGTCCTCTGTCAAAAGAAACAGCACATTTCTTTCCTTCTATTGTGTACTCATGGGCTTCTGTATCAGACTTCCTGTTTTCAGCTTAAACCTCCAGGGCTTGGGCTTGAGCATGCTCAGTTTGCTCCTCTCTCTCCCTCCCTCCTCTGCTTTAATCTGAGCCGAGAGCTATAAGTGAGCAGGGAGAGACTCAGGAATTGATGTCGCACCAAGTTAATACTGCAGCTGCTATCCTAAATAAACAGAGAGAGACTCCAGAGCTTTTTACTCAGGTATGGTAAAACATTCTGCAGAATAAATATAGTGCTAGCTTGCACTATTGTGGCTAATCTATTGGCAATAAACTGCTTCTGTAGCTTTTCTTCTCCTTTAAAGGAGTGGTTCGTCTTTAAGGTAACTTTTAGTATGTGATAGAATGGCTAATTCTAAGCAACTTTTTAACTGGACTTCGTTATCCATTTTTTATAGTCTTCACAGTATTTGCCTTCTTCTTCTGACTCTTTGCAGCTATCAAATGGGGGTCACTGACCCCATCTAAAAAACAAATGCTCTGTAAGGCTACAAATGTATTGTTATTGCTACTTTTTATTACTCATGTTTCTATTCAGGCCTCTCCTATTCATATTCCAGTCTCTTATTCAAATCAATGCATGGTTGCTAGGGTAATTGGACCCTAGCAACCGGATTGCTGAAATTGCAAACTGGAGAGCTGCTGAATAAAAAGATAAAGAAGTCAAAAACCTCAAATAAATGAAAACCAATTGCAAATTGTCTCAGAATATCACTCTCTATATCATATTAAAAGTTAATATAAAGGTGAACAACCCCTTTAAGTGAAAGGTATCTGTACTAGGGATGCTCCGAATTCAGGATTCAGTTCCGGATTCGGCCTTTTTGAGCAGGATTCGCATTTGGCCGAATCCTTCTGGCCAGCTGAACCGAATCTGAATCCTAATTTGCACAAAACACGGAAGTAAAAAACGTTTTCCTCTTCCCAGCCCTAATAAGCATATGCAAATGAGGTTTCGGTTTGGTATTCGCCCGAATCTTTCGCGAAGGAGTCGGGGGTTCGGCCGAATCCAAAATAATGGATTCAGTGCATCCCTAATCTGTACACCAATGTGTGATTACATATATGATCACATTTTTTGTTATGGTACGATGAAAAAGTAACAGACCCTTGTTAAAACAAACCCCCCCCCCAAAAGACAAAATAAGTTTGAGGTGTACTTTAATGTAGCCCTCTTAATACACAAAAAGCCAACCAATACCCTATGTCTATATATCTATAGATATAGACTCTCGCCCATCCTCTACCTACAAGTGCAGGTATGGGACCTGTTATCCAGAATGCTCTGGACCTGGGGTTTCCCATATAATCTTTCTGCAATTTGGATCTCCATAACTTATGTCTGCTAAAATATCATGGAAACATGAAATAAACACAGTGCCTTTAATAAGGATTAATTATAGGGATGCACTAAATCCACTATTTTGGATTCGGCTGAACCCCCGAATCTTACGTGAAAAATTACCAAACCGAATCCGAATCATAATTTGCATGTGCAAATTAGGGGTGGGAAGGGGAAAACATTTTTACTTCCTTGTTTTGTGACAAAAAGTCACATGATTCTCCACCCCTAATTTGCATATGCAAATTAGTATTCAGATCCGGTTCGGCCGGGCTGAAGAATCCGGGCGAATCTGAATCCTGCTTAAAAAGATGTGGTGCATCCTTTATTATTAATTATGTATTAGTTGGGATGAAGTACAATGTATTGTTTTATTATTACAGAGAAAAAGGAAATTCTTTTTCATATTTGAACTCTTTGATTAAAATGAAGTCTAAGGGTGACGGCCTTTCTGTAATTCGGAGCTTTCTGGATAATGGCTCCACATACCTGTAGCTCAACCTCTAGCTGGTTTATAGTTCAAGAGAATTCCATAATTCTGCTTATTACCCAGCTGGCAGCTTTTGGGAAGGAGGTGCTCTTTAATTGGAACTGACAGTTTGTGTTGTGGGTAAAATTCTGATTTATTTGCTTTCTCTGCTTTCCAGAACGAATATCACAACATCTCAGCAGAACAGATGATTATAAGGGACCTCGTTAAACAGAAAACAATTAAGAACTTGACGTGATACATGGTATTAACAAATCAGACACTTTTCCTATTTTTATATTTTTTTTTCTTTTTTTGTACCGTTAAAGTATTTTTGGGGGAAAAAAATCAAGACGGAGAAAGGAAAACGAATACCCCGTGTATTCCATATAATGGGAATGGGATATCGGAATCCCTCTTGTACATATGCAGCAAGACGAGCCAGCGGGATTCCTGCCCAGCGTTGGACTGGATAGGGTGTTAGTGCTGTAGCCAAGCTCTAACACTCTGAAAAATCAGATGTTTCTTCAAATATCTCTAATCTCCCAGATTCTCCCATTGGACTGATGACACCACGAGCAAAGATATAATAATGTACATTTGTATAACATTGGTTGGAGAAATATCAGTATTTTGCTGAAAAAATTTATACAATGTAGTAAAATGGTCAATATTGGATCCTGTCTCCCATAACCCAAAGCGACCAGTGAGCAGTTTGTTTATACTGGTTTATTGCCATTAGATTATGATGGGAAACATCTGATTGGACTGGATTAGAGGACAAACTTTGTCCATTGCAAAGTGTATGTTTAGAGTTGTTCTCTATCATGGAATGTAATGGAGCAGATGGACAAGCCTCGCATTCAGTGATGTACTCGTTGTATCGACCCCTTAAAGGACAAGTAAAACTTTTAAATAAGTGAATGTAAAATAGACGAGGGTGCTATTCTAACAAAATTTGCAATATACATTTATTATTTATTTTGTTTTTATTCCAAGATATTAAGGGATACATGTACTGTTAATATGAATGAATTTTGTTACAACAGCGCCACCTGCTGGTCAGTTTCCCATCAGTCTGACCACCAAGTAGTCAAGGAAGTTGTCAGGAGAAAGAAAGAGGCTGCTTTGGAAAGATTTGAGAAAGGTTTTTATTTTTTCCCTAAGCAGAAGAACATCAGAGCAGCCTCTTTCTTTCTCCTGACAACTTCCTTGACTACTTGATGGTCAGACTGGTGGGAAACTGACCAGCAGGTGGCGCTGTTGTAACAAAATTCATTCATATTAACAGTACATGTATCCCTTAATATCTTGGAATTAAAACAAACTAAATAATGAATGTGCACTGCAAAACGTCTTAGAATAGCCCCTTCATCAATTTTACATTTACTTATTTTAAAGGTTTACTTATCCTTTAACAACCATTTAAACAAGGGGCACTTTCGTTTTTTCAACGATGTTCAAAAACCCATTCGGGTTAAAGGGGATCTACACCCACACACAAAAAAAAGAATGTGAACTTACTTGTGGTTTACATTTCTTTTCTGTTTTTAGCGGTTTTAGGATTTGCAGTTGTAGACCGCTAATAGAACAGTTCTTTTCTAAAGAGCGTCAGTGGTCCAGACTGACCGCATAACCAATAAAAATGGAAAATTAATGTTGATTGTCACTGGTAACTCAGTTTTCATGTGGTTTTTGGGTGGGTTAGAGCCCTTTTTAAGGAGAACCCAACCCTTTTTATTAAAATTCCCTAACCCCCACCCTACATATAACCACATCTCTGCTCCCCCGCAGCCTAGGTGTTACCCTGAGTAAATGCCCTTAACTCTTTACTTAACCCTCGTTGCATATTCAGGGCATCGGAGCCATCTTCTTCTCTTCGGTAATCTTCGGGTCTTCTTCCGGCACTTCGCCAATTTGCGTGGCTTTCGGCGCATGTTTTGTTGTGCAGGACTGGAAGATTGCGCCAACTTCAAACGCGCCGATTCACCACTCTCTTCCCAAAGATTACCGAAGAGAAGAAGATGGCGCCCGTGAACTCCTTTGCCCTGAATCTGCAACGAGGGGTAAGTAAAGAGTAAGGGGCATTTACCCGGGGTAACAGGCTGTGGGGGAGCAGGGAGGGGGTATGGGATTCTAATAAAAAGGGTTTGGTTCTCCTTTAAGAGATCAAATTGCCAGTCTCTAGTTGGTATTTGCCACAGAATGTTGAGTTGGCAGAAACCCCCTAGAATAATAGATGGTATCCGGCACTATGATTTAAATAGTGAATATCTCCTAAGGGTAATGGCACAAATAGCATAAATACTGGCAGTGGAGGTGCCAACGCCCTAATAGTTGTTAAAGAGGCAGCTTTCACCTTCAATTTTAGTTTAAATGGAGATAATGAGCTCAGTATAAACAACCTTGCCCCCCTTGTTGCTCCTGAGTTTGGCATATAGATAAGGGGGTTTATATGTACACTGGGTAAAATGATAAACTACCTTCTCCCAAGGCTTCTCACAAGAACCTCAAACTCGCTGCTCTCTGTTTATCCTTTTTTAGCCCAAGAAATCTTATAAAAAGAATATAGAAAGTCTTTTTAGCACAAGTTCCGAGCTCCTGTTGGAGCGTGAGGGGTATACTGCTCTTTTTAGTGCTTCCCACGTGCTAATAGAACTGCCTTTATGATTAGGTTAAATATTGGTTCAATAAAACAACTGCAATCTATTGGGATTTTGGATTTACATCAAAATTGCTGCCTGCCAGGGATATACCTATACAGCGCTACGCAATATGTTGGCGCTATATAAATACATGATAATAATAATAAGAGGCAACACCAGGGGAGATCCTTGCCTAGGGGTGGCATGAAGTGCAGTTCTATATTGTTCTTGGGTATGTGTTTATCTGTGGCTCATTATCCAAAACTGCCAATTTGTGTCTGGGTGGCAACCGATCGCAACCAATCAGTGATTAGCTTTGTACAAACAGCTGCCAATAGATCAGTGAAGAAAACACTATTGGTCACTGCCCATGTGCAAATGTGCCAAGTGTTGGTAAGTGAGGGTGTAACTAAGAGCTGCTGGTGGTGGTTAATTGCCAGTCGGTGCCTACAGCCCTTTGGATGGAGAAATCACTTTTGTTTTGTTTTTTTGGGCAATGAAAGAGAATTGCTAGACACTATATCAACCAGTGACACTTGCGTTTGTAAATAGTTTTGTTTTGTATATTATATATTAATTTAAACTGCTGTACTTCTCTGGAATTCTGGTTGGAGGACACAGACATTTGTTGTATACAGAGAACAAGGTGACTATTTGGGAGCACCGAAATGAGAACACGCAGGAGAGCAGCGTCATTTCTACATATCCTTTGTGACTGTGCGGCGATACCAATAAACGTACATTTCAATGCTGTGTTTCTGGTTAAATCTTTATGACGCAGATTCGATTTTCAAACAAGGCCACCGCTGAACCAATCATAATACACGGATATCTGTCTGCCGACCTCACACATACTAAATATTATTGCTGTATGTCGAGGTTGCATATAAGTCAATGGGAGAAGTCCCAATGATTTTTTGATGTTTGCTGGGTTTCATGCAAAGTTTTCGTGCAAAAAGCATAAGAAATCTGAGTTTTTGAGTGAAAAATCCGAAAAAAATGTTGAGAAAATAGTGAAAATCTGATTTTTTTCCAGCAAATTTACGGGAAAATGTAATAATAAATAAGCGTAAAAAACCAGAGCGGATTTTTAGCAGAAAATATTGAGATAAATTCAGACTTAGATACATAATCCCCCAGATGCCCCTAACGTTTTACTTACCCCTCGGTGCAGATTCAGGCATCGGAGTTCACGGGCGCCATCTTTGGCCGATTCATAAATCTTTCAGAATGAGACCGGCGTTACCTCAATTTTCGTGAGTTTCATCACATGTGCAGTTGACGCGAAACAGAAAATTGCTCCAACTGCTCATGTGCCAATCCGCTGGTCTCATTCCGAAGATTTCCGAAGAGAAGAAGATGGCGCCCGTGAACTTTGCTGGACAGAATCTACACGGAGGGGTAAGTAAAGACTTAGGGGCATTTGCCTGGGGTAACAGGCAGTGGGGGAGCAGGGAGGGGGTAGGGCATTTTAATAAAAAGGGTTTGGTTCTCCTTTAAGAGATCAAATTGCCAGTCTCCCAAACCCAAACATTAAAAAACCCCTTCCCCCCTACCCTACATAGACCCCCCTCCCTCCTCCCCCTCTTATGCTGGGGGGAGGAGGGAGGGGGGTCTATGTAGGGTAGGGGGGAAGGGTTTTTTTAACGTTTGAGTTTGCGTCTCCTTTAAAGGATTGAACTACTGGGTGTGATGTAGAGGCGGCTGTGATTGTTCGGATAAGACTTACAACAATGGAGAAGGAGCACTCACCGGGGGTTGGAAGTATTGGGGAAACTTAAATTTGTCATAGTAGCTGGTTTTTTAAAGGCTAGATTGCTTAAACGAAGTTAATTTTAGAGTTTCCCAAATTTTTCACCGTTTCGTGGATTTTGCAAGAAATTCACATATTTTTGGACGAAACGGGAGAAATTTGCCCATCACTTCTTTCTCTGTCACACAAACCAAGAACACAAAACTACTGACACTAATGTTCAAAGCGAAGAACTTCTCTCCAGGTACTCACCAAGTTGCTAATAGGGATGTAGCGAACTGCCGATTTGATGTTCGCGAACGCCGGCAAAAAATGCGAACGTTCGCGGACAGTTCGCGAACTTCGAACACCCGCTAAAATCGTTCGATTCGAACGATCGAAGGATTTTATTCATTCGATCGAAGGATTTTCGTTCGATCGAAGGATTTTCATTCGAATCGAACGATCAAAAACCATTCGATCGAATGCTTTTCATTCGATCGAATGCTTACAATCGTTCGAACGAATGGAAATCGTTCGATTTTTAGCAGTCGAAGGAATTCGAATGGTCGAATGGTCGAACGAATCGAACGCGAACCCAAATTGGCGAACGTCGCGCAACGTTCGCGAACATGACGCGAACGGTCGAAGTTCGCGTGAACAAGTCGCCGGCGAACAGTTCGCTACATCCCTAGTTGCTAATTGTATTTGCTTCTTGCCTCTTCACTCTTACCTCTGCACCCCCTCCTCTGGAATTGCCTTCTGTGTTCCATCTCTTAATCTCTTAAATGATCTTTTTAAGACCAATTTTTTTAGAGACACTTATTCTGATCCAGGGCTGGATTTTGGGATGTCCCAAGGCCGCTGGGTCCTAGTTCCCCCTCGAGCGTGGGCCTGCCCTCATTTATCCTAACATTTCTTCACTGGACACTATATGCTACCAGTATGCACACTAGCATTCCCAAAATATATTTAGCCAAAACTTGATTCCAAGATTTAATAATAATAATAATAATAATAATAATAATAATAATAATAATAAAAAAGATGATTTAAGTTGTGGGTTAGGTCTGTTTCCAGAGATGGTCGTTGATGTTGAACCTTATCCGCTGGCCCACCTGCAACAGTCTAATTCTCTGTGCTCTCCCCTTTTGCTCTCTCTTTTTGGTTATTTTGCTTTTTCTCCCCCTCTCTCCTTAACTCGTTCTTCACACCCCTTGATCGTTGATTCTTTCTGCCTTTTCATTCTGCTCAGTGATCACCCTTGTGACACCACAGTATAGTAATAAAATTGTTCTACATGCATAACATGCATTCATTTTGCTATCATTTTGCAATCTTGTCAGTCTAAAGGAGACTATATTTGGCAGTAACCCTTGATTTTTATGCAACCAAAACTTCAAAGCCAAGAAAAAAACTTCCAAGCCAAGAATTCAAAAATAAGCACCTGTTTGAAGCCACTGGGAGCAACATGCAAGAGGTAGGTGAGCAACATGTTGCTTGTTAGGCACTGGTTGGGGATCATTGATGCAGAGCCATTACGTTAATGGGTAGTGAGAACTAGGGCCTTAAAGTGGATTCCGCAGATACCTCTATTGTGGCTTAATTGGCATCCCCTCGTGCTTGTGCTGCTCCCCAACTTTTTTAAACAATGGAATGTGGATCATGGTTAAAAAAGGTTGGGGACCCCTGATCTGCATGGATTTATTAACCCAAGGCCACACATTTAATTAACATAGGGCTATTTGCAGATTGCAGTCCTTAAGAAATAAAACGTAAGCAAAAGCACTGAAGGGATCAGTGTTAGGCCTAGTCATCCTACTTTTTCCTTTAATTAATGACATGGTAGGTGTTCTGGAAGAAATGAGGGATACATATAGACAGATCTTCTCATTCAGCCTTAAAAATGAACAAATAACTTTGATGGCCAAACTAGGAAATGCAGGCCATAATCCAATCAATCACACAAACAGCTGGATCATTTGTGTTCCCCCTATGAAACCATTTATTGGGCAAATGGATTTACCAGATGCAGGACTTTGGCTCTTTGAAGCTCATTACTGTTGCCTTGTCCAAAACAAGTGCCCTGTATAAGGACAAGGTATAAGACCTTCTGCAGTTATAGAGAAAGAAGCATGAGCTATAATATTTAAAATCTTAAGATTATCATTTGGCAACAGCCACATAAAAATGTAAAAAGTTGGGGAGCAATGCAAACATGAAAAAGTCTCTGAGGATTCCAAATGGGAACTGTGATTGGCTATTTGGTAGCCCTCATGAGAAGCCTACAGGAAGCTTTATTTGGCTCTACACCTGGTTCTTATGCAAAAAGACTTGCCTCTAAGCCTGGAATTCAAAAATAAGCACTTGCTTTCAGGCCACTGAGAACAACATTCAAGGGGTTGGTGAGTTGCTTGTGAGCCACTAAATGGGGATCATGGATATAGAGATTGAACATGTGCAGTGGAAGAACTTGTCACAACACTGCATTTGTTGATCGAGTTTCTGGTCCATATTGATCTGAGATAAGCCCATTACCAATAACAACTCTGTATCCATTACAGGTCTAGGTGCAAAGGTCTGGTTACAGCGAGAAGGCATCGTATCACCAGTAACAAAGACTCAAAACAAATTAAAAGAGCCATTTCACAGAAATAAAATTAAAAATTTATTAAGATACTTCTCCAAATCCATACAAAATTTTTTAAATACAAAAGCATTTGTTGTTCTATAACATCTTAATTTTTTCCCCTCTGGAAAGCAATCTAGAAATTGCCAGTTTTTGGATGAACATTGAGTTCCCCCTTTAACTACATTCATGGACATCATTTTTTTTTTAATCAGTGTTCTTAACCCATTTAAGAGTTAAATTATTTTTTAAAAAATGGGATATAATAAAAAAGGGATATAATATTTTTCCTTTTTTCTTTTTTAATTTAACAATAGAATTTCTGGCCTGTGATCGCTAATCACATTCTTTCTGGGGGGGAAAAAAAGTCTTTTTAAAACAATATTATTTAAATAAAACATAAATCATACGTTTAGCACCATCTTTAAAATACAGTCTTGAATATCGGTTGTATGTTTTTGTGCATTTGAATTAGAAATGTCGACACGGTCTGAATTCATGTTTTTTTCTTTTTTTTTTTTTTTTGTGTTCTAACAAAATAAATTATAATAGAAAATCAGATGTAGCCTGTTACATGTTTCTGGAAGATAGCACCGTCATGTCTCATTTCAGTTGCACAATAAAGAAAGAAAAAGGCCTCCTTATAAACCCATCACAACTATAATATATATATTAACCTCCCTTTCAAACCATCACAATATATATTATAACTGTGCTCCATATGATTAACTTCAAATGCTTTTATTATATTTTTATGTAGTCGCCATATATTCTAGTGCATTTCATGTAAGCTATAGTTTTAAAGGTATGTACTAAACCCAAGTCAAATGCAACTTGTTTGGTATTTCTATTGCGTATATTGATGGCCGGGGCAGCCTAGTTGTCTTCTATAATACTGTCTGTAGGAAGTTAGTGAAAGTTTATTAGCAGCAATTGTATGTCAGATCTTTATGTATCCAATGATAGTTATTCTAAAACTCTAAATACAGCGCATGTAATATGAGTAGGACATTGTTGGATCCTGATCTCAAGTTAATGGTTATCATTGAGCCAAACACACAAGTAGAAAATCCAGATCAGGAACAAGCAACCCAACAACGCCCCAGTTCTTCACAGAAACTCTCCCTCTATGGCAGTTTGATGGTAGGAATTAATGGTGGGGCGCCAAAGTTTGCTTCGTCCTTGTTCTGTTAATGTATTTATTATTACATTAATTTATTTGTTTAAAGGGTCCAGGTTGTTTCAGCTAGTATGGCAGCTCTAGATCACTAAAGTAAATGTCCATCAAGTTTCTTCTCCATCTTCATTACTTTTCGACTATCCTACTTTGTGTGGGTTCTTCCTTTAACCCTATTCTACTTTGTTAGGGTGCAGAGTTAGCATGAACAAGTGGAGAAAGTGTACTCTATGCAGGGCCAATGATGTCACTTGAAAAGATGATGAGCTCATAAAGCTACTGATCTTGCATAGCTGGTGTATAATTACTAGGGTGCTCCAGTTCTGCTCACTCCTACACCATCTAGGCCAAGGGTCCCCAATCTTTTCTACCTGTGAGCCACATTTAAATGTAAAATAAGTTGGAGAGCAACATAATCATGCAAGAAGTTCCTATGGGTGTGAAACTTGCCTCTATGTGGACTTGCAGCCTATAAGAGGCTCTTTTTGGCAGTACACATGGTTTTTGTACAACTAAAACTTGCCTTCAAGCTAATTGGGGATGCCAATTAAGGGCTGTGATTGGCTACTTGGTAGCCCCTATGTGCACTGTCAGTCTAAAGGAGATTATGTTTGGCAGTACCCCTGATTTTTATGCAACCAAAACTTCAAAGCAAAGAAAAAAAACTTCCAAGCCAAGAATTCAAAAATAAGCACCAGTTTGAGGCTACTGGGAACAACATCCAAGGGGTCGGAGAGCAACATGTTACTCACGAGCCACTGGTTGGGGATCACTGATCTAGGCTCTTCTGGCCTCCATGAATAAATCATGATGCATACTGTATTTTTTGGTACAAACCAGATATTTACCGAGCTCGTGGTTATACTTAATGTTGATACTTAAATGCCCCAGAAATATTCTCATCAAATCAGTCTGATGCTTATCTCAAATCCATTTATTTTGGTTTTGTTCAACTAGTGTTGGAATAAAATGCAGAGTAAAACAGTATTAAACATCTAGGCCATTGCTCTTGTAGTTGGTCACCAACGATTTTCTAAGCGGTGTGTGTGTTTTATATATTTATATGACTGCTTTTATCAATGTGCATCGTCTGTAGTAAAATAGTGGATTTGGCATATTTTAAATGTTTAACAATGAGAATTTTGTTTTATGTCAGGGGTCGTTCATCAAAGTATGATGGCACAGATACATACATTTGTGTGGAGAACATTTCCTCTTCAAGTTTTGTGGGAGTTTTTCCTGTGGAATTCTCCATAGACAACCAAAGAACCACACCACTAGTAGTCATTAAAGAAAGATGTTGTCTAGGAAGAATGCCTAACCCAATGCAGACCATTGGACAGTGCCCATTAACATCTAAACAAAGATGGAGTGTTTTGTAGACACAATATTATCTGCCCTCCCAGTTTTATGTTCTATACTCCTTTCGCAAAATAGCATATTCCCCCATTCAGGCTAAACTGAGTGGCGTTAAATGAGGTGAATATCAACAATCTCTAGAAGTTAAGGATCAGTGCATCATCCACCTGTACCATAGGCCATCGATAAATGAAATTATCGTTCATATTCAAAGGCTTTCAAAGATCTGGCCATTGTTAGTAGAGCACCATCTACGAAAAAGGTCATGGTAAGAGGATGGAATTAGAATATCAACACAACATTCTTGGGTTGTTTGTTTTTTTTTCCTAGTTCGTCATTTTTGTTTTCTTTGTTGGAACAACGTAGAGTTCTGAAGGACCTAGCTCTGTACTTATGCACGGTCATTTCTAGCATGTGCCAAGACACATTAATGATATCAGGCTGGGCAAGACCTTAATATAATGTAAATAATAATTCTCTCCCTTTGTACATACTGTGCATACAACCAAAAAATGTGACTGTGCTAAAAGATGGTCCCACTGCCAGATAATGTCCTGCTTTACGTTGTACAGGTAGCACAGGGCAGTTGAACATTATATAAAATTTAAAAGCAAAATGAACATTTTGTTTTTTTAATCTTCTTTTTTGTGTATTATTGTTGCTCACATGGGATACAATAAAAATCCAGAGAATGATGAGTGAACGTACTGGCCGGCATACAGTCCAGCTGCTTGATCTGAAGGCATCTGAATGTAGACTTGATCTCCATACATCAGAGGGAGCACTGCACTCCCTGAGGCTTGGTCAAGATATCCCTTTTTGTATTCATCATACGTGTACATTACTGGCTCATTATTCTTGAACAATGCAATCCAAACATTGGCACCTTTACAATGGACATGGTAAGAAAAGTAATAAATTCCTGGAAGTTCACATGTGAACACGCCAGTAAGTGGATTGTAGCCATTTCTGCCGTTGTATAACAGTTTCTCAAACTTTATAGGTTCCCCCACTAAAGGAAAGGGAGTGGTCAGTTCAGCAGTGAATGCTGGCATTTCGTAAATGTTTCCTCCATTTTTTCCTTTTTTCCCTGTATACTCATGAGGTGTTTTTACTCCATCAATGGCTCCCATATTTGGCAAATACTGTCCCATACCTGGGGGCGTAGGTCCGATTTCTGCAGGACGGCCAGGTTCACCTGGTGGTCCTGGAGGTCCTGGCAAACCAGGTGGCCCTGAGGGACCAGTTGCTCCAGGTGGTCCCACAGGGCCATGGGGTCCTATTGGGCCAGCTACACCCACGCCAGGGAGACCAGGTGCACCTGTCAAACCATGTTCTCCCTTTGGACCTGGGAGTCCAGGAGGACCTATTGGTCCACTTGATCCTGAAAGGCCAGGTATTCCAGGAGCACCTTGTAATCCTAGTTCACCAGGCATCCCAGGTTCTCCTTTGGGTCCTACCAGCCCAGGTGTGCCCGGTGGACCAATTAATCCCTTGTGCCCTGCTTCTCCTTTTGGCCCTGTTGGTCCTGGCAATCCCCTGAGACCCGGGGGCCCTACCTCACCAGGAAAACCTTGTATACCTGGAACTCCCTGTAATCCTGGTTCGCCTTTAGGTCCTATTGGTCCATCAGGACCCTCCTTGCCAGGCTCTCCAATTGGCCCTGGAAATCCAGGTACTCCCTGGGGTCCTACTGGTCCAGGCGGACCTGAAGGGCCAGGCTCGCCTTGTAGCCCTCCTACACCAGGTTCACCTTTATCACCTTTATCACCTATGGGTCCTATTGGGCCAGGTGCACCTCCAAATCCACGTTCTCCTTTAGGGCCAGTGAGACCTGGTTTACCTATTCCTGGCAGACCAGGTTGTCCTGGTAAACCTGGTAATCCTTGGTCACCTTTACCACCTGGTAAACCAATTTCACCTGAAAATCCATTTGGACCTGGTTTACCAACACCAGGAATACCAGGTGGGCCTTGTAGACCTGGTGGCCCCATAGGACCTGTTGGACCTTGTTCTCCTTTTAACCCAGGGTGCCCTGGTGGCCCTTTTGGTCCTGGAAAACCAGCCATACCAGGTTTTCCAATGCCAGGAAGGCCGGCTTGGCCTGGAGCCCCTTGGGGCCCAGGAGGACCTTTAAGTCCAGGTAGTCCTGGAACACCAACCCCCCTTTCTCCCTTTGGACCCATAATCCCAGGGATTCCTGGTGGCCCTTTTAATCCTGGTTCACCTTTTGGTCCTGTATGTCCTGGTAAGCCCTGCTCACCTGGCTTTCCAATGCCTGGTCGACCTGATGGTCCAGATTGTCCTGGTTGCCCTGGCAATCCAATGTGTCCTAACTCTCCCTTTGGCCCTTGATCTCCCTTTGGGCCAGGCATTCCAATGGTGCCAGGCTTTCCAGGCATTCCTGGCATTCCGGGTTTGCCTATACCTGGATGACCAGGTAGGCCTGGGGGTCCTTGATGTCCTTTTGGTCCTGGTAGTCCTTGTCCATGTACCCCTGGAGGCCCAGGTGGTCCTCTTATGCCTGGTTCTCCTGAAGGACCTGGTTCCCCACGCTGAGCAGGCATTTGGTAGTCTGGTGAAACAAAATATAAAAATAGGAAGTTATTTAATATTCTTATCACCTTATCTTGGTACTGGCATGTGATCTATTATTTCAAGTTTTTGGCACACATAACTAGCATTTACCACAACGTCCAATTTTTTAATTAATTCCCTTTCTTTGTAATACTATAACAGTAACTAGTATTAGTACGTTGTGGTTACCAAGTTGCTAAATCAACGCTGGTGGGAAAAATCTATCCCATTTTATTTTCTGGTTTTGGTAAAAGCAATTTATAGTTCCTTTACCAAGTTTATGTTTTTGAACCCTTGAGGCCCTCATATGTATCTCACCACCAGATATCTGGGATAAAAAGGACATATTTACAAAGGGTGGTAGAGAAATCGTGGTTTAAAGACTACCAATCAGTAAATTCTTGATTGTATCTGGATTCCTTGAGGTACCAGAAGATCAAGTTTAAATATGATGACTATTGCAACCAACTAGTATAATGATACTTATACTAACTGTTGATTTTGGTCATGTAAGATTGATCGCTAAGTCTGAGTGAAGTGCCATACGTATGAGAGATATCCATAAGTCGCATGAGAAAACACCATTTAAATGCTCCTCCTTTTGTCTCCAAGACTTGTTCTGAGACCAGTTCCAGACAGATTAGTTGCTCAGGTTAGCTGGATTACCTGGTACACTTTGATATTCAAAAAGTGCCGTGATTCTCAAATTATTTAAAATAAGGGATTTACTGGACCATGTAAGGACAGTTGCCTCTTTAGGGCTCTTACACATGAGCGTTCCGACCTGCGCTCCCCTGCGTTCCGTTTTTTGGCGTTCAGCCGCAGGGGAGTGCAGGAATAGACGCAAGTAATTATTTGAAATGGGGCTGTACTCACTCAGGCGCATGTAGGCGCCGAACGCAGGTTCAGACGCAACATGCTGCATTTTTCCTGCGTTCGGCGCCTACACGCGCCTGAGTGAGTAAGTGTCAAATTAGCCCTTGTGTTTTCGATAATCGTGTTTTCGATATTTTCTTGGTTTTTCCGCACCTTCTAACCACCCATCCCCAATGTTTAGAAGTCCTTTAATCTTAGATGTGCAGACAGCTCTTAAAAATGAACATGAATTTGTACCAGAAAGAAAGGAACTGCAAAGAAGAGCTAACGAGCCTTTTTAATAAATATAATTAGATTGTGTGTGGAACTTGGAAACCATGAAAGGAATAATTAATGCCTTAAAAAAATGTTTTTGATGAGTGCAAATAAATTCATTCAAAATGAATTCATTGGGGCTCATTTATAAACACTGGGCAAATTTGCACCTGGGCAGTTAGCCATAGCAACCAATCAGATGATTGCTTTTAGTGTTCACCCTGCAGCTGACAGTAAAAAGCTAATCACTGATTGGTTGCTATGGGTTACTGCCCAGGTGCAAATTTGCCCAGTGTTTATAAATGAGCCTCAATTGTGTCCACACTTTGATGTGTTGCGATAATTATATCTTGCGATAAACAATTGAGTTAATAAAGTGCAATAGACTAAAGGCTGCTAATTACGTAAGAGTTTGCATTCTACTAGTCTGTACAAGAAGGAATCACTCAATAAAACATAACATTTAATAGTTTATTTAAAATCAAAAGAGGGAAGTAATGAAATATAAAAACACTTAAAAATATGATGTATCCTGATCTGGTTTCACAGTTGTGAAGGATTGCAGTATATCAGAGTATTGAAAATACTGGTCCCACCTAGATCATTACATCAGCCTATATGCCCTCTAATAGTGGTATGAGTTGGGGTGGGGAGCAGGAGGGTGTCTATAGTAAAAGAAATTAGGGAGCTCCCATTGTGGGAAAAACAACGGACCAACCAACACCTTGTATGCTGGAACTTGACGTATCGCACAAGTGGGGGCAGCCATTCAAGCACAGGATACACAGTAGATAACGATAAGTACTACTATAGTTTATATAATCAAGCTGCAGTGTAGCCATGGGGGCAGCCATTCAAGCACAGGATACACAGTAGATAACAGATAAGTACTACTATAGTTTATATAAACAAGCTGCCGTGTAGCCATGGGGGCAGCCATTCAAGCACAGGATACACAGTAGATAAAAGATAAGTACTACTATAGTGTATATAAACAAGCTGCCGTGTAGCCATGGGGGCAGCCATTCAAGCACAGGATACACAGTAGATAACATAAGTACTACTATAGTTTATATAAACAAGCTGTTGTGTAGCCATGGGGGCAGACATTCAAGCACAGGATACACAGTAGATAACATAAGTACTACTATAGTTTATATAAACAAGCTGCTGTGTAGCCATGGGGGCAGAAAATTCAAGCACATGATACACAGTAGATAACAGATAAGTACTACTATAGTTTATATAAACAAGCTGCTGTGTAGCTATGGGGGCAGCCATTCAAGCACAGGATACACAGTAGATAACAGATAAGTACTACTATAGTTGATATAAACAAGCTGCTGTGTAGCCATGGGGGCAGCCATTCAAGCACAGGATACACAGTAGATAACAGATAAGTACCACTATAGTTTATATAAACAAGCTGCTGTGAAGCCATGGGGGCAGCCATTCAAAGGAGAAAGGGCTCAGGTTACACAGCAGATAGCAGATAAGCTCTGTAGAACATAATGTTATCCACTATGTAACCTGTTCCATATATAGTGTTTTTTCAATTTCCATTGCTACACAGCAGCTTGTTTATATGAACTATAGTAGTGTTTCTGAAGCAAACACATCAGTTTTACCAGTGCAGGGCAACATTACATGATGTTTTCATTACTTTAAAACACTTTAATTTTTTGGTGTTACTGTTCCTTTAACTACTACTATAATGAATTTTGTAACAACATCGCCACCTACTGCTCAGTTCCTAACTGTACAGTAAAAGAGATGCACCTTCAGATATAAAACAGAGAACAGTTCTGATGTTGTTCTGCTCAGGAAAGAGATGGGAAAGGGCATCCGAGGCTTCTGATCTCTTTCCTGAGCAGAGCTACATCAGAACTGTTCTCTGTTTTCCTTCTGAAAGTGTATCTCTCTCTCTCTTTGGCTGTACAGTAACTGGAAATAACCAGCGAGTGGTCATTCGTTATCTTTGCATTAAATCATTCTAAAACTTAAAAAATAATCAAATTAAACGGCAAAAGTGCATAGAAAAGCACCCTGAGCAATTTCATGTTAAGTTTTTTGTTTAAAGAATTACTTATCCTATAAAATGGGACAAAGTTTTATACATACTATGTGAACGCACTGCTAAGAAGCACTAATAAATAAACTGGGTACATTGGTTCATAGATACGTTTTTTCTTTAAAGAGTGCAACAAATCTATAAATTTTGGAATCTGTGGAATGCAGTATCCTCCGGAATTTAAATCTTAATTTGTTTATGTAATTACGAGTACAACTCTCGCACAACCAGAAATATGAGGGCACCTTCCATCCAAAGGGAGAAACATGTAATGGTGTGAAAGGCCAAATATTTTGCATATAAATATAGGAAGAAAAGAATGGCCTATAGTGGGTCCCAAGAATGTGCATCCATCTTAGACACTGATATTAGTCCAGCTAAGTGAATCAGTTCTGGAACCGTCAAATACATCAATATTAGTTAAGTACTAATAGTAGCGGCACCATAACACAAACTTTCTTTCCAACGCATAATCTCATAGGAATTTATACTATAGAGCAGTGATCCCCAACCAGTAGCTCGTGAGTAACATGTTGCTCTCCAACCCCTTGGATGTTGCTCCCAGTGGCCTCAAAGCAGGAGATTATTTTTGAATTCCAGGCTTGGAGGCAAGTTTTGGTTTCATAAAAACCAGGTGTACTGCCAAACGGAGCCTCAATGTAGGTTGACAATCCACATAGGGGCTACGAAATAACCAATCACGGCACTTATTTGGCACCCCAACAACATTTTCCGTGCCAGTGTTGTTCCCCAACTCCTTTTACTTCTGAATGTTGCTCATGGGTTCAAAAGGTTGGGGGTCCCTGCTATAGAGCTTTCCTCCCTGGTTTACATTTTTTCCTTTGGTTCACAAAAAAAATGTCTTTGGGACACATTATTTTTAATGCAGATATTAAAAGTTATGTTTTAACTACTACAATGACACTTTTGGGCAATATGATGGGTTGGTGCAACTTATAGGCCATTCTTTTCTTTTCTTCCTATATTTATATGAGTATAACTCGCAAAGTGACATCCTCTGGAATTGGAATCACATGAAACTAAAGAAAAACTCTGGGATTTGGCTGTATCCCAAGCAGAATTTCTAGATGTAGGAGCAGCCTAGGGCACCACCAGATATTGCTCTAGTTACAGTGATCCCCAACCAGTAACTTGTGAGCTCTCAGTGGCCTCAAAGCAGGGGCTTATTTTTGAATTCCAGGCTTGGAGGCATAAAAACCAGGTATACTGCCATACAGAGTCTCCTGTACCAGTCCATATGGGGCTACCAAACAGCCAATCATAGGCCTTATTTGACATCCCCATGGACTTTCTCATGCTCGTGTTGCTCTCCAACTATTTTGACATTTTAATGCCAAACAGATCCTTCTTTAGGCTGCCAGTCCACAAAGGGGCTACTAAATAGCCAATCACAACCCATATTTGGCACCACCCAGGAATATTTTTCGTGCTTGTGTTGCTCCCCAACTCTTTTTAATTCTGAATGTTGCTCACGGGTGAAAAAGGTTGGGGAAACTTGCTCTAGGACTTGGGATACTTATGTAATATCACCCAAGTTCCCTCCAAATACTGAACCACATTCTGACCCTATTTCACATTTGTCTATAATCTAAAAACCAATTGTATCGCTCTTTTTGCAAAGTCTCCCGTTCAGCCGTGCATTGCTGTACAACCACATACAGTAACTGTCAGATTTGGTTTGACTAAACAGTTAGAATTTGGCCAAAACAAAAACCCAAACTGAATGCTAGATTTGGCTCATCACTAGTGTCATGCCAGGGCCACCTTGCACTGGCATTTTAAAAGTTAATACTTAATTACTCAGTCTCAGGCTCACACAGAGACCCTTTATTGTATATCTCACCAGGGGGCTGTGGAAGGGTGACATCCATATCTGTCATCTGAGACGGTCTGGAGCCACACCATTTGGGCAAGGAAGCTGGGCCAGTCTGTTCTTTGATCGGCTGATCAAAGAACAGAGCTGTGGACCTAGAGCAGCAGGGGGGGATAGCTAGTAGAAAATTATGGATTATAGGAAAGTATCCATATCTCCTGTGTCATAGGATTCACAACCTCATAACTTACATATTGGTTATGAGGAGGTCACATGCTTCCTAACAATACCAAACAGGGCTAGCCTATACCCACCTGTTAGGAGGGCTGGTTCCTGGGGGACTGGAAAGTGGGAACCTATTAGTGTTTGGTATTGTTCTTCTTGCCCACATATGAATCACAGCCTGCCCATGTTTTTATTATAGTATTGGGTACTGGCAAGTACCAATATTATATTAAGGGATATTGGGGAATATTGCCTGAGAGTAGCAAACCCCCTGCAGGGGGTCGTAAATGACATGTTCCTGGGCACTCCTACCTCATGCATAAGGTAATGAGGGGAGTGTCCCAGCAGGAAATAAAAAGGTGACATTCCCAATATCACATTGTCATACAAGGAGGCTCCATTTATTCAGTGGATTGTATGTCCAGCTTCCAACTCGTGCCTCAGAGGAAATACACTGACTACTTCAAAACTTGGTAAAGTAAGGGTTTTCTTTGTGTTTTTACTCCCTTTTATTTTATTTACTGTATTTGCAACTGTGTGTCATCTTTGTAATATCATTGTTTTATATATATATATATATACATATGCACTGTTTCTTTTAAATATTAAATATCATTTAATACGTTAGTCCTTGTGCTCTAAACGAACTCATTGCCCATATGAATGCTTGTGCCTACGTGTGTGAACTCTTCGTATGTGTGGAAAGGGAAAGTTGCCTATTTGTATGTTGGATAATTAGTACGGCTAGCAGGAAAGTGTGTTTGAATGTAGATTAACCCTTTGGCTGCTGGAGTGCTTGTTAGACTAGTAGGATCTTACCCTGAGTAACTACCATAGGAGAGAGTGTTTGATGCATTGTGTAGTGTGAATTATTACCTGTTATAGAGGGCAGGGGAATAGTCACATTAGGTTTCTATCGCCTGTTAATGATAGATGGTGGCAGCGAATGAACTTTGTGGGTGTTGGTGTGTTTTTGGGGTGTCTGTTGTTAGTCTAACCTGTGTGTAAGGTGATTGAGAGACTGATTGTAACCCCTTGTAGCTAAACCCAAGAGTTAAGTGTGGTTGAGTGAGTCGTTTTTGTGACTACTAGCTAATACTGCTATTAACTATGGCAACATGTGAGAAAATCATAGTTGGGTAAGAAATACGGAGGAACTCCATGGGCGATTTCAGTGCGATCCGATGCGCTGCACATTACTGAAATGAACAGTAGGAACAAGAACAGCGAAAGAAAATTCAAATAAATATACAAATCCTAGAATTTTGCATCCCGGAGCATTTGGTGCTACTACTTGTAAATAAGAGTTTCTCGTGGTTTTATGTGGGACACTTATTGGGGACGTATTCTAACTACCCTTGAATGGGCATTGACCTGTTAGTTGCTTTAAACTGCTGGGGCCACATCCCCCTGCTTTTGCTGGCGTCATATCGGATGCAACGGAAGTAAGGTAAGCAACAGGAACTTCAGATGGTGTCGCAGCATTTGTCCAATGCGTGTCGCGTCGGATGAACGCTGCGACTTCATCCGACATTTCCATCTCTTACCTTTTTTTTCCGTTGCATTCGGCGTGACGCCTGCGTTTTTACGCAGCGTGTCGGAAAGTGCCGAAATCGCTCCTCCCTTAGTGATATGCGGGTCTGCCCTTTACTAGCTGGACACGTGGGTCGGGTGGGTTTGCGTTGACCTTGGTGCACCTCTCGCGGGTCTCGCTTACATTGCCTTGGAATATGTCCCCAATAATTTGAATTACTTTATTTTAATTTGGTTTTCTGTTCATTTCAGTAATGTAACTATATCCTGTGGGGCCCGGGTGCAGGCCGTGCAGCTGATTTTTGAGTCGGTTTCGCATGTGCAAGAACCGTCGGCAGGTCCTGAGGGGGTGCAGGCCCTAGTGCAGTCGCTCCCTACTGGTTCATTTATACAAAATGCAGAAAAGGTGAGTCAAAACCAACCATTTTATTATTCAATGAGTGCTTAAAGGGACCTGTCACACAGACATAAAAAGCTGTATAATAAAAGCCCTTTTCAAGTTAATCATGAAACCCACGTCCTTTCTTTAATTAAAATATTCATACCTGTTATAAAAGGTATTTAAAAATCTCAGCTGTCAATCATCTATTGCCTGCCCTGCCTTGAGGTGGAGCAGGAAATTACTTTCACTTTCCATTCTGCACTTCCTAGATGTTACTGCTCTCCTCTAACCCCCCTTCCCTTCTCATTATCTAAATGTGTAGGCAGTGCATGGGCCTGTTCATGAAGTCCCCTACTCTGGCACATGAACAAGATTTTGGCATGATGCAGAGCTTGCCTTATGAACAGTTCCACAAAAATGGCACCGATCTGCTTGCTGTATTTGTGAATTTCAAGACTGAAGGAAACACAATTGAAATCATTTAACTAAAGTTTATTTTGCTTGACAAACAATAGAAATTAATTTGCAATGATTTTTTTTTAAGGTGATCGGTCCCCTTTAAATCCTTAAAGGATAAGTACACATTTTAAATTTTTTGTAAAATTGCTCAGTGTGTTTTTCTAATGACTGTTGCAATTCACATTCATTATTTTATTACTGTTTCAGAGCTATTAAGTTTTTATTAATTGCCAATATCATGATTTTAGTAACAACAGCGCTTCCTGCCCTGTCCCATCTCCTTCCTGAGCAGAGCAACATCACAGCACTTCTCTGTTTTCCTCTGTATAAATGTTAGACTGCACAGTCTCAGGAACTCACCAGCAGGTGGTGCTGTTGTTACAAAATTCATTATATTGCCAGTAAATAGGACAAAGATGAATATACATTGCAAAAGTGTTTATCACATACCCTGAGTCATTTTACATTGAATTTAAAGGTTTACTTTTCCTTTAAATATTTAGTTTGCCTTACAATTAGCTGTTCAGTGGATAATGCAATAACAGTTTTGCTCCCATGTTAGTAGCCCATAACAAGGCATTCACTGCTCTGACATAAACATGATTGCTGGTGCCTGTTTTTTTTAACAGCAAACAAGAAACGGATCCGCACACACGCTATGATCAGCAGTTGGGGGGACACCCCTCTTTATTATATCACCTCGTGATCACGAGGTGATATAATAAAGAGGGGTGTCCCCCCAACTGCTGATCATAGCGTGTGTGCGGATCCGTTTCTTGTTTGCTGTTGCTAAGGGACCTGGCCGGGGTCAACGGAGAACCAGCACCACCAACGCAGTGAGAGGAAAAGCGAGTGTGCGGTAGGAACATATATTACTGAGCCTGTTTTTTTTAACCATTTCTTTTCCAGTGCTTGGCACTGATCCAGAAACAGCTAATAGCTAAGCAACAGGCATTTCCAGCTTTGTAGAAAACCTTCATTTTTTTGACCACGCCCTTTTTGTGGCCACACCCCCTAATTACCATATTCATTTTACAAAATTTGGTAGGTTATGAAAGTTTGAACACATTTCTGCAGTTTTTATGTGTTATTACAAGTTTTGCTAATAAAGGTGAATTGCTGCAAGTTAGTGACGTGCGGCCGACCCGATACCCGTGGGACCCGTGGGTTTACCCGCGGGTCGGGCGGGTTCGGGCCGACCTAGCACGCTCCTTTCCAGGTGCGTATTAAGGTCTTCTTACTGCTCTCCCCGGACGCGACATTTCAAATGGCGACTTCCGGTTGAGTTTTTATAGAAGCTCACCTTAGCCTCGATCCGCCCCTTTTGGGACATCATCGGTGGGGCGGGTCGGCATCAGTCTATAAAAGAGACTGTGAATTCGGGCTCGGGCAGGCGTGGGTGGGTGGCGTGCGGGTGTGGGTCGGGAAAAGCCCGACCCGCACATCACTACTGCATCACTACTTTCCCCAAGAGACCTGTTTATCTTAAATAGTTACAATTGTTTCTTTGTTTATCTTAAATTTCTACAAAAGTATCAAAGTGTACCTGCCACATAGTCTGGGCTCTCTCCCAAAAGCCGATTACATTTTAGAAACTATGTATCTTTTTCTGGCTGTTCAGTGCAGGAGATCAAAGAGAAAGTCGGAGCAATTTCAGTTACAATCCGGGACTGTGGATTGAGCCGTCAAAATCTGGACTGACTCGCGAAAAACAGGACAGTTGGAAAGTATGGAGTAGAGCTCTGTGTTTTTGAATTACCTTTTCCTTTTTTCCTCGGCATCAGATCCATGGGATGCATTTGCATCAACGGAATATCCTTCCCATAATACGGCATGTAGGATTTTTCATTTGCCATGGGTCCCAAAGGTGGGCCTTCCTTCCCATGGGGCATGTGGGGCATCTGTTGTGCCATGGCATACTGTGGAACCTGCGGTGGCATCTGCTTTGCTCCATAGTAGGCACCGGCGTAGGCAGGACTCAGCGTCCCAGCAAGGATGGCAATGAGTGCCAAGAGCCGGAGAGAAGACCTTACAGAGAGAGCCATTACCTGAAACAGAGTAAATGTGCAGCTTTCAGGAAATGGACAAGATAGTTATCAGCTACTTAATATACTTATTTCAGGTATATATATAAAATCTAGCAGTAAAACTGAGAAATATTGTTTATAAACAATGGGCAATTATTATTTACTTCAAGTGAATAAAGTCAATAATGCTAATAAAGCTAATCATTGATTGGATGCTATGGATTACTGCCCAGGTTCAAATTTGCCCATACTAGTCAGGAGGTGTGGCCTATTCCACCCTGAAAAATAGTTGTTTTTTTATGAAATTTCAAAAGGTGAGCATGAGAAATGACTGCGCCCCAAAGCGCAAACTCCCTTAAAAACACCAATATCTTAGCATTATTCCTTTGAGCAGATAACCCCCTTGACTAACGAGGCTCATTATATCCGTCATCTGTGATCTACATAATGAAAGTTATCACTAAATGCTATAGCACTGCTGCATTATACACGTTACACATCACATACTGTGTTTATCTGATTTGGCAACACTCAAAGAATTATAAAGAGAGAAAGCAGAAGAAGCTCCATTTAGATTAATTTAGTTGGGAAGTATATTGCTAAGAAACATCTGGATTGAATCTTTATAAAAGATATTTATATATATATATATATATAGGCAAACTAATCTGGTGGGTGCAGTCAGAAGGGCACTCGCCCGGTCTATATTATGCAGCTGTGCGTGCCGCTATAAGAAATGCAATGAATGCAACACTTAGCTTCTTGAGAGGTCATGAGTCAGAACAAAATGATGATGACTTGGGTTAGAAAAATATATGAAACATCTCATTTTATAGAAGAAGTAGTCATTTAGGTCTAGAAATAATACTGATTACTAAAGGAGCAACATGCAAAGCACCAAGTTTCAGGTGCAGCTCTTTGTGTTTCAATTTGAGGACATAAAGGCATATTACATGGCAAGTGAAAGCTGTGCATTCTGTTATAAATGAGCCTTGTGTCAACATTACTCCATGTAATGTTATGTACTCCATGTTACAACTACGATAGATAGATAGATAGATAGATAGATAGATAGATAGATAGATAGATAGATAGATCGATGATAGATAGATAGATAGATGATAGATAGATAGATAGATAGATAGATAGATAGATAGATAGATAATTGATAGATAGATAGATAGATAGATAGATAGATAGATAGATAGATAGATA
The DNA here is from genome assembly GCA_038501925.1 of Xenopus petersii. Lineage (NCBI taxonomy): Eukaryota > Metazoa > Chordata > Amphibia > Anura > Pipidae > Xenopus > Xenopus petersii. The sequence goes on along the minus strand of CM076675.1, from coordinate 9,706,053 downwards.
GATAGATAGATAGATAGATAGATAGATAATTGATAGATAGATAGATAGATAGATAATAGATAGATAGATGATAGATAGATAGATAGATATTAAATAGATAGATAGATATAAAGATAGATAGATAGATAGATAGATAGATAGATAGATACAGATGGTAGTGCCCTATGTAGATCAATGGAATGCCACAATCTAGAAAGGAGGGAAAGACTTAGAGGTTCTAGGACTTAGAGGTCCTAGTCAATGGGTGGAAATGTCCTGTAGGATGTAGGTAGGAGGTAAAGGAGACAGCTCTTCCTTTGGGTTTCTGGAAGGTCTGACAGAGGGCAATGAGGAACCTGAGAAACAAGTCTTGGTTGAAGACCACAAGAAAAATGTGAAAGGTTTGTATCTGCCAATCAGCTGGTGTTATGGCTAGACTGTTTAACATCTCACCTGTAGAAGTGGGAGACTGTGTTATACAAGTAAGGGCAAGAACATATTGTGCCCCACCAAGGAGTGTAGCTGAGTAAGAGCCCTGGAGTCACAGCAAAGGGATCAAGTGATAGGTCTTGGGTGGGATTTGGGTTGCCACCTTTTCTGGAAAAAAATCTTCCTATATTTTCTTCCCAATTGTTCTCAAGCATCATTTTTACTAGTCTTGGAGCTTTCCTTCTCCTTTAATATTACAAGTTTCCTAACATTAGCAGCTGCAAGTTAAATATTTCAAAGGCCACATGCCCAAGGCAGAAAAGCCTTTTTACAAACTTTTTACAGAATCCACGGCTGTTGAGATAAGAAGCAAAAGTGGGTTTTTTGTGTAATCAGTTACTGAATCACTTTGGTCTGCCAAAATGCCTTCGCAAAACACAGCTGTAGAACATGGCATGATTAATGGAAGTGCATGAGTGGAATATTTTCCTTACATTATCTAGTTTCCGCTTGGATGAGAAATACAAAACTCATGTTTCTTGGCTGCATAATATTTGCTATGGTAAAAGCCTCTGGAACGTGATCATGCACCATCTCCTGGCACCTCCCTCTCTCTGCTGTTCCTCAGCTTTTGCAAATTGTAAATAATTGCTGTTGCTACTGAATGCCTTGGGGTGATGACTTGTGTCATGCTGTAACGTATCCTCATCCATTTCCATCTTAGATCTCTTGCTGGGTTCCATATCTGTTAATGGTCAAGTCTAGGAGCTAAACACAAGCATTTTGTGCAGAAGGTGATGTTTAGACAGAATTGCCTAAAGCATTAAGTGAAACCACGTTGAGATCAGACATGGCACCACCAGTCCAAATATGCAAAAACACACATTGATGTCATGTCTATATTATCTGATGGTTGGGTTGGAATATATAAATTTACTGCTTTTCATAAAAATATAAGAATAGGAAGGTGGTTTGTTGTTTCCCATGGAAGTCCTAGTGAACTGTAGTTAGAATGTAGCCAGGCATATGTGGAAAAATATACTGTGTTGCTGCTAAACTAGTAAAACTTTCCTCGTATGGTGGACCCTACTGGGCTGATATAATTATTCAGTTACAGGACTTGTTTGGATGACAAGGGAGACTATAAAGACATATTAGAGGAGGAAAAGCCTGATGCAGTCATGAGCTAGATATATTGCTGTCTCAACCAGATATAGGAAATTTCCTCCAGTAGAAGAGATCGTATAAAAATACAAATTTACATTCCCAGTCCCCTGTATTTATTTTGTGAGGAGAAGGTTGGGCTTATTATATGTCTATCACTTCCTTTAAAGCCTCTTAGGTTGTGGCCCAGTCTCCCCACTGATTAGCAGCTTTGTTCCTGCTTCTAAATGATCCCCTTACATCTCTCATATAAACATTTATTAAAGGAAAACTATACCCCCAAAATGAATACTTAAGCAACAGATAGTTTATATCAAATTGAATGACATATTAAAGAATCTTACCAAACTGGAATATATATTTACATAAATATTGCCCTTTTACATCTCTTGCCTTGAACCACCATTTTGTGACTCTATCTGTGCTGCCTCAGAGATCACCTGACCAGAAATACTACAACACTAACTGTAACAGGAAGAAGTGAGGAAGCAAAAGACACAACTCTGTCTGTTAATTGGCTCATGTGACCTAACATACAGTACAGTGAATCCTACAATCCCAGGGGGCGGCCCTTATTTTTTAAAATGGCAATTTTCTATTTATGATTACCCAATGGCACATACTACTAAAAAAGTATATTATTATGATAATGGTTCATTTACATGAAGCAGGGTTTTACACATGAGCTGTTTTACTCAGTATCTTTTAATAGAGACCTACATTGTTTGGGGGGTATAGTTTTCCTTTAAGAACAAATATATATATATATATAAAAATAGTGACTGTCCAGTCTTCTGCATACACTCTCTCATATAACCCATACAGTGAGCTTTTTGTCACTTATATCAGTTGCAGATTGGAAAGCCACATACGTTTTTGATTCTGCGAAAATGTTTTTATAATAGATTTATATCAGCTGTACGGCTGGAACTAGGGGTAGGCAGACGAGTCATGTGCACAAATACTTCTTCTGTCGCCCACCCCGTATCTGGGCCCATGTCCGCTCACTGGCTGCTGGTGTCCCCCTCAGGGCTGGGACTAGGGGTAGGCACAAGAGGCACGTGCCTGGGGCACAAATCTTGGGGGGAACCAGGCACATAACTCATACGCAGCCTACCCCTAGTCCAGCAATTGTTACCTCAGTGTAAAGTGAGTGCACGCCCAGAAGTCAAAGTATTTTGCGCATGACCGCACACGCGTGCCCCTGGCTACGCACGTGCGTCCTCGGCTACGCATGTTTGTGCATGTCCTCGGTTGCGCACTGCTGCGGCGGGTGCCTGTTCCAGCGCCGTAGGACTTGGTTTTACGTTCCTTCCATTGCATCAAATCCATAATGGTAATGGAGAAAAGGAAAATGAAATGCTGATCAGTTCAGAGAATATGAGGCTGAAAACCAGTTTGGCCAGCTTTTTTATCATTTATACTTTAAAGGCACAAATTACACTAAAATATTCCAGCAAACGCCTAAAAGGGACGCTCCCGGCACAAACGCTTTACAGTAATCAGAAAAAGGCTTCTTCATTCCGTGTTTTCCCAGGGCTTTCTCTCGTCTCTGTGCGTCATTATTTCGTGTTTTAATTGCCTTTTTTTTTTCTGCTTCCCATGACTGTTATGAACAATGAAATTCTAGCCGGGACTAGAGTCAGCAGCACAGGGAAGGGCTGAAATGTACACTAGTAATTTTGGGTCAATAAAACTGGTTTATATGTGTGTTTTGGCACTTTAGGAGGGGTTGTTGCTATTTGCAATGGCTGGATATTTATTTGGCCCAAAAAAAGGGAAGGGGTTATGGGAATGCAGATGGATCATGAGGAAATGTGTGGGTTATTGGGCATAAGGAAGTAAGAGAAACAATCGTCCAATTCTGATGTCGGCTAAACTGGGTGAGTATAAATGGTATCTTAGCAAATATTAGTGACCATAGTTGAGTCATAACAGCAGGGCTGGAACTAGGGTTAGGCAGAGTAGGTGGGACCTATCATGGGGGGGGTGCACTTTTAAAGGTATTTTTTTTTTTTTTTTTTTTTAAAACCTGGTTTGCTTGACCTTTAATAGTTTTTCAATTGTATAAACTGCCTGCTCCAACCTCCCCTTACCTGTGATTCATATTGCGGGCAGAATAACTCCCCACCTCCCTCTGCTGGCACCGGTACCTTTGTGGGCAATATCTTGGTTGATGTTTGCACAAGTAAACAGATAATACCTCCCAACATTTTGGAAGTAAAAAGAGGGACAAAAATTGTTTTTCCGCACGCAGCGCAGCAATTTTTTGACCACACCCCTTTCTGTGGCCACACCCCCTAATTACCATGTTCGTTTTACAAAATTTGGCAGGTTATGAAAGTTTGAAAATATTTCTCCTCATCTAAACTGTGTTTTTGTGTCTCAAAATTGTTACAAAGTATCTTAGTTGCACCTGTTAGCTGTTCTGGGCTCTCTGCTAAAAGCCAATTAAGTGAGAAACTTTGTTTCTTTTTCTGGCTGTTCAGTGCAGAGAAAAGAGGGACTTTCCAGTACAAATGAGGGACTGCGGGTTGAGCTGTCAAAAGAGGGACTGTCCCTCCGAAAAAGGGACAGTTGAGAGGTATGAACAGATGATTAGGGACAATATGATGGATTTTTGGCAGCTGCTGGCACATTTGCATATTTGAGGCCAATATGATGGATTTTTGGGTGCTGCTGGCACAGATACATATTTGGGGGCAATATGATGGATTTTTGGCTCTTGTTGGCACAAGTACATATTTGGGTGCGGCCCACGACAGTAGCACCCCCTAGCTTTTCCGGGTTGGATATTCACCACTGGCCTGGGTTGTCCGCACCGCCCTGTCTATCTCTCTGTTCCCTGAATGTGGCATAGCCATGACTACTAAGCCTGTTACTCCTTGGTGGGGTGCCAGCTACCCTTTCTAACTTTGCCCTCACTGGCTATGGCACCTAGTGCCCCATTTGAGTTCTATCTATCTATACCTCTCCAAACTGTCTGACTACGCCCTGGGTGTAACCATCCTTTTTATACCTTTTCTACCCTGTCTCACTGCTTCCCTCTACTGGCCACTGCATTTTACATATTTATATATATATATATATATATATATATATATATATATATATATATATATATATATATAAATCTATCTATCTATCTATCTATCTATCTATCTATCTATCTATCTATCTATCTATCTATCTATCTATCTATCTATCTATCTATTTAGAGATAACCCCTATATAACTAATGAGAACCCACTGGACAAATCTTGTAAATACACCTTTTAACACCAACTTTTCAACATCAAAATTACACATACACATCACAGTCATTTTCTCACATTTACATCATTATTCACTACATTTTCATCCACCTTACACGCTCCATACCTCCCAACTGTCCCTTTTTCAGAACAGCTAACAGGTGCAAATAAGATACTTTGTAACAATTTTGAGACACAAAAACACAGTTTAGATAAGGAGAAATATTTTCAAACTTTCATAACCTGCCAAATTTTGTAAAACAAACATGGTAATTAGGGGGTGTGGCCAGAGAAAGTGGTGTGGGCAAAAAAATTGCTGTGCTACCTGCAGAAAAAAATTTTTTGTCCCTCTTTTTACTTCCAAAATGTTGGGAGGTATGCACGCTCATATATGTCCTTCCGAAAATTCATAAGGATCTGATTAACCCGTCAGGTAGATCGATTGTGGCAGGCTTAACAAGTAAGATGGCAGAGGTATTGATAAAGTGCTTAGCCCTTTGCTACAAGAAACACAATCATCTCACTAGCAGTGACTACTGATGGGCTAATTTGTCCCATTTCGCTGAAAAATTCTTATTTTACGCGGCGTTAAAGTCAATAAGCGTCCGAATATGTTGACATGCGTCGGTTTTGACGCGAGTGACTTTTCCGGCACGCGTCCAAAAAATTTGGACACCGGCGCATTTATTTGCCCATCACTAGTAGTGACATGTCACCAATAACAAGGGCAACGGCCGGGTGCTAACCGCAATATATAAAACAAAATAATTCTTCGTAAGCACTCACACATGTGGAGTACTTGATTTATTAGATCATCAAAGACGCTGATGCGTTTCAGTCCGATTGAAACCTGATCTTGATGACGGTCCCATGAAGAATTATTTTGTTTTATGTATAAAACTAATTAATACTTCTGTTCATATATATATATATATATATATATATATTTTTTTTTTTCTTTTCTTTTTATATTTATATATATATATATATATATATATATATATATATATATATATATTTTTTTTTTTCTTTTTTTTTTTTTTTTGCAGGGGTTGAATGAAGTTACCTACTCTTCTAAAATAGAATCAGCTGAATATATCTGTTCGGATCAGTCAGCACATGTTTACTCTGAAGAAGAATAAAATATGGTCTGTGAAGGGAATTTCATAGTAGTAAATGATCAAACAAAAGTATATTTATTTGTGGTGTTACCATTAATAGTGGGGGGGGCTCAATTTTTTTTTACATTATCAAGCAACAATTAAAATGTACATATAATATGAAAAACTTCTATTCATATATCACCAAAATGTATTAGATATTTGCAGAAATATAAATTGTCATGAAAGTTTACATTGAGAGGCCCATATATCAACATTATATTTAAGTGATTTTAGAGTTTTTTAAAACTGTAGTTTTCAGTATCAGTATCATTAAAAGATCGTTATATAAAAAGTACAAATGGAAAAAAGTACAAAAGTAAAAAAAAATGCTGAATAATGCACTAAAAAATATGAAAACCTGTAAAAGTTTTAGTTTTTTGGACAATTGCTAGCAAAAAAACATAGCTAAAAAAGCTCAATTGGATCAGCAAAACTTCCATTGACTTCTGTAGGACTTTGACTGCTTTTACTTGCCAAAGTTGTTTAAGTTTTTTAAGATTATAAGTCTCAAATTCTTAGAGTTTCAAAGAAATAAAAATAAAAAATTTGTTTTAGCAAATAAATTCGATTAGTGATAAAAAACAGAAATTCAACTGCCAGTCAATGGGCCCCTTAGTGTTGGGTACAGAATTATTTTGACCATTTTGACACTAGATGGTGCTAGAGATCTTTTAACTCGCGCTGTGTTATGCACTTGCTGGAAACAGAAGAGACTAAATTCCATATTCTTTAAAGGATAAGTAAACCTTTCAAATAAGTAAATGTAAAATTGATGAGGGGGCTATTCTAAAACGTTTTGCAGTGCACATTCATTATTTAGTTTGTTTTTATTCCAAGATATTAAGGGATACATGTACTGTTAATATGAATGAATTTTGCTACAACAGCGCCACCTGCTGGTCAGTTTCCCACTAGTCTGACCCCCAAGTAGTCAAGGAAGTTGTCAGGAGAAAGAAAGAGGCTGCTCTGATGTTCTTCTACTTAGGAAGATTTTTTTAAACCTTTCTCAAATCTTTCCTAAGCAGCCTCTTTCTCCTGACAACTTCCTTGGTCAGACTGATGGGAAACTGACCAGCAGGTGGCGCTGTTGTTACAAAATCCATTCATATTAACAGTACATGTATCCCTTAATATCTTGGAATAAAAACAAAATAAATAATAAATGTATATTTCAAATTTTTTTAGAATAGCGCCCTCGTCAATTTTACATTCACTTATTTAAAAGGTTTACTTGTCCTTTAATTGGTCAAGTTTATAAAATAAAATTTATGTATCTAGGAATATTTTTTTTTTCAACCACAAACTGTTTCTTTCAAAAATACGGAAACAGAGAACTTTTCCTTGACATTCACAAATGAAAGTCATTTCAGACTCAAAAAGAACGTTTCAAGTGTTTATTTTTTTTCAAATCCTGTTAAAGTATAGATTTAAGACTGGATATTGCATTAGGGACCCCTAATTTTTCCCACAATAGAGGGTATAACTGTTTCAGCCGTTATCATTTATGTGTGTGACAGGCAGGAGTTTCGGCAATACCTGCTCATGACTCTGTATCTATTTAATGATTGAACTAGAACTTACTGGGCCCAAACACAGAATTTGCTCAGGGCAACCCCATCCTGCACATCCTGGGGGCAACTTCAATCTACCTGTTTAGCCCAAAAAAATAAATGATTTTTCTTTCATTAAAAAAATAGAAAAAGAAATATTCAGCACAAGCCTTGTTCATTGCGCTCATGTTGAACAAAGGCATGCGCTGCACCTTTTAGTCACTGGAAAAATGTAGATGACCGTTTTTTTGCCATTTTTTGGTCATGTTGAATTAAGGTTACACCAAATCCAGGATTCAGTTAGGGATTCAGCTTTTTTCAGCAGCATTTGATTCAGGCGAAGTGCCAGGACGAACCGAATCCTAAAAATGGTTTAACTTTTCCTCTCTCAAACAAGGCAGTAAAAAAAAAAGCGATTCTCTATTCCCCTTTCCCAGTCCTACTTTGCATATGCAAATAAGGGTTTAGATTTGCCCCGGTTTCTGAATCTTTCACAAGGTATTCTCCGGAATCCAAAAATAGTAGATTTGGTGCATCCTTAAGTTGAATATGCAATTTAGGGTTCAGATTTTGTATTTGGTGGAGAAATATCCAATTGTTGAATCTTCTTCCATGTGTTACTGTAAGGTCTCACCTTGGTGGTCTAGTGGCTTGGAGGGGCCGTCTGGGATGCCCGCCGTGCTCCTTGTGGGGATGCCCGTAGTCCTGATCCATTCGCGGCGATGTGGCGATTACTTACGGGTTTATACCAGCGGTGTGCGACGACATCACGATGCAGTGCAAAAATTCAAGTATTTAAAGGGGCTTTGGGCTGGAAATCATTGCCTGTTGTTAGGTCTAATTTGATTAGTTTCCTGGGTGCGATTTTGTCTGTATTTATCCTGGTTTTGATCCCTACCTGACTTTTCTTGAACTCCGCCAGTACCCACCACTGCCTGTCTAACTATTCTTATTGTCTACTCCTTGAACTGTTGCCTTCTGTCCTACATTTGAAATACAAACATGCCCCTTTGCTTGTCCTCGCTTTTCTCCTCTTATTTTAAGACCTGGCAGCATCTGAGCAGCTGAGGGCTCCTCCCGAGGCCAAAGGCGGCTGCTACAAGCAGAAGATTGAGCCTTGACTGGGAGCTTAACACTAGTTCTAGATTCAGGGAGCCGATCGTGATAATTACTCATCCATTAGTCTATCAAACCATTATCTTCATTAGTACCAGCTCCCTTCCCATGTCCCTCAGAGTTTCCTGTGCCACAACCTGCGGACATATCAATTAAAGTGAAATAGAGCTCACCACAGCTGGTCATATGTGTAGGATTTTGGGGGGTTCCCTAAAAATCTTATATGTGTAAGAAGAACAAAATGAGCGGGTTTGCCTACTTGGGAGACTAGGAGAGGTCAATCCCATACAATCTCCCATGCATGTGTGAAACATATTAGGATACGTGAAGTGCAGCAGAGGTTAGATTCTGCCCATGGATGCTTTTACTGACACAGGAAAGTTCCCTGTGAGCAACAAGAAGCCTGTGCGTTGTGTCGCTTCCGTGCTACTTCTGTCACATTTGTGCAGTTTGTGTGTTGGGAAAAGTTCTTTCTCTCACTTCCCAGGCAAACACCAATGTTAAACACAGGAAACCTTAGGTAACCCCTCTCTGCCTCCAAACACTTTCCCACTGGAATGGACAATTCCCTTGTTTATTAAATTTATTTCATTTTGAGAAGTCTTCTCTGCTTCCAAAGTCTTGTCGAGCTAAAGATTCCACCATAGGTTGCCCATCTCAAGGCCATTTCAGGTGGCTCATTTCATACTCCTGTGACCATGGTGGTGATATGATAACAGGCACAAGGTTTCCTTCATGTCTAGTAAGCCACAGCCACCACTATGCATGCTTCCAGACAGAAGACCTACTGATTGGGTTACTACCCTAATTCTACCAGGTTTAATATGTGGGGGGGAGGGTATTGTAACATTGGCCATAAATGTCCAACCCCCAGGGTCAGACGGTTTTATAATCATGTTCTCAGGCCCTTTCCAATGACAAAATCTTCTTGACATACTTGGGTGTGGACTAAATATGAAAAAGAATCCAAGGTCCAATCCCTACTCAGAACCTACTGCCCTTAGAAAGATTTAGGGTTTTTCAACATCATAATCTGCCGCCCTACCCTATACCTTACATTCCACTAGGCAGTGGTGGTTTAGACGATTTTCTTTCATATTAATTGCTGTAATATATTGTCCTCCTGGCCCTACCTCACACTTCCGTTCTACACAGGTGTCATACTTATCTTCTTCTTCATCTTCTACATGCTCAGGGATTCTGTCATCCCTATTAACAAAATGCCTTATTATTTCAATTACCTGCAGTCTTCAGCTTCATCATTTCACTATTCTCTATGCTTTCAAATCAAAACATTTTCTCCTCCACCTCCCTCAAGCAAATACAGCATGGCCCATAAGACGTAGACATGCTCCTGTTCTCCTCTGCCGACTTGCTATAATTTATCATCATCACGACTTCCTGTCTGGTCTTGGCTACTTCAATATACAATAACATACTTACATCTGCCCTTGATAAACTGGCTCCTGTCATGCCCCACCGCACAAGGCCTAAATAGCCCCAGCCAGGCGTTCAGCAAAAACTAGCTATGTTCAAAGACATTCCCATGTTCTTAAATTTGGTTGTTGCAAATCATGCACAAATCCAATCATTCTTGGCTACAAATGTGGTCTTCACTCATTTAATACGACCCTCTGTCTGGCCAGACAATCCTGCTTTTTTTCTATATGTAAACCACATACGGTTTTAGGGCAAAGACACATGCTGAGATTCAGGGAGATATAGTCTCCTCGTGAGGCAACTTCGGGCGGATTCAGAAAACAAAGTGCACCGATTACCATCCTGCTCTACATTCTAGCCAGCGGGAGGCAGTTCGGGGAGATTAGTCGCCCCGAAGAAGAGGAGATTTGTCGTTGGGCGACTGATCTCCCCGAATCTGAGTGTGTGTCTCTGCCCTAAGGCTTGCCATATCCTCCACCATAGTAACATAGTAAGTTAAGTGGAAAAAAACACGCCCATCAAGTTCAACCTTTTATATATCTATATAACCTGTCTAGCTGCTAGTTCAACCAGAGGAAATAATCTGCGCATTATATTGAAAACCCTTTCAAATGCAGAATAGTGAAATGCTATTTTTTCACCTTCCTCTGTATCTTCCCCTCCAGTTACCTGTGCTTGAACTCTTCCTTCCTGTAGCTCTACGATCGAATAGAAGGTTTGCACCTTTTCTCTTGGAAATATCTGAGTAATATTAATAGTTCCCTTCCTTGACTAAGGAACATCTAGCCTCCATCTTCTCTAATCATTGGCTGTCAAGTTCAGATCCCATTCAGATCTCTTTCTGACCACATTGTTCACCTATCTTACTCTGATTTCTTTATTCCCTTGCCCTCCGAGAATCAACTCATTTCTATTTCTTCCTTCTTTAAAATTGTGACTATAAGGTCTCCTGCAATGAACCATCTTGTGCTCTACTACTTCTTCCATTTGGGGTACTTGAAGTCTCTTTTCTTTACTAACTGCTGTGTTCTGCTAACACCGCCACCCTTGTTCATCTTATAAACTCTCAATACTTCTGTTTTTTCTCCCAACTTCTCCCAACCTCACACCTTTCCTGCCCTTGCCTTCTACATTTGGTTTTGGAGTGTATATTCAGCATTACAGACATTACAGAAGATTCTCTTACTATGCTGTGGTTTAGACATTACTCTTTTCTGCTAGTCTGCCCTCTCCTGAAAACTTCTAGAGGTTGACCTTACTCCATGTCATTATGAATGCTGCAGCCAGGTTCTTTCCTCGCCAATCAAGTGAGCAGGCTGGGCGATGAACTCATTAGGACCAGGGATCCCCAACCTTTTGAACCCGTGAGCAACATTCAGAAGTAAAAGGAGTTGGGGAGCAACACTAGCATGAAAAATGTTCTTGGGGTGCCAAATAAGGGTTGTGATTGGCCATTTGGTAGCCCCTATGTGGATTGTCAACCTATATTGAGGCTCTGTTTGGCAGTACATCTGGTTTTTATACAACTAAAACTTGCCTCCAAGCCTGGAATTCAAAAATAAGCTCCTGCTTTGAGGCCACTGGGAGCAACATCCAAGGGGTTGGAGAGCAACATGTTACTCACGAGCTACTGGTTGGGGATCACTGCATTAGGTATATAGTTTAATCATAGAAAACAAAGGCTACAGTGTGATATATGTGACCAGAAAGGACATCGACCATAATAATAACAATTAAATTATAATAATAATTAATACCTTGAGTGCTGAGGCCGTCCTTTAATTTCGTTCTATAATAACCTTCAAGTTAATTGTTGAACTTTACATAATTTGTGTAAAATAAATATTTTTTTTACAACATTTATATATCCTTGATCTATATACCCAGTATAAATTCAGACCCCTCACTATGTAAACATTCTGTACGTCTCCCTTAAAAAAAATGAAATGAAATATATGGATTCCTCAGTCAAAGGAATATTTTGCAATAAAGGAACCCGCTGAACGGGTCTGCCACGTGAATTTGAATAAAGGCATTTTAACCTCAAGGTGCTGTGCTGAAATATTTTTACTATAAAGGAAGGAAGGAAATTGTACCAGGAATGTAAAAGATTTTTTAATTGTACCAAGGCTGGCAAAAATGTTTAAATAAACCCTAGTAAATGGTTTGATAAACCTGAGGTAGGAATGTGTTTATTCTGGTCTCTTAAATGCTTTGAAGTTTTAGTGGTAAGGTAAAATTCCAACCCATGAAGTGTGATTAAGGAAGCATTTTACTAAAGAGAGGTGTCAAACTATGGACCTCCAGCTGCTGTTAACTGAGACTCTTAAAACAATCGGAGAATGATGGGTATTACAGCCTACAAGCTGGGGCTTTCCAGTTCAACACTTTTACTTAAATGTACTTGAGTGTATTTAAATTCTTATAGCAGATCCACAATGTGGGACCAACCATTAGCCTAGTTATCACTCATTAGCTTGTGGTCTCTTTTGGATCTTACTGTTTCACTGCCCAAGGATATTTTAGCTGCAAAGACATATTTTATAACTCCAAACAGAGGTGTAACTACAGAGCAGTGTCAGACTGGCCCAGACCCACCTCTCCTGAAGACCCCTCGCGACAAACAAATTTTTTTTTGCTGTCAGCGCATGAACATGGTGACGTTTGCGCATGAGCGCCGTCATGCGCACGCCTAGAGGCGCGTTGGAGTAGGGGTGGGGGTGCCCTGGACAATAGTCCCGATGGGCCCGAGGCCCCCCAGTCCGACCCTGCTACAGAGGAATTAGACCCTGTGGCTGCAGGGGGGCCCAAGAGGTATAGGGGGCCCATGTGGCTCTAATTAATGAGATATTTCAACATATATTGGTAAAACAGGACAACCTCTGGATATGTTGAAGGCCCTAAAATTAATTTGCTGTGGGACCCAGTAACAACTAGTTACACCTCTGATCTCCACTTAGGCTCTATTACTGTATATTGTACTTTATTATAGTAATATAGACAAGGGCTTAAAGGGTGCTTCCTATGGCTTGCTATGAAGAAGTAGCACATAGAGTTGCCATTGCCCTTGTGTTCACCCCTCAACACCAACGCTATATCAACACCATGTAGGTATGTAGTAAGATCAGAGCTGGGCCAACTCAGCCAGGTTCCCTAGGCAATCTAGCCGGCCACGGCGCCTGCTGAGTGTGTGCTTGATTGCGCATGCACGAAACTGCACTCCAGCGCGGAACTACGATATAGTGTGCATGCGCAGAAGCGCAGATATGCAAAAACTACAAGCACCAGTCGGCAGAGATGGGACCAGACATGGGGTAGACGACAGAGCAGGTATGTGCCTGGCGCCCCCCCCCAGCTTTGCACCCTAGGCACGTGCCTACTCTGTCTACCCCTGGTTCCAGCCCTGAGTAAGATGTCCTTTACTTTTTAAGGAGAAGGAAAGTCGTCTTGCACTTGCGGGTGCCAAATGTTAGGCACCCCCAAGTGATTGTATTTACTTAACTGAAACCCTGGTCAGCAGAAAACTGCATTGGCCCGGGTTTATACCAGTGAGCACCATGGAGCGATCCTCTTCCGGCGTCTTCTTTCTTCAAATTTCCCGGGGCAAACACATGCGCAGTAGAACAAAATAGGAGACTTTTTAGTTAAAGTTCTGCTTTTCGCTCTACTGCGCATACGCAACCGCGTGAAGAAAGAGATGGAAGAGGATCTCTTCGTGGTGCACACACTGGTATAACCCCGGGCCAGTGCAGTTTTTTGCTGATAGGAGCAAGGTGATAGAATCAGGGCACATCAAGAAACTATAATCTCTGATGATTTCTATATATGTTAGGAACCTATAGACACCCCCATGCATAACACTTTACTATAGTCTGCAAACTATCTTATGCCATTTTCATTTTCTTTATTCTTCCCTTGCCAGCTGGTGTTTCAGAAGACCATTGTTCAGGGTAGAACCTCCTTAGATATATAAACCCACGAGATGCAGGAATGCAGAAATGTATCAAGCGTTGGAAGTGCAAAGTTCACAGTTTGTGCTGAAAGACTTACATGGTTGTGAAAATTCCAGGAGTTTACACCAGGCTCCAGACGTAATGACAGAACTCTGCATTCCCCGTGTAAAGGGAAGCATTATGGAAGCATTATGGTGGGTTAACAGTAAAACATGTTATATCCTTGGCCTGATCTTTCACAATGTTTAAAAAAATCACAAGGAGCATCTACTCCTTGTAGGGATACAGCATATCTGCTCACCCTCTACAACTGTTGAGGGATTTTCACCCGAAGAAGTAAGTAACCCCAAAAAGGTTGCACCTACACCATATCCATTTCTCAATAAGGCAAGTTAACTTTATCTTTCACTGGTGTGCCTATCCTACTAAACTGGTTTTTATTAAGTATTGTCTAAAAGATGTAGCACAGTACTATACAGTAACAGGTTTTTTTTCTTTGTCTTCCCAGAGTGTTGTGAGGAGGTTGATCATTATGGAAATGAATTATTTTGATGCCTTCTACAAAAGCTATAACGTTACTGCCAAATATTGTCACATTGCATCTTGAAACTTCTTATGGACAAAATGTTTTAGAGGAATTTCTTCAACAGAAGGTCCTCTGCTGTATGTGGCTTGCATGTGCAGGGGTGCTTCGCCAATGAGGCAAGTTGAGGCTGTTGCCTCAGGCAGTAAAAATGCTGCTCCTGGTACTTTAAGAGCGAATTTCCGGGGGAGGGGGGGCAGCAACAACTGCTGCTGCCTCAGGTGGCAGATGGGACAGGATCGCCCCTGTGCATGTGAAGTGCTACATCCAATCTCCATCATCCATTATCCCTGGAACTACACTGTCCTGTGGTTATAGGGCCCTATGTGTCAAGGTTTAGTAACTGTCTAACAAGGCAAGTGGGGCATTTGTTGGTAGGTTTGCACTTTATCCAACAACTGCCACCTGGGTTGTTCATTTTATGGCCCTGTAGTTGCTGCTAAACTACTACTCTCTAGATAGACTTAGGTTGGACAATGCTGGTATAGCACAAGGCAGTTTAGAAAGAAGTGCTTTTCATGCCTCTTCATTTAGCAATAATAGTGTTACTTACATTTATGCTGGGACCTGTGGAAGAAGGTGCTGTTGATGGAGACGTTTCATGTACAACTGTCAGATACAGGGGTTCTTTCTTCTGGGATCACCACCTAGAAGCAATTAATATGTGTAAATGCAGCCTGTGTTTGTGTAGCGTCTAGTGTATCAGGTAATCTAAATTAAATGAGATGCGCCTTCAGCACAAGCCGCCCAGTGTGTATTTTGCGATGAAAGGATGAAATACGGCAAATACTCAGAACCTATCAAGCTTTCTCATTAAAAGCTAATTATCTACTGAAAATGTTCATTTGGGTAAGAGCAAAGATATACTGTAAATTCCTCACCCTGATTCCTTAAGCAGAAGAAATATGAGCGTCTCTGTATTCCATTTTGTATTCCATGTTGAACAATTTTATATAGGGATGCACCGAATCCAGGATTCGGTTCAGGATTCGGCCTTTTTCAGCAGGATTCGGATTCGGCCGAATCCTTCTGCCCAGCTGAACCGAATCCGAATCCTAATTTGCATATGCAAATTAGGGGCGGGCAATCTCGTGACTTTTTGTCACAAAACAAAGAAGTAAAAAATGTTTTCCCCTTCCAACCCCTAATTTGCATATGCAAATTAGGGTTCGGATTCGGTTTGGTATTCGGCCGAATCTTTCACGAAGGATTCGGGGGTTCGGCCGAATCCAAAATAGTGGATTCGGTGCATCCCTAATTTTATACTCTTTTTTTGTGGACAAGTCTATTTTCTTATTTTTACTTGGTGGACCCTTGAGTTCTTTACGGAGCACAATTATATCCCTATATTCCCAACACCAATGATGGAGCATTTCTAAGTTGCCCAGTTAGACCAGTATCTTAAGATACAATACAAATTAGGGATGCTCCTTCGTGAAAGATTCGGCCGAATACCAAACCGAATCCGAACCCTAATTTGCTTCCTTGTTTTCTAAAAAAAAGTCACACTATTTCCCTTCCCACTCCTAATTTGCATATGCAAATTAGGATTCGGATTCGGTGTGGCTGGGCAGAAGGCAGAAGGATTCGGCCGAATCTGAATCCTGCTGAAAAAGGCCGAATCCTGGCCGAATCCCGAACCGAATCCTGGCCAAATCCCGAACCGAATCCTGGATTCAGTGCATCCCTAACACAAATGAATTCAATCTAAAAGGGATAACTATATAAGAATTATTATATCTTCTTATTATATGAAGAATACACATTCTCAATAATACTATTTCAGAATATTTGGAACACATCAATCTGTGTTATCACTAGAGCTATCAGCCTTTGGTAGTGATGGGCGAATAAATTTGCCTGGTATGAATTTGTGGCAAATTTCCGCATTTCGCCGCCTGCGAATGAATTTGCAAATATCCTGGGAAAATTCAGCAGCAAAATCTCTGCGGCGTCAAATTTTTTTTTGGAAAAGTTGCGAGCGTCAAAATTGGCAAGCGTCAACACTATTCGGATGCCCATTGACTTTAACGACAACATCAGCTTGGACGCAGGCGTCAATTTCCGATTTCACGATTTTTCCGCAAATTTTTCAAAACGGGAGAAATTCGCCCATCACTAGTCTTTGGCTGAAGTCTCCTCTCTATAATTAGAATCTTTTGTTGTGTGAACTTGCATATAGAGAGGGGTGTGATATTACTGAATTTGCACGGTTATTACCTTATCTTTAATTTTATCA
This sequence comes from Xenopus petersii, assembly GCA_038501925.1. Lineage (NCBI taxonomy): Eukaryota > Metazoa > Chordata > Amphibia > Anura > Pipidae > Xenopus > Xenopus petersii. The sequence goes on along the minus strand of CM076675.1, from coordinate 9,689,183 downwards.
CCACTTTTTTTATTATCTGCTCATCAGTCTTGCCATCCACAGGTTAATTCCAATTGAAGGTGATTGCGACTGCTGGGCTGATTATTCCGTTGGGATTTTTGAAGATCTGATTGGATTGCCAACTGGGCGATTCTATGAAAGGATCAAGCTGTAAATAAAAATAATGAGAATTAAATATTTTTTACAGTAGATGGAGGGTGATTTTAGTGTCTGGGTTTGCTTATTAAATCGATTCTCTACACAAATTCCTTTAAAGTATGCCAGTACCAATTATTTTAATGATACCAAAGAACAGGATAACCGCAGTAACAATTCTACGTAAAATAAACTTCCAGAACACCATTTAAGTTAAATATGTTACACATTTCGGGGCTGATTCACCAAGGGTCGAATATCGAGGGTTAATTAACCCTCGATATTCGACTGGGAATTGAAATCCTTCGACTTCGAACATCGAAGTCGAAGGATTTAGCGCAAATAGTGAGATCGTACGATCGAAGGATTATTCCTTCGATCGAACGATTAAATCCTTAGAATTGAACGATTCGAAGGATTTAAATCCAACGATCGAAGGAATATCCTTCGATCAAAAAAAGTTAGCCAAGCCTATGGGGACCTTCCCCATAGGCTAACATTGACTTCGGTAGCTTTTAGATGGCGAACTAGGGGGTCGAAATTTTTTTTAAAGAGACAGTACTTCGACTATCGAATGGTCGAATAGTCGAACGATTTTTACTTCAAATCCTTCGATTCGAAGTCGTAGTCGAAGGTCGAAATAGCCCATTCGATGGTCGAAGTAGCCCAAAAAATACTTCGAAATTCGAAGTTTTTTTACTTCGAATCCTTCACTCGAAGTTTGTGAATCGGCCCCTTCATGTAGAATACCCCAGCGCACATCAAACAATAAATACAATACCGATTTCATACATCCCAGGCCAGAACACATTACGGGATATGGTGCCAATTTCATATATTGGGCCGGATTCAATTCAGTGAGAAAAAGGTTTATCACGTGAAACTCATGGACAAGATTCAGAAAAACTTATCTCATGGTTTATCACGTGAAAACTCTATTGAAGTCTGTGAAATTTAAACTGAGTTTGAAGAAAAGTGAATTTTCACGTGAGATTTTCTTGCTGAATGGAATCTGGCCCATAATGTCCCTAGAAGACATGGTAGTATAAATTAAGTGCAAATTTCACATATAATGCCCCCAGAATACATGACAAGTTAAATATATTGCCAGTAGTGATGGGCGAATTTGCAGTGTTTCGCTTTGCTGAAAAATTCGCAAATTTCCAGCAAAATGGCAAAAAATTATCGAAACGGCGCCGACGTCTTGTTTTTGACGCCGGCATCCGTTTTTTCAACAATTTTTTTTGACGCCACCGAATTTTTGCAGCCGTTTCGCAAATTTATTCGCAGTCGGGGAATTGCGCAAATTTGCAGCGAATAGGCGCCTGCCGAATAAATTCGCCCATCACTAACTGGCAGTTCAATGTATAGTACACCTGCAATGTTGGATAAATATAGTGGCAGTTTCGTGTTTAAAGAACAAGGAAAGCCCATTTTTAGTAAGTGAATCATTTAAATCAGGGGTCCCCAACCGCCGGGCACTCCTGAACTGAGCCACCGAGCCCAGCCCACAATTAATGTGGAGCACCAGATTGGACGCCGGTGCGCCCAAATTTGATGCGTTGTGTTGACCCCACCCCCGGTCCTTGCAAAAATGTTTGCTTTTGCACCAGTTCCCGGTCCAAAAAAGGTTGAGGACCGCTGATTTAAATGGTTGCATTAACCTCTCCCAGATCACTGACTTTTTTTGTGAAAATACCATCTGTAAAGGCAATCATTTCTCCCTGTAGCTTTTCATTGGGAGATCGCGTCTGACGTTCTTAAATGGAACGCGTCACCGTGCGTGTTCTTTCCATTGATCTGCGCATGTGCAAGGAGGGCAGGGTGGGCACAACTGCCTGTGCTGGTTCTTCAGCTCCAGGGAACGAAAGCGCGTTCATAAAACATTGGACGCGCACATGTGGCTTAACGAAAGAATAGCTATTGCGCATGTGCGGCAGTCTTGGTCTTGGTCTTGGTCTTTTGAGTAAAGTTACTGCTATACTTTTTGTTTTTTGGAAACAATCGACTAAAGATCTTTTAAAAGGAGCTGTGCTTCAGCCTTTCCTTACAACCCTTATTGTGTTTAGCCTTTCCTTGTCCTTTAATAACCAAAGAACATGGCAGGATAAATGCAATGCCAAAGTCATAAAAAAAATCTCCATTTGGTTGTAGGAAATGAATTGCTGTTAATTTGTGGAGGGCTAAAGGAGAAGGAGAGTTTAAATCATTAGGGATGCCAAAATGTTAGTCCCTCACCCTAGTGATTATAATCTCGATAATTCTCGAACCCTGGGACTGTACTTATGTTTTCTGAAAACAGCGCCCAGCCTATTAATACTGGTCCAACAGGTCTAGTGTTCCAGGCTGATGCAGTTTGCAGCCAACAATAGCAACTACCCCGGTAACTACAATCAACAGGAACTAAAAACCGTTTCCTTTTCCTCTGTTATAATAAAACAGTAATTAAGATATAATTAATCCTTATTGGAAGCAGAACCAGCCTTTTGGGTTTATTTAACGTTTAAATGATTTTCTAGTAGACTTAAGGTATGAAAATCCAAATAACAAAAAGATCAGTTATCCAGAATACCCCAGGTCCCGAGCATTCTGGATAACAGATCCCATACCTGTATAAGAGAAGGTATCGAGAGAAAGTGAAATACAAGTAGACTGTATATCCATAGTCTGTAGCATCATTACTAAGGTCACTCACATAATGTCCAGATGTTATTTTAGTAATAAACCTGAACATCCCAGGTATTTATCTCTGCAGCCATTCGCTGAGCTGCCTTCTTACATTCCTACATGTAATTGCTAGTGATGGGCGAATTCGAATTAGCAACGAAATTTCGCCGCTAGCGAATAGATTTGCGAAACTGCTGCTGTCAACAAGTTTTGGTCGGAAAAGTCGGTCGTGTCAAAACCGTCGGTCGTGTCAAAACCGTTGCGCGTCAACATTATTCGGACACCCATTGACATTAACGTCGGCTTCAAAATTGACGCGGGCGTCAAAATTCACGTTTCGCTAATTTTTCAGCACTTCACGAATTTTGTGGGCGAATTTTTTTGGCGAAACGGGACAAATTCGCCCATCACTAGTAATTGCAATAGGATGCCTCAGGAGTTCATGAATTTGGTTTATGGTAATAGGGACTCCGTCTGAATTAATCACAGAATTTCTAACGCAGGCTCTTTTTACTTTCAACTGGGATCTGAAACACTTTAGTTTAAAACAAATTAACCTCAACTTAAAATGACAGATATTCCATTCTTGATTTTCATTTATGGACCCATATCAGTGTATAATATACTTGTTGATGCTGAGCTTATTTGTCTTTATGATTTGTTTATATACATATGGCGCCCTGTGCTCGGAAGTGGTACATTCCCAAATCCCCACGAACCCCCAACGACTTTTTAGCTCTTTTTAATCTGTCACTTTCCTAAATCTAAAGATTTGCTCGACAAGTGCTTTCGAATCAGTTAGTGCCCTTAAAATATCTACAAATCTGCCACAGTAGTCAGAATCTTTAAACAAAAACCTTATATTTCACTAGGAATTAAACAGCCATTGGATTCAGAAGCCTGGCAGAGCGAGTCAATCTAACAGGTTGTCCTAAATCCATTACAAACACATGGAAAAGCCTGGTCTTTGGTTCTCAGATTTGAGAAAACACACGTATGCTAGCAAATCTTAAAATATTCTGAAAGAAATGACAGGCAGAATTTTTCATGAACAAAAGAAGAATTTAGCAGATTTATTCTTTACTGCAGATCTGCAGAGGCCAGACTCGCTTGTGAGGTTTAAGTGGAGGACAATGTGAACACAGTGCTAACATAATATATATAAATATATAGATATTGTAGAAATTGTTTCTGGATTATACTTTATTCATGTTTTAAGAGCAGGAATTTATATTCTTATTCTTTGTATAATGCCCTTAAAGGGGAAGTAAAGTCTAAAAATAGAATAAGGGTAGAAATGCTGTATTTTGTATACTAAACATAAACATGAACTTACTGCACCACAAGCCTAATCAAACACATGATTTAAGCTTTCAAAGTTGGCCACAGGGGGTCACCATCTTGTAACTTTATTATACATCTTTGCAAGACCAAGACTGTGCACATGCTCAGTGTGGTCTGGGCTGCTAAGGGATTGTCATAAATGATCAAAACAGCACAAGTCAAATAATATCTGCCAGAAGCCGATACAGCAAGACTGATTAATAATCAGAATATACAGACTGCACTGGGTCCTGTGTTGTCATGTAATCTAATGTGGATTTTATAGTTTTTTTATTGTTTAATACAAACTTTCCCCAACTCTCCAGAACCAGCGGCTGCAGCAAAATAATCCTCCAAATAGAATCCCAGTTTGTCTGTTTAAATCTGGCTCCATGATCTTTGTCCCTGCAGCTGGAGTTGGAAATAGTAAAGGGGATGTAAAGGCAAAAATAAAATCCAATACAAATCTCTACACAGTCGCCAACTGCTCTACAGGGAAACAAACAAAGCTGCTTAAGTTCTGCATGGCTGGGAAGTAAGGCGGGGGCTCCCCCCTGCTGTTCATAAGTATGATTGTTTCCCTGCAGAGCAGTTAGGGACCGTCTGACAATTCCTATCCACAGCAGTAAATGAAGGGGGAATTTTACTGCATACAGTCAGGTTTCTTATAAAAACGGTACACATTTTTTAATTAAAGTATATTGGAGATAGGTTTCTTTTTCATTAAAGAAAGTAAAAATTAGATTTTATTTTTTTGCCTTTACATGCCCTTTAAAATTTGTAATGCTTCAGTAGATTTTTAAAATTTCTGTCTCCCATTAGACATGGTAGCCATGTGTCCTTATTTGAAAGAGGCCATAGAAGTTGTTCCGATATCTTCTCTAGATTCTTTGTCTGAAAATAATATCTCGAAAAGCCTCCCTGCAAGGGGAAGGTGTTTTCTGAGATTTCTTATTCTTTCCTAGTTTTGTAGGTATTGGCATAATTAAAGATCCACCCACAAGTGCAGGTGCTCTAAAACGGACGCAACGTAGAGTGCAAAATGATCCATTTGATTAAAGTGCTTGCTCCTACACTTTCACATGTCAATATGTCCATCCTGCCCCTTCTGATGGTGCACAACTGAATTGATGCTCAGAAATCGTGAAACTACTGCCACCCTAAAACTGTTGGCATCTCGAGGATTGAGTCAATAGGCACCAGACTTGCATCCAATGAATTGTAAACAAACGATGATGAGCTGATGAGTCTAATAAGCTACACAGCATAGCAAAGTGTGCTTTTCTGCACAACTAGGTGAGATTATTGGGCCAATTATGGTTAAACACCAACGTGATTCATCACCTGCACGACCCAAACCAATACCACTGCTGTGGGTTATGCAGAGGTGTGTTGGGGAAGGCATTTAAAATACTGGTGATACGTGGATACCATGATAATGCTTTGTCTAAAAATGCATATTCTCAGCCCAATATTATAGATATATTTTAACATGGCTTAGAATCCAAGTAATCCAGGACTGAAAAGAAACACCCATTTAGGAATACAAGGAATGCAGAAATCATGTAGATATTTATCAATACGAATATTGGATCTTAAATTGATTTGGCAACAGCCTTGTTGTCAAGACACTTAACGGCACTGGCTTTTTTCCAAATTTGGTTGAAATCCCAAAATGGGTTTTTGTCCCAGATGCTTGGGAGACAAAAACTGCCAATCAATTACCATTTGTACGAACAAATCGCTGCCATTCCATGTTGAACCGCTCAATGCAAACAATGCTCTGTGGCAGTTTGTACAATTTAATCCCGTTACGAGTTATTTTGACGGAATCGTTGTTACATGTTCACAAACATGGGTCGGATTAGATGTTAGAAAACAGATTAAAGCTTTGGGAAGAGAGAACAGAAATGTTAGGCTTTGTAAAATAAACACAGAGATTTTCACAGTAATGATGTCGACGATTTGGCCTGAAGGCAAAGCCTGCGGAAGATGGGAAAAAACATGTCTTAAAACAAGATCATTCTCAGAAATGTTTTCATAAACGCGCTCACTGGTCCTTAAAGCCACATGAAGCATTAGGCTGAACATGCAACGACACCCTCATCTACTTTATGTCTATTTGTTTGGGCTGTTGGCCAACAAGTCTACATTTTTCCAGGTGTTTTCTGTCTGCTAAAAGCTAAAGCAAATGGTTTGCCGATGCCTAACTTCAGCCCTTAATAACAACAAGTAAAGCTTAATAAGCTTAATAAGCCAGCTAACTCACTGGCACTTGTAAAATTGAACATTCAACCTTCTGGTAGATCTCAAGGACTGAACTTGGACAGGCTTAGCCTAGTGTTAAATGGGTGGTGACAGCCATAGACCAGAAGGGAATGATCCCAGATCCCATGGTTGGCACAGATGACTTTGGTCTTTCATTCTTGACCGAGATTAGAAATCCAAAATTAGTTTTTCCTAGTAATCCTTAGCTAATGGCAGTTCACCCCTGAAGCAATGAACAATGATAATGTTTTTTGCTCTAAGAATTGATCGCTGATTTAGTTCCATTATTTTTTGAGGGCACTGAGAGTCTATTGAGTGATTGTGTGCCATTGTATGAAAATATCATGAGCGTCTCAACTTGATATGAAACAAATTATGGATAATGTGTTATATCGAGGCATTTGTAAAGTCTGTCAAACTGCATGGCTTACTGCTGCCCCCCTTGCTGTCCTTATTATAGACAGATATTATGTGAATACATGGAAAGGAAGAGAATAGATACATTTATTTGACATACATTCAGAGTTCTGAAGCCATATGGGGGTAGATTTATCAAAGAGTGAAGTTAGAGATCTCCACAGTCTGCAGAGTGAAATACCGCCTCTCTCCACTCATTTCTATGGGATTTTTAAAGGCGTATTTATCAAAGGGTGAAAGTAAAAGTTCACCATTTGATACGCCTTTAAAAAATCCCATAGAAATGAGTGGAGAGAGGCGGTATTTCACTCTGCAGACTGTGGAGATCTCTAACTTCACTCTTTGATAAATCTACCCCATGGCTTTAGAGTACTTGGGCGAGGAATACTTATTATAGCCAACCTTTTGAGTGACTTCATTGCATAATTTGTGATTTAATAATAGATTATAATATGTAAAGAAAAGAGATAAGGAATATAGAGGTTGAGTGAGGAGTGAAAGAATAATAGTACTGAGAGTGAAAAACATAAGGTTTTTTTGGGTGGGCCCTTGGTGTCCCAGTTCGACATTGTCTCGAGCATCTTCACATAGGCAAAGACAAGCAGGTTAGCCACATTTAGTGGCCAATTCATTAACTTAGAGTGAAGGATTCGAAGTAAAAAAACTTCGAATTTCGAAGTGTTTTTTTTGGCTACTTTGACCGTCGAATGGGCTACTTCGACCTTCGACTACGACTTCGACTTCGAATCGAATGATTCAAACTAAAAATCGTTCGAGTATTCGACCATTCGATAGTCGAAGTACTGTCTCTTTAAGAAAAAACTTCGACCCCCTAGTTCGCCACCTAAAAGCTACCAAACCCAATGTTAGCCTATGGGGAAGGTCCCCATAGGCTTGGCTACGTTTTTTTGGTCGAAGGATAATCCTTCGATCGTTGGATTGAAATCCTTCGAATCGTCGATTATTCCTTCGATCGGACGATCGCAGTATTTGTGCAAAATCCTTCGACTTCGATATCCGAAGTCGAAGGATTTTCATTCCCAGTCGAATATCGAGGGTTAATTAACCCTCGATATTCGACCCTTGATGAATTTGCCCCTTATTGTGTTGGGTTTATCATTGGGTTTATCATTATTCCGCAAGCCTGCCCAGAAACGACATTACTTTTTTTAATAAAACATAGTAATATTGTGGCTTCATTGTGAGCTTTTCAAAATGAATTGAGTAAGATTCTTATCATACACCTTTTCAACGTGATTCTAAATAAGAACTTAGCCGCCCCACCGATGAAATGAAACACCATATACACCTCATAAACATTTTTATTAACTTGATTTTATTGCCTTTTAAGAAATAAAACGCTCAAAGTGTTTCAGTTACAACATGATTGTATTGAATTGTATTGAATACTCTTCGTGGTCCCGTCCTGATTAACAGTAATGCCAGGGAAATGTCTGCTATGGCATTTTTCAAAGAAAGCCTCACGTGGAATATTGCTAGGAAGTAACTGAGTTATAATTTTGCTCAGCTATAATATTATTTGTAGGGGTTGCTTCTGTGACTCTACTGTTACTATATACAGTGGTGTGCAAAACTATTTGCCCCCTTCCTGATTTCTTATTCTTTTGCATGTTTGTCACACAAAATGTTTCTGATCATCAAACACATTTAACTATTAGTCAAAGATAACACAAGTAAACACAAAATGCAGTTTTTAAATGAGGGTTTTTATTATTTAGGGAGAAAAGAAATCCAAATCTACATTTTCATGTGTGAAAAAGTAATTGCCCCCTGAACCTAATAACTGGTTGGGCCACCCTCAGCAGCAATAACTGCAGTCAAGCGTTTGCGATAACTTGCAACGAGTCTTTTACATCGCTCTGGAGGAATTTTGGCCCACTCATCTTTGCAGAATTGTTGTAATTCAGCTTTATTTGAGGGTTTTCTAGCATGAACCGCCTTTTTAAGGTCATGCCACAACATCTCAATAGGATTCAGGTCAGGACTTTGACTAGGCCACTCCAAAGTCTTCATTTTGTTTTTCTTCAGCCATTCAGAGGTGGATTTGCTGGTGTGTTTTGGCTCATTGTCCTGCTGCAGCACCCAAGATCGCTTCAGCTTGAGTTGACGAACAGATGGCCGGACATTCTCCTTCAGGATTTTTTGGTAGACAGTAGAATTCATGGTTCCATCTATCACAGCAAGTCTTCCAGGTCCTGAAGCAGCAAAACAAGCCCAGACCATCACACTACCACCACCATATTTTACTGTTGGTATGATGTTCTTTTTCTGAAATGCTGTGTTACTTTTACGCCAGATGTAACGGGACGCGCACCTTCCAAAAAGTTCAACTTTTGTCTCGTCGCTCCACAAGGTATTTTCCCAAAAGTCTTGGCAATCATTGAGATGTTTTTTTAGCAAAATTGAGACGAGCCTTAATGTTCTTTTTGCTTAAAAGTGGTTTGCGCCTTGGAAATCTGCCATGCAGGCCGTTTTTGCCCAGTCTCTTTCTTATGGTGGAGTCATGAACACTGACCTTAATTGAGGCAAGTGAGGCCTGCAGTTCTTTAGATGTTGTCCTGGGGTCTTTTGTGGCCTCTCGGATGAGTTGTCTCTGCGCTCTTGGGGTCATTTTGGTCGGCCGGCCACTCCTGGGAAGGTTCACCACTGTTCCATGTTTTTGCCATTTGTGGATAATGGCTCTCACTGTGGTTCGCTGGAGTCCCAAAGCTTTAGAAATGGCTTTATAAACTTTGAAATTGAACTCAGGTGTGATAAACCACAGTTAAGTTATTTTTTAACAAGGGGGGGCAATCACTTTTTCACACAGGCCCATGTAGATTTGGAGTTTTTTTTCTCCCTTAATAACGTAAACCTTCATTTAAAAACTGCATTTTGTGTTCAATTATGTTATCTTTGACTAATAGTTAACGGTTTTTGATGAGCAGAAACATTTAAGCGTGACAAACATGCAAAAGAATAAGAAATCAGGAAGGGGGCAAATAGTTTTGCACACCACTGTATCTATATGTAACAAAAAGACCAGCAAATAGTGAATCTATGACATTCTTTCGGTCAGCTGGACTTTTCCATGGGAAGTGGAATATTTTAAATTCATGGCATGTGATTCCGACCTGCTTTTGTCTGGATACTTGATCCCATTAAAGGAAAACTATACCCCCCAAACAATGTTGGTCTCTATTAAAAGATACTGAGTAAAACAGCTCATGTGTAAAACCCTGCTTCATGTAAATGAACCATTATCATAATAATATACTTTTTTAGTAGTATGTGCCATTGGGTAATCATAAATAGAAAATTGCCATTTTAAAAAATAAGGGCCGCCCCCTGGGATCGTAAGATTCACTGTGCTCACATACAAACCACATGTAAGGTCACATGAGCCAATTAACAGACAGAGTTCTGCCTTTTGCTTCCTCACTTCTTCCTGTTACAGTTAGGGGCTGATTCACTATGGGTCGAATATCGAGGGTTAATTAACCCTCGATATTCGACTAGGAATTGACTTCGAATATCAAAGTCGAAGGATTTAGCGCAGAAAATTCGATCGAACGATCGAAGGATTATTCCTTCAATCGAACGATTAAATCCTTCGAATCGAACGATTCGAAGGATTTTAATCCAACGATCGAAGGAATATCCTTCGATCCAAAAAACTTAGGCAAGCCTATTGGGACCTTCCCCATAGGCTAACATTGACTTCGGTAGCTTTTATCTGCCGAACTAGGGGGTCGAAGTTTTTTTTAAAGAGACAGTACTTTGACTTTCGAATGGTCGAATAGTCGAACGATTTTTGGTTCAAATCCTTCGATTCCAAGTCGTAGTCGTAGTCGAAGGTCGAAGTAGCCCATTCGATGGTCGAAGTAGCCCAAAAAAACCTTAGAAATTCAAAGTTTTTTTACTTTGAATCCTTCACTCGAATTTAGTGAATCAGCCCCTTAGTGTTGTAGTATTTCTGGTCAGGTGATCTCTGAGGCAGCACAGATAGAGTCACGAAATGGTGGTTCAAGGCAAGAGATGTAAAAGGGCAATATTTATGTAAATATATATTCCAGTTTGGTAAGATTCTTTAATATGTCATTCAATTTGATATAAACTATCTGTTGCTTAAGTATTCATTTTGGGGGTATAGTTTTCCTTTAAGTGCAGGAGCCAATACAGAAAAGGGTTGGAGGAGTCAAGAAGAGAAGAAAGAATTGTATTTGGACAACAGGAAAATTATTTAGTTGAGATAAACAATATAATATAAAATATAAATATAATATATCAATAAATGCAAGATCTATATCTTGCATTGTGATGGCTCTGGCAAATGGAGGGGGTATATACAGTTCAAATGATGTGGCTTTGGTGGGGGAGATATGCCCAACTTATATACTTTCTTAAAAAAGACACATTTAGTTACAAAGTTTGTACAAAGCATGCATAAGCTGACGCGCCCCGTCAAAGCAGTGTCCATGCGTCAGTCCTATCCTAAGTGAAAATAAAGTGTTACCTTTGGGGGGGGAGACAGACCATACCTGCTTTTCTCTTTATTTAGCATGATCTCTTCCAAGAACACCATTAGGCGGGGGTTGGGAGAGCGAGCATTTAAGGAGAGAGCCACCTCCCCAAAAAATATAACATTTTTAAATTGACAAGCTGAAATGCCGTTCCTCACCTTTCTTATTGGGTGCACGTGGGCAAGGCTTAATTTACATACTAAACAAGGTAGCCCCAGCACTCTCAATATATAACCCCAAAGGTAACACTTTATTTTTTTCACTTAGGATAGGACTGACACATGGACTAGTGATGGGCGAATTTATTGGCCAGGTGCGAATTCGCTGCCGGCGAATAAATTCACGAAACCGCAGTGAAAATTGAATGAAAAATGGATGCCAGCATCAAAAACGAGACGCATTCACCATTTTGCGAATTTAGGCGAAGCGAAACGCCGCAAATTCGCCCATCACTAGCATGGACACTGCCTTGACGGGGCGTCAGCTTATGCATACTTTGTACAAACTTTGTAACTAAATGTGTCTTTTTTTAGAAAGTTACAGTTCAGTTGGGCAAGAATATTTTTTCAGGGGGTTATATATATTGAGAGTGCTGGGGCTACCTTGTTTAGTATGTAAATTAAGCCTTGCCCACGTGCACCAAATAAGAAAGGTGAGGAGCGGCATTTCAGCTTGTTTGTTTAAAAATTATATATATATATAATTATGTTATAACCACAAGAGCAGGGGTTCCTACCCCACAGAGCTTACTATCTATATTGTGCAAGGAATTGTCTCAGCTGTGATATCACTAATAGAAGAAAATAACAATATTATTTGACAACATGCATGCTTTAGAAGCATTAAAGGAGAAGGAAAGGCTTGTAGCACTTGGGGGTGACAAATGTTAGGCACCCCCAAGTGATTGTCTTCCATCTTCCTCCTTCTTTGCACGGCTGCGCGTGCGCAGTCGAACGAAAAGCCGAATTTTAACTAAAAAGTTGACTATTTCGTTAGTCAAGTGCTGCAAGCCTTTCCTTCTCCTTTAATACTCACTGAGAATTTATAGGGATTAAGCTATTCTTCCCATCAAAATAATAAAATTAAGCTAAATTGGCACGATTATGCCCTATGCCCTTGGCTTCTAATCCGGAGAATATACTGTACCTGTATTTTCACATCTAAATGTTAATTTGAATAAACAATTCTCACTGTAATGCTGAAACCATACATATTGACATATGCCTCCATCCAATATGTTTCAGGAAGTGAAAAATGTTTGGATGTGTAAATAGTTGGACGAATACAACAGAGACCATTTATGTTGCAGAATTCAATGTACAAAGTAGGGATGCATCGAATCCAGGATATGGCTGAATCCAAGCCTTTTTTCAGCAAGATTCAAGTGGATCACCGTACGAGAGGCCTCCCCTTTAGACTAGAAGAAAAGAACTTTCATTTGAAGCAACGTAGGGGGTTATTCACAGTCAGGACAGTGAGGTTGTGGAATGCACTGCCGGGTGATGTTGTGATGATGATTCAGTTAATGACTATAAGAGGGACTTGGATGATTTTTTGGACAGACATAATATCAAAGGCTATTGTGATACTAAACTCTATAGTTAGTATAGATATGGGTATATAGAATTTAATTAAAAGTAGGGAGGGGTGTACAGTATGTATGGGCTGGGGTTTCATTTGGAGGGGTTGAACTTGATGGACTTTGTCTTTTTCCAACCCAATTTAACTATGTAACTATAACTATGTAACATAGCCCAATCGCTTAAAATCACTGGACTTTAGGTCACACAATTAAGGAAACTGCAAGGGGACCTCCCTTCCTTATGTAGATGTTTCACTTTGCGCCTCGAACCTCACTGCTAATTTGTATGACATTCAGACTTCTGATTTTCACTTTCACAGGAGGAACAGAAGGCAGCTTTTCTCAGGCTGCAAACACTTGTGAGATGAGCAGTAATGGGCAATATATGGGCCCCTAATTGGCCTCTTTATCAACAAAGTAACAGGGCATTGTCAGCTGCACAACACCAACTGTAAAATGTAGTAGACAATGCGATACTGTTGTCAAATATCAATAAGTCACCTGCATGCATTAAAGTGTTATAGAGTATTTCTTTTTGTGGCTCCTCATGAGCAGGTCTCTACCCTTAATCAATATCCTACAGGGTTAGTGTAATTTATATAGAATCCCTTGTTGTTAATATAATATATATACAATTTAATCCCACCATAAAGTGCACCTACGCATTTTGAACCATCTCGGATTGTTGTTAGGATAGAGCTAAGAGTCTGCGTTAGTGAAGATATGTTGTATATAAAGAGAGACAAAAAGATTTGCTGCGTGCAGTGCGGCAAAATGTGACCACCCTCATTTTATGGCCACACCCCCTAATTACCATGTCCATTTTACAAAATTTGGCAGGTTATGGAAAGTTTGAACACATTTCTGGGGGGGTTTAGGGTCAGGTTTAATGTGTTATTATAGTTTTGCTAATGAAGGTGAATTCCTCTTTAAGCTGCAAGTCACCGTTTCCCCAAGAGACCTGCTTATCTTAAATAGTTACACTTCCTTCTTTGCTTATCTTAAATAGTTACAAAAGTGCACCTGCCATGTATTCTGGGCTCTCTGCCAAAAGATTACGTTTTAGAAACTTTATATCTTTTTCTGGCTGTTCAGCTGTCAAAATTGGGACTGTCCCGTGAAAAATTGGACAGTTGGGAGGTATGATATAACGCCCCCAGAACACATGGCAGGATAAATACAGGACCAATTCCATAAATCATCAACTGCCATTTTGGACACCATTTGTCAGGTTTTTTTTTTCCCCACAATGTCATAGCAGGAGACCTGAGCTGAGAACATGGTACCAGTGTAAATGAAAGATTTAAGCAAAAGCCTTTTTTAATGCAATGGAAAGCTATAAACTAGCAGACATATCTGTCCTACGTAGAGAATCAAATGTTCTTTTAAGGAGCAGCAGATCCTAAGGCTATTGAAACCCAGAGCCAACTCCAATGGGGCACAAAAAGGGGAGACCCATCTGTGACTCACCGAAAATCTCAGTATACAGTAATGTGAGACGGGCAAACTGGGTAATGCCACCGGCAGCCTCCAACTACTTCAACTACTTCCCTATTGAGGAATGCTGGGAGTTGAGGTTCAGTGACAGCGAGACTATTTCAGGTAGGAAAGACCTTTTTTATATCAATAAACGGGCTCCGCGTAGGTTGTTTTCACTACCACCACTTCTGACAACCCTGCTGAGACTTTCACAGACACATAAATAAACACTCGGCTAAACTAAATATATATATATATATATGTGCTGAATTTTACAAGGTGCAAATGGTACGTTGCATTCTTTAAGGGGAGGGGATAAAACACAAACTGAAGCTTTAGCAGAGCCCAATGATAATAATTTCACTTGGGCTGGAGAAAGGGGAAGTAAGCAACATCAAGGGCATAGGGGTTATATAGAATTAAATAGTATAGTAATCAATTAGAATTTTGCTGAAGGGGCATGCTACATTAAACACACTCGCATCCAATCGGCATTGGCATCCAGGCCCGGATTTGTGGAAAGGCCACCTAGGCCCAGGCCTAGGGCGGCAGGATTTTAGGGGGCGGCATGTTGCCCAACCACACCCACATTGGTTCAAAACCACTGGGGATGCGCAGAAGATACAATAATTTAGTAAATTTCCTGTGCCCAATACACATTGCTCCGGTCCTGATTATGAATATTTGCTTGAATAAAGGGGGTAGCACAGGCGACCAACGGCAGTGGGCCTAGGGGCGCCCGCTATGTAAATCCGGGGGCAAAATTCTGCATTGTTAGAATAAAATATGATGAACTGTGGGTCGTTTCCGAATGCACATAAATGGACACAATGGAGAGCATTAGGAATGAGCTCAAAATTTTGCCGCAAAAAAAAAACACCCATAGATTCTAATGTATAGTTTTGAAAAAAAATGTTGCTCGGTTTGAAAAATGTCACTCCAGTTGAAATATATTGCACGAAAAAAAAGCCCATCGACTTCAATGTTTCTGGCGTTTTTTTAAGCCGTTTCAAACATTTTCCGGGAAAAAACTCTTAGGGGGGCCCTGCTGACCAAGGCCTGCTCCCACCTAAGAACCCGCACTGCCTCCACAAGATAACAGGTTGGTGTGGAGGGTTCAGAGGGGGATTGTGGCTGGGGAGGGGGTTTCTGGCCAGGCCTGGATTTGTGGCGAGGCCACAAAGGCCCAAGCCTAGGGTGGCAAAATTTTAGGGGCAGCATGCCGGCTAGCTGCATTAGGAAGGCAACGTTCTTGCGCTGTGCTCAGGCGGGGGGTTCGGGCAGACTGCAGCGCTAGGACCGTGAGACCTCCAACAGCGGGCACTAGGACAACGAGGCCTTGCATTTTGAACTTTCCACTTGCATTTGTAACTGACCCCTAGTGATTTTTGGTTTAAGCATTATTCTTCAACCAGAGGCATTTAGCAGCCACTCAACTACAGCTCCCAAACCCCCAAACAACCAAAAGGATGTTCAGCAATTGCTGCCTGTCTTTCAATTCCTATTAAGTTTCTGAAATGAAATAAAAAGCAGTTGACAGGATCCCAAAAGAGCAGCACATTTCCATTTAAAACAAGTAACCTGGAATATGAAAAAGCAACCTGCTTAAAAGAACATTTCAAACAATTGTATAGTGCCAGTGTACTCATGTGTAACATAAACAAAAACATAAACTGAATGAAAAATCATTCCGTGCCATAGAGGAGCTTACAATCTAATATCCTAGTCACAAGCAGATAAATTAGGTTCCGTTTAATCACATGCTAATTAAACTGCCAGTATGTTTTACTGACTTTGGGCAAATAAACAGGAGAGTTTTGAGGAAAGAAAAGCAACATAAATAAAAGGCAAATTCCATATTTATTTGTGTCCTGATCAGGAAAAGGCTCAGGAGTCTAGTGATTCAACACAGCAAAGCTAATACCTGGTACCCATCACAGGAAATATTAATATACATTAATAAATAGAACATAATGTGATGACGAGATTGGGGATCTTCATTGTGCAGCTGTCAGACAGTGAGAAGGGCTGGTACTTGATCAAACATGATTCCAATGTTATTAATTAGGAAGAAAGATGGAAATAATACAGGTCACATACCTGTATTTCTTCATTAATTGCCACAGGGAGAGGTAAATATCGCTGTCTTGAGGGCTATATGAACTACACTGGGTCTACACCTTTATACATTTTTACTAAAGGTGAATGTCCATGTTGACATATTTAGAATATTTAATCATCGGCATGAGCAAACTTGAGGAATTGTCCTCCTGGTAATTCTCTATATCAGGCTTTTTTCAACTAAATACAGTACATATGTCACACCATAGCCTTTGTTGGCCCCTGGATGGCTTCCTATAAAGACGCTACTGTATATTATTCACTTTTGAACAGTAGACAGCACCAAAAAGGCAACACCATAACCTTGGTCAGAGCCCCTGGATGGCTTCTTATAAAGAGACTATATCAATTCCCATTCAACTGAATACAACATAACACGTGTCACATTAGACCCCTTGTTGGCCTCCGGGATGCTGTCTTTTAAATTGGCTACCATATTAACAAAAGAACTGTATGAATGTAATGTATGGAAAATATAATTATATGGACTTTATGAATATATGGACAAGCACAAGTAAAAATGGAGCGGCTTCAGTCAATACACAGGTCCCTTGAGAGGGGTCCCTTGAGAGGGACTTGAGAGGGACTGTTGCAGCTGAATAATGCAGTCCCTGGATTCAATGGTAAGACATTTGATTTCAGCATAGAATGTTCTGTATAGAGGTATTACCAAAACAGGCATCTTATTTCACTAACAGTGTATCCAGAATTCCTGCAGGCAATAAATAAATATAAGTCTTCCAGTAATTTATCATTTCTCTCACTGTGCAAGGGTTGAAATCTGCCAGTTTTATGGACTGGCTACAAGTTTCCCTGAGCCTGGGAGAGTCCAGAAGTTGGAGTGTGGAAGAGAAGGCAGCAGCATATAGTTAAGGATTCTGGGCCTGGTTCCCACTGCTCTGGGCCATGGGGCTTTGCATTCACAGAATGAACTATATACAGCCATAAAATGCCGCACTGTGGTGTATAGAATAACGTAGTGGTGCGGCCACCAGGAGTAAGTATATTAGGATAAGTATGAGACTGCTCAGTAGTAAAAAGAGCTTAGGTTGTAAGGAGATGAATTATATTTTCTATATAATCAAGAGTGATTTCCACTTTGCATGGCCATTTAATAGGATCCCCCAGTAAGTTTCTAGAAAGGGTGAAGTCCTTGGCGTAGGAACCTATGTAATGAGCTGAAGCAACAGATGTTCCCCAAGCGTTTCCCCATCACTCTGCCCCAAAGGTCCCATGGTCCTTTGGGGCAGAGTGATGCCTCAGGACTAGTTACTGAGAGGGTAGTCCTGTCATAGATCACCTCTAATGTAACAAGGTCAGCTCGACTCCAGTTAGGAGGATAGTGACCCTTGGTGAAGCCACAAACATGGATACAACATGTAGGCCTCAGGTTAGTCCTGGGAACGTGAGGAGCTCCTAGTTATGCAGCGAGTGTTGCACTTGCACTTTGTTACTTGCTTCTACTTTAAATTATACCGGCAATCAGACTATAACTCAAGTGGAGCCATGTGCAAAATGTGGCCCCGAATAAAAATGACTAAGCCAAACGCGTATTAGTGTTTCTTCCAATTAAATCGTTGACCAGATTCCCAACGGTTGTGTCAGGGTACTACTAACTTAGGATATAACTGTACCTTCCTAGGATATTCTCTACCATATTTAGGTTCCTTTCGGTCAATACTTTGTTTAGTTTATACACCAGCACTAGGTAGAACTTTATGGTTATCTAGTCATACTTACTGGTGCCAAAGTAATGGTTTATAGCAGAACGTATGGCAAATGTAAGGATTCCAATCCAAATTCTTGTGTTACCAGAAGTGACATATGTTCCTGGTGCCGGTATACAAACTTGATAGGTGGGAGCTGCTTTGGTATCTAAGTGGTCAGCACATCACGTTTTTATGCATAATGTAGTGTTCTTTCCTGACATTCCATTGTATTCTGCAATATTTGTGCATGAAGTATAAATCAAGAACAAATTGCAGCCACCAGTGTGTGGGGATCCTGACTGTTCTGTGTCAATAACACTTTGCACCATTTGACTACCCAAATGTTTGCTTTCAAACAGGGTCAGTAATAAATGCTGCCTTCAGATTGGTTGCTATAGGATACTAGAACGAGTGCAAATATTTAAAGTTTTATTACCTTAACCCATAAAAATTCTATTATTATAAATCTGTGCCAGGCTAATGGTTGATTTACAATGAAGGGGGATACAATGTTTGGCCAGATATCGATTGGGGAGGCCTGTTGGAGAGCCCCATACACAGGCAGATAAGCTGCTAAATCGGTCTAAAGGACCTGGATTGTCAGCTAAAATCGGCCTCCATACGGGGTGACCATACACGTAGAAATCTGCTTGTTTGCCAATTTCACCAAACAAGCGGATCTCACTCCAATATGCCCACATTGAGGTGGGCGATATCGGCTGATCCAATCGTGGACCTTAGGATCGCTGGACCACATCAACGAACAGATGCAGCTGCGATCCGACGGGATTTTTACCTGCCCGACTTTTGGCCAGATATTGATCGGGGAACCTGACGGAGGGCCCCATACACGGGCCAATAAGCTATGGCCAGCTTTAGTCACGCTTCTTCCAACCAACCTCAACCCAATCTCCACAATTAATGGGCAGATTTATAAAAATGTGAGCTCCCCGAAAAAAAAACTCACCCACCTTCTATTCATTCCTATGGGCTTTTTATCAAATAGCAGAGTCTTACTTTCACCCATTGAAAAATATGCTTTTAAATATCCCACAGGAATGAATAGGAAGTGGGCAAGTTTTTCTATGGACGGCCTGGTGCAACGATCGGTGCTGGAGCAGGGGTACAATCAATATTTCCATCTTTGCCCCCACGCCCTGTGTGACAATTCTCCACTTTGTAGAAACACTAAATGGAAACCACATTAGTTAAGAGTGGATACTGCAATGACATACAGTGTATTGTGCAAACTCTCATGCTGGCAGGTCCCATGAGAAGAGACTATTGATGAAACTCAAAGCTAACAGGTACCATTGCATGAATTCACCCCATAATACTCAACTGCATTTCATATCCTTTTAATGAGCTGTAAATACCTGCACCGAATACATCTAAAGTACCCTTTAATTAAAATTAAAAAATCTGAAACCTCCCCGAGACTATGGGAATCTCTGTGGATGTAACAATTTTGATTTCAAAGACTTGTCAAGTTGGGCTTTCGATGCTCCAATTAGTTATTAACAGAAAAACCAAAACAATGACTGTTCTAATAAAATACAGTATATATATATATATATGTTTCTAAACATCTTGGAAAGTCAAGTCCTGTTTTCTTTGGAACTTTTATAAAATGTCTCGCATCTCAGTCTGCGAACTTGGCATTTAGGTCAAGCACTGGGACAATTCTTGGATTTCTCACATGTGAGTATCTGCCGACTTGCGGCCGGAGAGGCTTCCAATTCACACAGTGCAGATGTACAAGCTTAGCTGCAAAATTCCTGAGGAAATTGACTCCCCAGACAGTACAGCTGTTTGAAGACCACACCAGAGTTTCAAATTCTGCACCTTTACAAATGGGCTTTAAGGTAGGAGTCATCACGGTGAAACAAGAAGGGAGGAAAAAAAGGTTTATTATGAGGATAGACTTCAAGCTTTCAAGGTTAATACATAATTATTAAGGTCATGTGAGAGGGCGGCTGTTTCACAGTCTGATGCAGGAGGAGGTAAAAGTCAAATATAGTACATTTTTGCTTTGAAAGAACTACTGTAAATTTTATTTAAATGCAAAAATAGCTTAGTTACTGCACACAATTTTAGTTATGTGGTGGAAAGGAATTAAATCAGTATACTGTCATATTTGGGTGCAAATAGATTTATAGATATTTTTGAACTATACTTTTCCTGCATTCTTGCCTGTAAGAGACTAGACTGGACTGAGGGGGTGAAGAGAAAGAAAGAGGAAGAAACAAAGAAGATTTCAGAGTAAACGGGAGATAAGAGGAGCAGAAAAGTGCATCAATGTATCAATAGTATATTATGAATAGGAAGGAAGGGAAGGGATTGAATATTGAGACAAGGCAGGGATGGAATATTGTAAATCGATAGGGATGGGATATTGGGAATAGGTAGGGATAACATTTTGGGAATACGTAGGTATGGAATATTGGGAATAGGTAGGGATGGAATATTGGGAATAGGCAGGGATGGAATATTGGGAATAGGTAGGAATTAAATATTGGGAATACGCAGGGATGGAATATTGGGAATAGGCAAGGATGGAATATTGGGAATAGGTAGGGATGGGATATTGGGAATAGGTAGGAATAAAATATTGGGAATAGGTAGGGATGGAATATTGGGAATAGGTCAGGATGGGATATTAGGAATAGGTAAGGATGGAATATTGGGAATAGGTAGGGATGGGATATTGGAAATAGGTAGGGATGAAATGTTGGAATTAGGTAGGGATGGGATATTGGAAATAGGCAGGGATGGAATATTGGGAATACGCAGGGATGGAATATTGGGAATAGGCAAGGATGGGATGTTGGGAATAGGTAGAGATGGGATATTGGGAATGGGTAGGAATGAAATATTGGGAATAGGTAGGGATGGAATATTGGGAATTGGTCCCGTCGGCTAGAATCTAAATCGCCGGTGGGATCACTTCGGAGCGCTTCATGTTCCAAAGTTGCCTGACGTGGAAAACGAAACGATCCGAGTGCCATCCCGCCGGCGATTTAGATTCTAGCTGGCAGGAAGGCTTTTCGAGGAGATTAGTCGCACGAAGAAGAGGTGATTAGTCGTACGAAGAAGAGGTGATAAGTCGATGGGCGACTAATCTTCCAGTGTGTCTCTGCCCTAAATGATAGAAAAGTATTACCGGTATCTTGTGCAGGAAAGATTGCATTTTAGCAAGAGTTTCCCTTTGAGCAGCATTATATTTATTATAAAATAAATGGCATTGCACCTTGGAGCAGCAATATGGCGTCGCCCCCTGATATCAGCAGCCCACCACTAAATGTCACTAACTCTGCCCCCTCTCCGGCCTATAAAAGTGACAAAGCTACGCTAATGCCTCCGGATATGTAGGTAAAGGGAACAAATTCAGGCCCATGCAGATGCTGTACCTGGTTATAAAAGTTTGCCACCATTTTTGTTTCAGGGTTTTAGTGCACTTTAATGATACGGGACATAAACACTGATACATTTTCAATAAGCTATAAATTGCAAATGCAGAGATGTTGCTGAGACTCAATGTTCTACAGTGGAACATGCTTGCAAACACGGGGAGCGCTACCTTTGTGCCTAGATCTGAACTGTAAAATAAACCTGAGCACTTCTCTCTTTGTCTTGGCAAGAATTAACGGTGCTTCCGGAGAGGCCTGATATATAGTGTCCTGCGACAGAGCTCAGATTCTTTTTGAAGCCTAGAACAGGAGTTGAACTTACTGTACTGTACAGTAACAAAAATGTGCTATTGTTGGCACAGCTCATTGACTCGGGTGCCAAGGACAGGCAGGAATTGTACGAGCGCAGACTAACAAGCATTTCTGATCGAGGAAAAATATGTACAGCTTTGGAAAGACTGAGGCACTTGACTGTGTCTCACACAACAAAAATCCCACGTTGACATAAGCAAGTCAAGTTACCCTTTTATAGAGTCTGAATATCACTTTAAAGGAAAACTATACCCCCAAAATGAATACGTAAGTAACAGATAGTTTATATCAAATTGAATGACATATTAAAGAATCTTACCAAACTGGAATATATATTTACATAAATATTGCCCTTTTACATCTCTTGCCTTGAACCACCATTTCGTGACTCTATCTGTGCTGCCTCAGAGATCACCTGACCAGAAATACTACAACACTAACTGTAACAGGAAGAAGTGAGGAAGCAAAAGGCACAACTCTGTCTGTTAATTGGCTCATGTGACCTTACATGTGGTTTGTATGTGTGCACAGTGAATCTTACGATCTCAGGGGGCGGCCCTTATTTTTTAAAATGGCACTTTTCTATTTATGATTACCCAATGGCACATACTACTAAAAAAGTATATTATTATGATAATGGTTCATTTACATGAAGCAGGGTTTTGCACATGAGCTGTTTTACTCAGTATCTTTTAATAGAGACTTACATTGTTTGGGGGGTATAGTTTTCCTTTAAGCGCATAAATGGCTTTGGGGCTGATTGAGCAGATTTTTATAAAAATGCCATAAAAATGTGAATGGCTGGGAATCCAGCAAGATTCCTAAACATTAGCACTTTGATGGAATTTTTCACCCGAAAACTCAGAATTTTGCCCGAAAACTCTGAAAACTTCAGGGTATTGCCAGAAACCCAGCGCACATCAAAAAATCATTGGGACTTCTCCCATTGACTTATATGCAACCTCGACAGGTCTGAGATGCCGGATTTTCAGATTCTGACTTTTCCATCCTCGGGGGTTTAATAAATTCAGAAAAATTCAAGAATAGAGTAGATAGGTAGTAGATAGATAGTTGAAAATAAAGTCCCAAAAAACACTGGCGACTTTTCCTTTTTTCAGGGTGATAGGCTGCAAAAGAGCGTAAATTTATTATAGGGGTAACCGGATTCCCCCCTACATTTCCTAACATATGGCACATAAACTATACACAGGGCTCATGTGTAGGGCAATATAACAACTTTATTTTATTTTATTAAGGTTCCCTGGACTTGTGTAGTGTAATGTATTTGCTGCAACATATACGTCCATTGTACTTCCCGCCGTATGCAAATTAGCCAACGCTAGCGCAACTTCGCTCTGCTTGCCAAACTAACGCTAGCACAACTTCCCCAACGTTCGGCGCCCTGGATGCAACTTCGCATTTTAGTGAATTAGCTTTGTCTGAGCGAATTTTCACCTGGTGAATTTTCGCCGCTTAGTAAATTTGCCCCTAAATTATCTTAGACCCTGTATCTGTTCTGAGCAGCGAGGATTGTGTGAGTAAATACCCCGGACTCTCAAGTCCACGGCTGAAAATAATGTTTGCCCAGGTTCCATTGTCACATATATGTTGAGAAACAATTGTTTGTGCTGTTTGTTTGCAGTGAGACTTGACTTTACTCAATTGTATGTACGAAGCAGTAAAAAGCCCGTCTTACAGCAAACAGGCCCCTGTTTCCCACTGGAACGACACTGTTTAGATTTAGCATGTACATCAGTAACAGATGCGCTGATACGGAGTTTCTTTCAGTAGCTGAACTGCACTAGCATTGTAATGAACATGCCCTGGAGCAGTTATTCCTACAAATTTACATTTTATTATTACTTTTGTGGGCTACATTACACACAGCTGTGGCCCAGAGCAACGTGCGGGTTCTGGTTTTAATTCGAAGCTCTGAATCCGTGTAAGACACCAATAAAAGGCAGACGGCTGACTAAATCCATTTCCTAAAGTCCACCAGTAAATGATGTAAGGCAACACCAGAACGAATATAAAATTGCCTTTGTATACATGCGAGGCTTTCCCCTCCTGGAAATACAAAATGAAAAATAAACATGGGGCTTTTATTTCCCTTTGAAGTCATGTATATTTTGGCTTATGGAATCAGAAGCTTTTTATTGGTGTTGTCATTCCTTGGTTCAGATACAAGAACACTCATCATACATACCACATGAACTTATCATTGTCTGGAGGGAGGTTTTTGTTGGAGGGGCAGCTAAAACGGGCAACAGAATTCTGCCGGACTCAGTTATTTTTATAATGTTGGAATGGGCCTTCAGCCGCTGTTGAACTACATCTTCCATCATCCAAAAACAGCCCATTTCTGTTGATAGCTGTAAATGAAGGTCCACAGGTTGGGCAAGTCACATCTTGCCCAACCTTTTTTTTTTTTTTTTAATAGGGGTAAAAGTTGGAAAAATATAAGAAGGCTGGTATTTGTTACTATAAAAGGAGGCAACACTACCCAGGGCAGATACCTTCTGTATTGAACTGGAACTGAACCAGAGAAATTGACATGTAGTCAGGACACTTTCAACCAACTGTTTTAATTGCTGTGGGTGTTACTATAGGTGTGATGAAAATAAGCAAAGGCTGATGGGAATAATTCTAGACTGAGGGCCTACTAGGGAATGAGAACACAGAGAAATCCCACTCTGGCAAGCAAGTCCGACCCTACTTGTACCCTCCTAAAGATGTGGTTGGTTTTCACTGGTGGCTTATATTTCATACAGTCGTAGGCCAAACCAGTGCTGTTTGTGCATTATGTGCACAGTGATTTGTCTAAACTGGAAAACTGGGCAGCAAACTGGGAAATAAGGTTCAATGTTGATAAACGCAGGTTATGCACTTTGGCAAAAATAATATAAATGCAAGTTATACACTAAATGGCAGTGTGTTGGGAGTTTCCTTAAATGAGACGGATTTGGGGATTTTTTGTAGATAACAAGTTGTCTAATTCTGGGCAGTGTCATTCTGTGGCTACTAAAGCAAATAAAGTTCTTGTATAAAAAAGGGCATTAACTCAAGGGATGAAACATAATTTTGCCTCTTTATAGGTCCCTGGTGAGGCCTCATCTGGAGTATGGGGGCAGTTTTGGACTCCAGTCCTTAAGAGGGATATAAATGAGCTGGAGAGAGTGCAGAGACTAAGTGCAACTAAACTGGTTAGAGGGAGGGAAGAGTTAAATTATGAGGGGAGACTGACAAGGTTGGGGTTGTTTTCTATGGGAAAAAGGCGCTTGTGAGGGGACATGATTACACTTTACAAGTACATTAGAGGACATTATAGACAAATAGCAGGGGACCTTTTTACCCATAAAGAGAATCACGTACCAGAGGCCTCCCCTTCAGACTAGAAGAAAAGAAGTTTCATTTAAAGGAACAGAGTAGGGGGTTCATCACAGTCAGGACAGTGAGGTTGGGGAATGCACTGCCGGGTGATGTTGTGATGCTGATTCAGTTAATGACTATAAGAGGGACTTGGATGATTTCTTGGACAGACATAATATCAAAGGCTATTGTGATACTAAACTCTATAGTTAGTATAGATGTGGGTATATATCATTTATGTGAAAGTAGGGAGGGGTGTGTGTATGGGCTGGGTTTTCATTTAGAGGGGTTGAACTTGATGGACTTTGTCTTTTTTCAACTGATTTAACGATGTAACTATGTAACTATGACTAACTTTGTGTTTTTTCAACCCAATTTAATTATGTAACTATGTAACTTTTGTGGTATATTAATATAAGGGCCTGTTGGCTCTGTAGTGATGGGAAAAGACCCAGTAAACTTCTCAGATTGGACCTCCTTTTTGACACTGCCTTTGCAAATGAACATCTAATGAGCCTGTAAAAAGCACTGCAAATACAACCTCTGAGTAGGGATGTCCATGATATAAAGAAAAGCTTCTTATATGAGGTTGGTGATGTTCCTAGTGGCCATTGATTTACCTAGAGTAGAGAAAATGAGTTATATGTTCCTCCCTTCCTCTCTCCTTCCTCTGATATCACCCACCAGCAGCCTGGTACCTGCATGCCATACAGTACCAGACAGCACAAAGGAAACATCCAGCCAGACATGTCCAAAAACACCGGGTAACCTTATCATTAGCAAAACATGAACAGAACAATTGAAGGAAAGGAAAGCCAAGATTGAATACACGCGATAGGTAGATGTAAATGTTACAGGCTCTTTCAGATAAGAGATGGGGACAATTAGACAACCCGATGAATAATTCCTGACATACCGTATATACTCGAGTATAAGCCGTCCCGAGTATAAGCCGAGGTACCTAATTTTACCTCCAAAAACTGGGAAAGCTTATTTACTCGAGTATAAGCCGAGGGTGAGAAATGCAGCAGCTTCTGGTAAGTTTCAATCTCGTTTTTGGGTGACTATTCTTAGGCGCCGGCTACTATTCTAAGGTGCCGGCAAATATTCTTAGGCGCTGGCTACTATTCTAAGGTGCCGGCAAATATTCTTAGGCGCCGGCTACTATTCTAAGGTGCCGGCAAATATTCTTAGGCGCTGGCTACTATTCTAAGGCGCCGGCGAATATTCTTAGGCGCTGGCTACTATTCTAAGGAGCCGGCGAATATTCTTAGGCACCGGCTACTATTCTAAGGCGCCGGCAAATATTCTTAGGCGCTGGCTACTATTCTAAGGCGCCGGCGAATATTCTTAGGGGCTGGCTACTATTCTAAGGCGCCGGCGAATATTCTTAGGCGCCGGCTACTATTCTAAGGCGCCGGCGACCGTTTTTGCGCTTGACCCGAGTATAAGCTGAGGTAGAGTTTTTCAGCATATTTTGGGGGCTGAAAAACTCAGCTTATACTCGAGTATATACGGTAACTATATTGAGACTAGAAATAAGTGTTCCCATTGAATTCACGTAGGAAAAAATCAGGGCCTCAACATAGAGACAATTTACACAAAAAAGAAAGATATATATCAGCTTGAAAGATGCCAACAAGACTCACTTGCTTCTTGGGGACTGAGCTTATTAGTGATGCACCAAATCCACTTTTTTGGATTCGACTGAACACCTGAATCCTTAATGAAAGATTCGGCCGAATAACGAACTGAATCCAAATCCTAATTTGCATATGCAAATTAGGGGTGGGAAGGGGGGAACTTTTTTTACTTCCTTGTCACGTGATTTTCCTCCCCGCGCCTAATTTGTATATGCAAATTAGGATTTGGATTTGGTTCAGCGAGGCAGAAGGATTCGGCCGAATCTGAATCCTGTTGAAAAAAGCCCAATCCCTCCCGAATTCCGAACCGAATCCTGGATTCGATGCATCCCTAGAGCTTATATACCAGGACAATAAAACTATTGCAGCTGCATCAGCTGGGTAATCAAAGATGGCTGCCTGGACGCCCATTACAAAACTTCACCATTATACTTTATGACTCTTTCTCCATTCTCTCTCCCACAGCCATAATATTCACTATAAAATACAAACAACCAACCTCTGTGCAAGATTTATAGACTTCAGAGAGATTCATGTAAAAATATTAAATGCTGGGGCGGGAGGAAAGTTGAATATCTATAAAGCAACCATTACAGCTGTTGTTAATAGTTTAATGATTCAACCTTTAACAAATCTAAAAAAAAATCCTAAATATGATTTATGTCTATTAAATGATTTAAAACTTGCTGTAACCCAATGGGCACGTGCAACTTGGCAGACACACATATAAACACAACAGCCCCAGACATGGCACCTTAATCAAATGTAAGGGTTTTTTTTTTATTATTTTAACTGTGTTCTTGTGACATATTTAAAGGGATTCTGTCATGGGAAAATATGTTTTTTTCAAAACACATCAGTTACTAGTGCTGCTCCAGTAGAATTCTGCACTGAAATCTGTTTCTCAAAAGAGCAAACAGATTATTTTATATTTAATTTTGAAATCTAACATGGGGCTAGACATATTGTCAGTTTCTCAGCTGCCTCCAGTCACGTGACTTGTGCTCTGATAAACATTAGTCACTCTTTACTGCTGTACTGCAAGTTGGAGTGATATCACCTCTCCCCCCCCCAGCAGCCTAACAACAGAACAATGGGAAGGTAACCAGATAGCAGCTCCCTAACACAAGATAACAGCTGCCTGGTAGATCTAAGATCAGCTCTCAATAGAAAAATCCAGGTCCCACTGAGACACATTCAGTTACATTGAGTAGGAGAAACAACAGCCTGCCAGAAAGCAGTTCCATCCTAAAGTGCTGGCTCTTTCTGAAAGCAGATTACCAGACAAAATGACCCGAGATGCACCTACACACCAATATTACAACTAAAAAAATACACTTGCTGGTTCATGAATTAAATTTTATGTTGTAGAGTGAATTATTTGCAGTGTAAACAGTGTCATTTGGAAATAAAAAAATATATATCATAAAAATCACGACAGAATCCCTTTTTAAGCATTTGCTTCCTCCCAAAATAAATCATGAATATATATATATATCCTAATAATAGACTGAACTGGACATGGTTGGGATATAATAGAAAGTTGTCACTGCCTTGGTTCTTCCATTTCACCTGCTGAAATTCTTCTCAGACAAAATATTCTGGACAGTACAGTGTAGACCTGGCAGCCTCCCCGCGACTACTGCCCAGTCATTGGACTTAACACTGTCACTTCTTTCACAGCCCCCAGATTCGGAAGCAACATCAAGCACTTGCACAGAGGAAACATCCCCCATGCACATGCCTATAGAGATCTGTATATAGTATATAGCATGTATAGTACATAAGGAATCAATGTGTCACATTCTACCAGGTTCCAGAATGACAATAAAAACAATACAATTAACAAGGTGTTAAAGTTACAGTTAATTCGAGGGGGGTTAAAGCTGAGAACTGTTTTCTGTTTATAGAACTAACTACAATTAGTTTAAAATGTCTTTACTTATTCACTTGCCCCTCCCAAGTGAAAGGATCTCATACTAGTGTCACCGTATAGTTCAGCAACAGCTCCACAGTCACGGAATGCAGCCGGCTGGCCAAACCATTTATAGGCGTCATTTTTATTTCTCACTCATAAATAAGTAATGGATGGTAAGTATCATTAATGACACATCAATCAGAATATAAAAAAGTGCTGCTTTACAGTACAGAGAGGATGGCACCTATTTAAAATAAATTTAAAGAAGAAGCTTGATGCAGAAAGAACAGACTTTCTTACCTTGATTCTCCAAAGGCAGCAGGGAAGGTATCAGTGTGGCTTGTGGCAGTGGGAGAGAAAGTGCTGTGAGTGGCTGTGGGCTAAATGCCGTTTGCTTTTATGTGCCGGCCGGGGGTGGAGCCTGTTCCTGCTGTAGGTGGATGGGAAGAAGCAGCAAGAAGGCAGTGACACTCACCCTGCTCTCAGAAATCTGTTTAACAGGGACCAAGTAGAAAAGGGGAAAAAAGTCATATGGGCTGCTAGAAAAAAAAAAAAAAGAAGAATAAAATGCTCAGGGAGGAGGGACAAAATATATGCAAACTCCATCCAGGATCTTTAATGTCTCTGTACGTATGTGTGCCCCAGGAATTGTGTGTATGCGGGGGTGTCTGATAATAGCACCTGCCCTCTGAGGCTCTTCCCTCTCTGGAACAATTTCCCCCTCATTGGAGGATCCCTTTTTACAACACAACTGTAGGGATAACAAAGGCATTTGCAGAATAAGGTGAAAATTAAAGTTTCCTTTAATGAGGAAAAGCCAGTAAAATATCCTAATCCTAAATATCTTCATAAGTGCTGCTTAGTGATGTCATCGGTTATAAACACTGCTTAGTGATGTCATTTGTGTCACGTGACTTACTGAAACTTCAAAAAAACCACATCAAAAAGAATGTACCCCCTGCAGCTTTGTACTGGGGATCCGGGGCCCACCAAGGTTGTGGCATCAGGGACAACCCAACTCTGCCAACCTCCCCCTTCCCCCCACTCCTGGATGTACCTTTTTTTCTTCTGGATGCGACGGAACTAGGACCAGTAGTCAGGGAGCAGCGCGGGGAGCAGTTTTTAGGAGTAGAAAAATATCCTAATCCTAAATATCTTCATAAGTGCTGCTTAGTGATGTCATCAGTTATAAACACTGCTTAGTGATGTCATTTGTATCATGCGACTTACTGAAACTGGAGCTGTGTGGGGAGCAGGTCTGGGTCAGTGAGGCCCAATAGGTTTTCTCCCAGTGTTCTGAAGCACAGTGGTATCGCGACCCCCCATTGTAAAATTTGAGGATATTAGGAGCCTCCTTGGTGTTCCAACCCCCATATAAGTGCCCTCAGCATGTAGCCTTATTCCATTATATGGTTACAACCTCTCCTCTGAATTCTAATATCCTTATAACACAAAAGAGTCATTAATATCCTTATAGTCAGTGCTTAGTGATGTCATCAGTGCCACAAAAATCACTGAAACTTGTATAACAAATAATGTAACACTTGAGGATATAAGTTCCTTTACAGTTCCCAGATCTTTATAAAAGTATCTGCCTTGTGCCATTATATGGTCACGGAACTCGTACATATACTTATATTATTCCCTATATATATATATATATATAATACACACAAGCTATAAATATCTTGTAAATTATATCCTTATAAACGGTGAGTTCTGATGTCATCAGTTATAAACGGTGAGTTCTGATGTCATTTCTGTCACATGACTCACTATAACTTGTGTATTATAATAAATAAAGTACCCCCAGTTGTAAAATATGAGGATATTAGAAGTTACCTCGGAGTTCCATGACCTGTATAAAAACACTCGGCCTTCGGCCTCGTGTTTTTATATGGTCATGAAACTCCTCGGTAACTTATAATATCCCTATATTTTACAAAAGGGGGTACTTTATTCACTATATATATATATATATATATATGCAGCGCTATAGTAAACTGACTTGTGCGAGGGCAGTTTTAGCTACTTTCCTTTGTGGGCTGAGACTACCGATGAGCTCTCTTTCTCAGGGGTAAGCCCTCGCTTCTCAGGGGTAAGCCCTCGCAACGCGGTGGAGGCAAGGCTATAGTGTAACTGTAACTGTGTGCGATAGCACATGGATGGGCGCCAGTAGTTCTTTAACGGTTGAACAAATAACGGTATTTATTGAACAATAGCACATAGATCATTTAGCACCTTGATCCACAATGGAGCATAGAACATACAAAGCAGCATAAAGGAAGTATATACTCACAGCACGTATATGCTGAATCCCCACAGGCTAGGGAATATACAGCAGAGAGTAAGTTGACAGCATGTGATGGGTATTGCCCAGTTTTCAGGATATCTTCCAGTGACAGACTAGGGGAACTCCTGACATCCCTATCTCAACACTTGGTTCCTTACTCTGGGTCAGTAATACCCTGGGATTTTAATCCCTCTAATCTCCTCGGTGGAGCCTTGAGCTGCTCAACTAAATAACCTCTCTATCACTCCTAGAGCGATCTATAAACTAGTATAGCTGTCTAATTACTAGGGCCAAGGCGCCTAGGGTTGACACTACCCATTCCCTTCCAGCCTGCTTAGTTGGCTAAAGCAATGGACCCAGAGCACATGGTTCCTAAGCACTCAGCCTTCAGCCTTGTGTTATATGGTCACGGCTCGTAATATTTTTATATTTTACAACAGGGGTATATTATTCTCTATATAAACAGTGCCTAGTGAGCTCACATGCGTCACATGACTCACTGAAACCTGTGTGCTATAATAAATAATGTATACCTTGTTTAGAAATATAAGGATAGAAGAAGTAGGGATGCACCGAATTCAGGATTCGGTTTGGAATTCGGCCAGGATTCTGCCTTTTTCAGCAGGATTCGGTCGGGAAATCACGTGACTTTTTGTCATAAAAGAAGATTTTTTTTCCACTTTTTCCTTTCCAACCCGAAATAGTGTATTCAGTGCATCCCTAATAAGAAGTTCCCTAGAAGCCACTTTGGATAATTCAGGTCCCAAAGATCAGAACAAGAGAAAGGTGATCATTCTTTGGCCATACAGCCCCTCATACATTTGGGTACACTAGGGAATATGGTTCCTAATTTGTTTGTATCTTACAGCAGGCAGATTGTCTTGGACTCCTTGAACCCACTGAATTCCTATTTCTTCTGCTTACAAAGTAAGACAGTTGCAACTACTATTACAAACTTTTGCCAAGGAAAAGTCTCAAGTCTTAGAGAAGAAAAGTTTGGGGCTTGTGGGGAAAAGGTTGTGGCAGATCATGGGCACAGCTTGGCACTCCAGGGTGTGGTTTTTCCGCAGCTGGGTGACCCCAATTTATATCCTGATTCTGAAATCTAGATTGAAGGGACTTAATTGGCACAGCCAGTAAAAAATGTTACCTGATGCCAAAGTTATAAATAGGAAAGAGAGATAAAAGACAAGACCTGCATTCTATTGCCAGAAAAGGTAACAATCCTTACAGGGTGGTATATATTTGTCATTTAATATACCAGCAAATGCTCATTGTTGGCTTTAAATCTTGTAAAAGTTACACTTTGCTCGTGACATGATAATGCGCGGTGATTGTGCTGTGATTGTGCTGTGATTGTGTAGTGATTGTGCAGTGATTTTGCAGTGATTGTGCAGTGATTGTGCAGTGATTGTGCAGTGATTGTGCAGTGATTGTGCAGTGAGGAGAGGAATAAAGTGGGGATGGATAGTGTCCTGTTATAGCAGCAAGCCAGGAAGAAAGGGGAATAAATGAATCAAGACAAGGCAAAAATGTATTTTATTAAGCAAGTTTCAGGCTGGGAGAGGGTATTACTGTAACAGTTACAATAGTCTTTTAAAAGAACAACATATCCTTTTATAAGCAGTTGCCAATGCACGTTCATATAAATGTTCAAGGAAACATGAGCGTGGATTATTCTGCTCAGAGACCCCTAGTTTTCTGCATTGTTCTATAATATCTGTGTCATGTGTGTGTTAAAGGAGAACTAAAGCCTAACTAAAGAAGTAGCTAGAGATGTTGTACATGATGTTTTGTGCTTCTGTACCAGCCCAAGGCAACCACAGCCCTTTAGCAGTAAAGATCTGTGTCTCCAAAGATGCCCCAGTAGCTCCCCATTTTCTTTTCTGCTGATTCACTGCACATGCTCTGTGCTGCTGTCACTTACTGAGCTTAGGGAGCCACTCACAATATACAGTACACATAGAATAGAAATGTCACAATATAAGGCTGATTAGTAATTAATACACACAATTACTACATGGCAGCACAGAAACCAGTGCAATTAGCATCAGAATTGAATAATCAGCAAACCTGTAGCATCAGCTTATATTACAGCCAGGGAAGCTCATTTTCTGCTGGATAATTAGTGACGAGCCCTAAGCTTAGCTTCTCAACAGCCAATCAGAGCCCACTGAGCATGTGAGTGTCACAGACACTTTCCA